>CM070875.1:63667742-63842742 GCA_036365515.1 Torymus aiolomorphi | reverse complement strand
CGTAAAGTGTTTACAAGACACGAGCTGTAAAATTCTAAGAAGTGTATTATACATTTTGATATGCCGTCAGATATATTTGTTCTCTAGACGGTATCCTTTGAAAAAGTATACGAGATAATTTTAATACAGATGCGGTCTCCTTTTGAAAGGCTATACTACCGCTTTGATTTACTTGTAAACAATTTATCGAAGATATACTGAGAGAGGAATTCAATGCCATAAGCTGCCAGAAATATTTGTTCTCTAGACGGTATCCTTTGAAAAAGTATGAGACAATTGTAATACAGATGCGGTCTCCTTTTTGAAAGGCTATCCTATCGCTTTGACATACTTGTAAACAATTTATCGAAGATATATTGAGAGAGCAATTTAATCTCAAAGGCTGCTATGCGAAAGGAGTCAACAGCTATACGATTATTATGCGTAAGCACGCTAAGCTGTGAGAGCATAGGGAGTATGGTGCATGATGCATATCTCACACTGCGCTCTCGCGCAAGGTGTTTATTAGAAGATATGAGACAACCTTATGGTAATACAATATCCTTAAAAGTTTTGGCGTAAACACATGGGGTGACTATTTTTCCCTACCGAAACGTCTGCGCATATCAATCTCATTTCGTCAACAGAGTGCGTTGCATACTCACCCATCAGCTTACCTTGAAACCCTCGAGCAGATTCCGTTGTACAGCATGTGCATTATTTCATCTCTCGGAATACGGCGTAATATTTATAAAAAAATTTCAGATTTGTGGGGTTTTCGATATTTTATCGGATTTTGAAAGCTAATGGTACATGATTCATGAATATATGGTCTTATGGGTGTCTATGGGATTTTATGGTGTATTTTATAACTTTTGTGTATAGCCTCTCTGCACCATGGCAAGTGTACCTACATAACAAATTTTCATATTCATGGGGTTTTCATGGGGTTTTTGATATTTTATCGGATTTTGGAAGCTTATGGTACATGATTCATGAATATATGCTCTTATGGGGTGTCTATGGGGTTTTTATGGTGTATTTTATAACTTTTGTGTATAGCCTCTCTACACCATGGCAAGTGTACCTACATAAAAAATTTTCAGATTCATGGGGTTTTTATGGGGGTTTTATGGGGTTTTCAATATTTTATCGGATTTTGGAAGTTAATAGTACATGATTCATGAATATATGATCTTATGGGGTGTCTATGGGGTTTTTATGGTGTATTTTATAACTTTTGTGTATAGCCTCTCTGCACCATGGTAAGTGTACCTACATCAAAAATTTTCAGATTCATGGGGTTTTATGGGGTTTTTATGGTGTTTTTGATATTTTATCGGATTTTGGAAGCTAATGGTACATGATTCATGAATATATGGTCTTATGGGGTGTCTATGGGGTTCTTATGGTGTATTTTATAACTTTTGTGTATAGCCTCTCTACACCATGGCAAGTGTACCTACATCAAAAATTTTCAGATTCATGGGGTTTTTATGGGGATTTTATGGGGTTTTCAATATTTTATCGGATTTTGGAAGTTAATGGTACATGATTCATGAATATATGGTCTTATGGGGTGTCTATGGGGTTTTTATGGTGTATTTTATAACTTTTGTGTATAGCCTCTCTGCACCATGGTAAGTGTACCTACATAAAAAATTTTCAGATTCATGGGGTTTTATGGGGTTTTTATGGTGTTTTTGATATTTTATCGGATTTTGGAAGCTAATGGTACATGATTCATGAATATATGGTCTTATGGGTTTTATGTCGGGAAACAGCTGTAATTTGATACCTCTTCATTACGCTCCGTGATGCCCACCGTAGCCCCCCCCCCCCCCCCCGATCCACGAGAGAGAGAGAGAGAGAGAGAGAGAGAGAGAGAGAGAGAGAGAGAGAGAGAGAGAGAGAGAGAGAGAGAGAGAGAGAGAGAGAGAGAGAGAGAGAGAGAGAGAGAGAGAGAGAGAGAGAGAGAGAGAGAGAGAGAGAGAGAGAGAGAGAGAGAGAGAGAGAGAGAGAGAGAGAGAGAGAGAGAGAGAGAGAGAGATGTATACGGCAAGGCCAGCGCGCGAAACTCATGGGTCATCCGCGCTTATTCATTATGCGACGTTATCGCATGATACATCATCGAACATTCGGCAGGGGGCTGCCCGTGAGGCGAACGCGATTAATAATATTTAATGACGTCTTGTTTATCCGTAATTTGACACCTTCTGCAGGGTCGCACAATTGCGCACGTTGAGGGCTATTGTGCAATCTTCGAGAAGGCTCGATGACGTCACTGCGGGGCCTGCCTCTCGAATGTTGTAGAAGGTTTGTGACGTCCTACCCCATAGACGAGGGATGGGGTGGCGGAGGGGGGTCGTGGATGGGTGAGGTGGTGGGAGGATCCAGAACCGGCCGAGTTTACCTACTTTAATTAAAATTATTGTAAATTGTGATAACTATTATTGAATTAAATGTCCCTTTTCGACTTTCCCTTGAGAAAGCCTGAAATTAAGACAAATTCGCGCATCAAATACTCAATGCAGGCTTCGCAGGATCTTTACGAAAAATGTTGCGCGGACGTTTTTCTTACAATTTAGCTAAAATTATTGTTCAATAATGAATATTGTTGTAAATTTGTGATAACTATTACGAAATTAAATAACCCTGGTCTACTTGCACTTGAGAAAATCTGAAAATAACACCCATTTACCCATCAAATACGCAATACAGCTGGCTTTGCGGGATCTTTACGAAAAATGTTGCGCTGACGTTTTACTTACAATTTTAGCGAAAATTACTATCAAATAATCAACATTCTTGTAAATTTGTGATAAGTATTACTAAATTAAATAACTCTGGTCTACTTCCACTTGAGAAAACCTAAAAATAAAATTCATCTGCCCATCGAATAAGCAATATCAATCTTTCTCAAGTGCGTGCTAGTTATTTCTTGAGCATTTTTTCATTCAATCTATACATCTAGTGCTTCTCAGGATGTTGAAAGTCGCCTCAACGTACTGCAGAGTCATCGCAACAAAAGTAGCATGACTAAGTAAGATTCTAATTTTGTCTATAAGTTGATTTTTATTTAGTAACGTATTGCTAGATGCTGAGCTTTTTACACAGATAATTATTTCCATTATTGCATGTAAGATCGAAAATTGGCTTCTAGAATGGAAACATGTAGTCTCTTTAGATTATCGAGCTCCTTCTTCTGTATATACATGAATTTATTAATGTAAATGTTTGCCAATACTGCATTCCCGCCTTTGTTTACTAAACTGTATGCTTATACCCTTTATTATTTTACATACATTTTATTATTTCATAAATGATACCTATGAATTTAGGATATCACTAAAAGATAGCATATGATGAATGTTCAAAAACGAAATCAAGCGCATAGCAAACATGAGCTTTGACTCAAAATGATTTCTATTAAACTCATAAAACCTAAATGCATGGCTTTGAAAAGATTCTTACCACTAAACCTGCATGCTTATTCTTTATTATTTTATTGGTTTATCACTTGCAAATAATTTTATTTGATACTTATCGGGTTATCACTAAAAGATACCATCATGATGATTGGAAAACAAAATCAAATCCATGGCAAGCACGAGTTTTTGCTGAAAATGATTTCTGTCAAGTTCACTTGACCTCAAAGCATTACTTATAAAAAAATTTGTATTTATTGCATGTTCTCTTTGCTAACTACAACGCTATGCTGACTTTTTACTATTTTATCTATTCAGCTAGTATATTTAGATGTATTAGAATCAAATTTTATGCTGGTAAATGAAACAATAAAATATTCAATAAATAACAATAAATTCATTTACATGTTGTTTTTTATTATTTATTGTTTATCTATAATATGAAGTTGCTTTCATTGACCACCGTGTCTCAAAAAATATTTTTTTTTAGCACTCTAGCTCAAATCAGCGCCCTCCGTGCCATCTCTCGGAAATATGTCGTTACTGCTCCGCTCCCGGCGTATGCCGACATGGCGTCGTTTCGGGCTCGGGCAGTATTTTGTATTTCCAAGAAATAGGAAAAAATAGGCATCTTTGACAAAGTCTGACTGATGAAAATGATTCATTATTGTCATGGCTACGCCGCTCTCCTATTTATTTTATATGCAAATGCCTATTTCTTCCACAATCAATGCTCAAAGTGACTAATGTCACGAATCTCCCACCTGACGGCAGCGCCAGCGTCTTGGTGGCGCTATGGTGGAGCATTTCCTACGACATCCCCTTAACATTTGAAAAAACTACGTTCTAGTAATAAATAAGCTCAACTATCTACAGATTCTTATTCTACAGCTCAAATACTAAATAGAAAAAACAAAATTTCAACCATCTCGATTATTTCGGTAAAAAAAGTATCCGGAGTTACTTTCCCACTTATTTGAAGAATCAACCATATATATGCCGACGACTCCTAATAAGAAAACCGTTTTCGCTTTTTTATAAGGGTCCGTCGACTTATTTCGTAATTATTACTTGTTAGTAACATTTATCATTGATTAAAATCAAACATTTTATTTTTGCTTTCAAGGCATTGGCGAAAAAGTGGGACAAGTTAAATATTCCTATGGCATATGATTACATTTTAGAGAGAGCGTACGCTCTTGCTCATTTACCATCAAACCAAATTTTGGAATGCAAAAGAGTTATAACGACGCTTATTGACAATGTCGCTAATGGAAACGAGGATGTAACGCATAAAATCCAAAAGTTTGGATCGTACCTAAGAGGGTACTGGATCCCGCTGGCCGATATCGTGTCTGTTTATAAAAAAGCCATTAGAACGAACAACACATGCGAAAACTTTTACCTATACGCTGCAAAAGCTGTGGGAAATAGATCCAATGTCTTCAAAATGCTTGGTATTTATAAAATTTGTGATTTCTTCTACACTCAGCAATAATCAAATAATAGTCCCCTAAAATAATACTGTAACGTAATGGGCATTTTCCTTCAAGGGGTCTAGACACCTTTGTGACAAAAAATTGTTTATCATTCTACAAATTTTTCCCTTAAAAGAGAGTATATTTACCTTACGTCACAATTTTGTTGAACTCTTTAAAGACTTTTATACCACTCTAACCTCAAAATCATAACTTCAATATGATTATTTGGCTCTCGTGGTATAAAATATGGCTCGAAATTGGTGCGTAAAAAATCAAAATTAAAATAAAATTGTTTAAAGAAAGCTGTTAAAAATACTATGGTTGTGTAAAGTCAGCTGCTTTTATTTATAGTTAAAACATTATTTTCGATTATCAATATAATTATATAAAATGTATTTGAGGGAAGAAATGCGATTTGAACAAATAACAACAAGAAGAATATGTTTTGTAGAAAGAAAAACAGCAAGTGTTTTATCTATATTTTTGAAAAAAAAATAATGCTTTAAAAGAAATCAGAAAATATTCTATAAATGTTTTTCTATTACAATGAGTCAAAAAATCGATTTTTCCGTCATTTAAAAATTATCTAGTCCCTTTAATACATACACAACTTGTTTTATATAAAATATATTTACAGACGAAATGTCCAAAATAATGGACAAAGTAGGGTCGAACTTCTTAAAAGTTGAAGCTGGATATCGCATAGCAGTCAATCGACCTATGGAACTTCAGATGATCTACCTGAGTATTCAAAGAGCGGAAGAAGAACTTCGATTAGGACGGTGGGCCCACGATATTAATTGTTATTTTTATCTATTACAAGTTTTTTAAATGAATCTAAAACTTATTATAACTACATTTTAGCTATACTGTACAAGATTTTTTGACTCATATCGCTCTCCAGAGATGCTGCGAACTATCAAGAGGTTAGAAAATACATAAATATGTAAGAAATATGTTAGTGAAGTTAGTGAAGAAAGTAAAATGAATTATTTCCCACAGTATTTCAATATAACGAGTTTATTCGAGAACCCCCGGAAAATGAAAGTGATTCGTCTGATGAAGATGAGGGTGTCGAAAACTTTGCAGATGATCCACTCTTCGCGAGGGATCTGAACCCAGATGCTGGACATGGTATGTAAAGTATACCAAACATTAGTTTTCTATTATAATAATCTTTTTAAATTTATTTTTACATACTGTCGAAAAATTTAAAAAAATGGATTAAAATAGACATACCTAAAATCGATCATATGCAAATATTTTTGTATCTGTTTCATTAAATTTTCATGAATCCTCTATTGTAGAATTCAAATATTATATTAGGTACGTTCCAAATACATCTTTAAATAATTTATAAGCTTGCATAGATTACCCCAAAAATCAATAATTTAGCTAATCTTTATTGAATGAGCTTATAAATAAGAAATAGGCATTGAAATACAAAATTATAATTATACAATAATTGAAGAAAATAAAAGTGAAAATCTTTATTAAAATTGTAACAAGATGTTCCGTTAATAAATCGGAAAATTCGATGAATTGTTACCGTTATATTTGTTCGTTACTTGAGCACGAAATTGTTGAAAAATACTTTAGAAATCTCGTGTGTAACGTACAGTTACCCGCGAATCGCACATTTTTCCATATGGAGTTTTCTGGCTGGCTAATTAGCTGCTGTAAGGGCAGCAGCCAAAATCAGCAGGTGAGACCTCCCACTCCCGCAAGTCCGCGAGCGGGTGAGGTCGGTCGGTAAGTCCATGTGCGGACGGCACGTTGTCCGTATAGACGATGGCAATTCTCTCCGTCTCAGCTCGTCTCAGTATAGTGCCGCCTGGTTGCTCCAGAACGTAGGCGTCGCCTCTGAATCTTTCCAGTATCGGGAAGAGCCTACCCCGCCGAGAGCAAGTTGGTCATTAAGGGGATTATCGTGATTTTAAAATGCGTTCACTATTTAATTTTTATGTTATAAATTATTAAAATATAATAATGTAAGTACACACCGATATGAAATGCAAATACTTTCTGAACCGAAAAAACTATTGTGATAACAATTTTATTCATCGAACATGTAGATATTGTTAAATAAGTAAAAAAGTTACTTTTGCTATTGGCTAATTTTTTATTTTTATTCGATTTTAATGTTTAATGTCTCATTTTGCTCCTTAAACATTTGTCTACAACCCATCCAGGTTTATATTATGAAATAATTAATATATGCGAAGCAAAATGTGAAAATGAGACGTTAAACATTAAAATCGAATGAAAAATTAAAAGTTGGCAAATAGCGAAAGTAACTTTTTTACTTATTGAACAATTTTTTATCACAATATTTTTTTCGGTTCAGAAAGTATTTGCCTTTTGTATCCATGTGTACTTACATTATTATATTTTAATAATTTATGACATAAAAATTAAATAGTGAACCCATTTCAAAATCGCGATAACCCCCTTAAAACCTTACTGGCTACAATGGAGTGACCGAACTTTCTGGCGGGGTGAGTTCTCCAACTTGTAGTGGGTCGTCGTCGTTTAAGGATGTTTTTCACGTTTTTTTAAACTTTGCACACATTAATTTCGTGACCCTTTACGTATTGCTGGCTAGTAAAACATAGATTGCGGTATTAAAAATTAAGAAATTTGTTTTTAAAATAGTTTGCGCTTTTAATATGGGTACGGAAACCCTATGCCGAGTACGTCGAAGCATCTGTCTCGGTGATTAACTTGTAATTCTAACAATAAGCCTGCACATCATAAAATTTCAACTCTCTTTTCAGCTCCTGATTTTCGGTTCTGTCGAATTAACGTGGCAATTAATAATAGAGGTGCGAAAAGAACAATATGCTACGGTTACAAGGTTTCTTTATTACGTTTATTTGAATGTTTAAACAAATGGACATACACCAATGTTTATTTGTGGACGAAGATATTGTAATTTCGCAAAAAAGAGAAAAAGAAAAGATTAAGGCCATGTGAAACTCAACAAAACTCGCGATAGGGATCAGTCGGTAAAAAGATGGTAACCAATTTTTTTTATATTAATAGTAGGTGGCGCTACGAATGTAATTCATCTGCGACCATAACATCCGGTTCAGATAAATGCTCACAGATGCCGTGCATAAGTACACTAACAAGAATATTTTTTTTATATTCGTTATTTATTAAAAAATAAATTAAATACTTATCTTTTTTAGCTATACATTTCTTATCGGTTCATTATGACTTAGTTTTTATTATGAACCAATAATCGAAAGTATACTTTTCAATTTTTCTTTTTTTTTGAAGGTTAGGACTAATCCGGTTAATTGTTTTCCGTATAATTTTGAGCGCTTGCAAATAGGTACATACATCCCCCAGATCTTTATTTGGAGGTTCGTATTGATAACTACTCACATATTTAACATTTTTTATTGTAAGTTTTATTAAAGTTATGTATATAAATGAAATTGATAAAAATAATTTTGATATCAATTACATCCTTATTAAGATTTCAAAGTATATTATTTTTATAAAGCGCATTTCTGGCGAAATCAGTTTGTATTAACTTAACATGCAAATTTATTTATAATAGATCATGCTTTCAAATTATGTATCATATACTGCCGAAAATATGGCCACGATACATTGAGAATGAAACATAAAATATTCATGACAATTCTATTATTCAAGTACTATTTTGTTACTTGTTTATTTCTTGTATTTACATTTTTTTAATTTATTTTTTTCTTGTTTCGTCATATATTGTTATACTAAATCATAAGTATATATAATCAGTTTAAAAGTTATTATGAATATAATTACAATACCCGATTGTCAGTATATAACTGACTAATATTATTTGTCGAATTTTCAAAATTTGTTATCGATTTACGATATTATTTCCTTCCTTATACAAATTATGATTATATTGAGAAGTTAAGCCATATTGTGCATTATAAAATTATAAGCATAATTTTAAGAAATACATTTAGGATATTATAAAATTTTCTAGTGCGTAAAAGTACTAAATTAAATTAAAAAGTGCACGTACTAAACTGCCCACTCATTTATCACGCATCCAACAGGCCCGGCTGTAAAGCTGGACTTTTAGATTCCAAGCATATGATATTCTTTTCAGAATTTGCAAGATATTTATTGTTCCATAAATATATTGTTTTTTGTACCAAACTTGTTAGTTTTAGAACACGTAATTATATTACGCATGATAAAAGACTACTTTTGAAAAATACATCTATCATGTTATCATTTTTTGTTTATAAAAATACTAAGTTATATAAACTACAATACATGCACTAACTATACCTAGTTATATACATACTACTATACAGTATAATTACTATACTGTATACATTTATGTTGCAGCATAACGAAACTATATTTAATAATAGATTTTGTAAATTACTCCTATATTTTTGTCGGAGAATAATCAACATTAAAAGGTCAGATATTTATTTTTGTCATTCTACACTCAATCAGAAAGTGAGTCTGATTATGAATAATAAAAATATAAGTATCCTGTAGATAGAGTTATATACTTTACATTCTCCTAAAATATTCCAATAAATGGGTGCACTAAACTAAGTGAGCAACAACAGTGCAAACGCAAACTATATAATCACATGTTATTATTAGTAGTAGTATCGTTCATTATAAAAATAGAACATGCAAATTTGTGAAACGATACTCAGATTGCAAGTATTAGTCGAGTACTTGTTAATCATATAACGTAATGATGTGCATCGGAATATTTAGGTGCATTTACAATGTTATTTGCTTGTTAAATTTATGTTTATATTTGTATTCTGGAGTGATTTTCAATTATCAATACTTGAGTATAATGTTATTATCTGTTTCTTTTTCGTTTTCATTTATTTTTCTTTTTAATTTTCATTTTCTTTTCCTTTTTAATTTTCGTTTTCTTTTTCGTTTCTTTGTTCGTTTTCATTTTCTTGTTCATGTTCATTTTCTTTTTCGTATTTTTTAAAATTTTTTTATTTTTTTTTATTTTTTTTTTCAATGCTTTCCTAGTACTTTCAAGTACTAAATGATGTTAAGGATAACACAAGTTCTATCTACGTAACTACGTAACTACGTATATCACTACTATACACATATAATCTTAAATATAACAATATAAGTTTAATATACAAATCAGGGCCGTATTACCGCCTACGCCACCAACGCATGGCGTAGGGGAGGCAGAATCTGGGGGGCGGCAAAATCTCAAAAATCCCAAACCCATGAGGCACAAACTTAAAAATATTTGCAAAAAGTTATGCATTAGAATTTTATTTCTACATACTTTTTATGGCCTTTAACTAACAAATGGTTGTTTTTTAAATAATTATCTCAGTTAAACGATAGAAAAATTTAGTAGGCGGAGGATATGAGGTCCACGCATATAAGGAAGTCATGTAGACATGAAAAAATAAGACAAACGGTTATTTAAATAATATTTAAACCCAAGTAGGCGAGGGAAATGAGGTCCACGCATATAAGGAAGTCATGTAGACATGAGAAAATAAGCAAAACGATTATTTGAATAATTATTAAACCCAAGTACCCGGGGGACGCGAGGTCCACGCATATAACGGAGTTACGTAGACGTGCAATAATAAGCAAGACAACTATTTAATCAATTTTTAAACCCAAGTAGGTGGGGAATATGAGGTCCACGCTTATAAGGGAGTCATGTAGACATGAAAAAATAAGCAACACGATTATTTGAATAATTTTTAAAACCAAGTAGGCGGGGGATATGAGGTCCACGCATAGGTATAAGGCAGTCATGTATACATGAAAAAATAAACAAAATGATTATTTAAATAATTATTAAAACGAGGTTGCCGTTGGATGCGAGCTCCACGCATATAAGGGACTTGAATTATAGAGGTTAAGAATTTTTGAAACAAAAGTGTTGCTTACGTCGCACTTATACGTAATTCACTTATATGCGTGGACCTCATATCCCCCCGCTACTTGGGTTTAAAAATTATTTAAATAACCGTTTTGCTTATTTTTTTATGTCTACATGACTATCTTATATGCATGGACCTCATATCCCCTGGCTACGTGGGTTTAAAAATTATTTAAATAACCGTTTTGCTCATTTTTTTATGTCTACATGACTCCGTTATATGCGTGGACCTCATATCCTCCGGCTACTTGGGTTTAAAAATTATTTTATACCACTCTAACCTCAAAATCACAACTTTGGTATGATTTTTCGGCGCTCGTGGTATAAAATACCGTTCGAAACTAGTGCGTAAGTCGGTTATTTAGCTGGTGTGACTTTTTCGCACTCGCTTCGCTCGTGCAAAAAGTCACACCAGCTAAATAATCGACTTCCCCACCCGTGTCGAAATGTACTATAAATAACCATTTTACTTATTTTTTATGTCTACATGACTCCCTTATATGCGTGGACCACATATCCCCCCGGTGAAAACTTTTAATCGATTTTTTATAATTTTACTCCCCTTACATGCGGCGGCACAAGATGCTTGGCGTAGAGGCGGCAAGTCCCGTAGTCCGGCCTTGTATACAATATATATATATATATATATATATATATATATATATATATATATATATATATATATATATATATATATATATATATATATATATATATATATATATATATATATATATATATATATATATATATATATATATATATATATATATATATATATATATATATATATATATATATATATATATATATATATATATATATATATATATATATATATATATATATATATATATATATATATATATATATATATATATATATATATATATATATATATATATATATATATATATATATATATATATATATATATATATATATATATATATATATATATATATATACACAATTACACTTATATATTACAATATAAGTGTAATTATTTTGTATAAATATTATCTAGATTATAAAACAATTCATTAAATTGATTTTTTATGTACGATATTTTTCGCGCATGCGCAACTACTAAAAATGGCATTCATTTTTTTCGCTTATCCAATAACCCAAAAACACAAATATTCATTTTCATTGATCAAATCATCTTTCTACCGTAATATTTTTTCGTAAAATTATAAACTAAAGAAATCATTTTGGAATGAGCTTAGATAATAAAATAAAATAATTTATATTTATTGGATAGTTATTGACAAAATCAAACATCTAATAATATTTTCTGATTAAGTGAAATACGGACAACCGTTTGTACAACTTGTTTTCTTTCTCTCGTTGTCATTCACCTCAAGAAAAGAAAAAAGGAAAATAAAATTGATGAACTAAATTCTTATTATAATTTTGTATGGCAGTGCGACTGGTGATGGCTTTAGTCTGGCCCATTGTTGGTTATCACTTTTGAGTTTACTCTTTCTTATTTTAAAACACTATATTAATTATTTGTTTTATTTTTATTTTCAGGTTAATTTATAACTTATATTGTAATGCATGTACATGCGTCACACGATTTCCCAACACGTAAGTACAAGGAACGTTAAAACGCATAAGCTAAAAAAGTTAAATAAATTGTGAAAAGAAGTTTCTTCTATATCTCGCATCCAACGCCCACTAACTTGGCCGAAAAAGCACGCTAATTTGCATATCAAAATACTTTTAAAAAATTATTTGAAACACAAACAATATAAATACGTATTTTAAATACGTATGGGTAATTTGCCCAACACTGCTCATATTAGACTGAAAAGAATATTTTATAAATATATTATTAATGATGATGAAACTAGAGTTCAAGCCCTTGAATTTGCGCGGTGGCAGAGATTTTTAGGGGGCCTAGAGCCGACGTTATGAGGAATGTAAGACTGCTCTTCAAAACTGGATAAAATAAGCGTTCACGAATTTGGTACCTTGAATTTTACAAGATCTGAAAACCGTCAGAACTGTGGTTCTAGACCTCCTGGAGACTTTTACCAGTGTTCAAATTGAAGGTTTCTGTATCTACTTTTATATTCTGTATCGTGCTAAATGTTTAGATTTTCTGAGAATGACGAGAAGGAATCATAACAATCGAGTGCATTGGCTCACTTGAGAAGCAGAATACCCGATATTCACAGGTTCGAATGAGGTATGCAGAGTCTTGGGCCAAGAAAATTTCTCCGGCGAGTTTGTTATACATGTTAAGCACTACTTCTAGTTAAATTTTTGTATCATTTGAGATTGCCAGAAAAAAAGTGCCACTAGTTTGAAAATGCGAAAAAACGCGATTTATGCTAAAATGCCTATTTTCAAACAGCTGTATCTCAGAAACTACGCCATCGATTTTAATTTACCAAGCGGCGTTTTGAAGGTAATGTCACAACTTATACATCGCGACTTCAGTAAAAGGTCCTAAGTCTATTGGTGGAATTTTGGCAGACATCTGAAAATCGTCAAATTTTCAAATTTTTCTTCGCACTCAATCGGTTCCCAAAAATGGGCCTTAGTACTTGGGGTTTTATAAATTTTATTATAAGAAATTGAAGTTGAAGCAAAAAAATGGGGCAAAAAGGGCCGTTTTTGGGTATTCTAATGGCGTTTTCTCTGGCCCAGGGCCTCCTACAGGGCTGAAAATTGGTAAGTAGTATTTTGCTTCCTCCTAGAGGAAGCTTTGTGATAGTAATTTTTTGAGTTGTTGTAAAAACATGTTATAATTGATATTCGAGATGTTAGGAACCAAAATAATACATGGTTTTTGAAAAATGTCTGTGTGTGTGTGTGTGTGTGTGTGTGTGTGTGTGTGTGTGTGTGTGTGTGTGTGTGTGTATGTGTGTGTGTCAGTGTACGCCTGGATCTCAGCTTCTACTCAATCGATTTTAACCGGACAGGGCTCATTCTTTTTGTTTTTTTTTGTGTGATGGCGGGTCAAAAATCCGTTTTTTGATTCGGCCGATTCGTTTTTGTTTTATTTCGAATTTTCGATTTTCTCAAAATTGTTTTTGGCTTTTTTTCAATGATAGAATAGAGATATTTAAATCTAATGGGTAGCATTCGAAACAGCGTAAAAAAACCTATAATTAAAAAAAAAATTTTTCTCTAGCTATCCCGGTTCTCTTGTTATTGACAAAAACCTGTTTTTTTTTTAAAAAGCTTATAACTCCGAAACTAAACGGTCAATTTTTTTGAGAAAAATCACGATAATGCAGAATATAAATAACTATAAGCTCTAAAATTTTGAATCCATTCTTTTGGTTAGCTTTTGAGAAAAAAATTGAAAAATGAAAAAAACGAGTTTTCTATGTCCAACGATTACAGAAATAAAATTGACTTAATCGCTTTAAAATTCCTTGTAGAGGTAGATTTTGTATAGTTCTCGGTCGAGTTCTTTGGGCAAAATGATTGGTCTAGAAATTTCAGAGATATTTGAGGTTAAAGTTTTTTTAACCTTTTTTTCAAATCGTAATTTCTTGAGAACGGTTCTATGTATCTGGATCGGATGGGTAGCATTCGAAAGAGAATTAAAATATCTATATTTGGAAAAAAAATGTTATGTCTAGCTATCACAGTTCTTTTGTTATGAACAAAAACAAAAACGTGTTTTTTTCAAAAAAGGTTATAACTCCTTAATCCTATCTCCTATCTTCAAAAATGATGGATTAGTTATGATATCAATTTATTAGTGGTTTGGTTGGTGGATGTAATGGATTGCTAGGCCACAAAAACAAAAGTGGTGTAGTTTCGATAAAATCACAGCGCTCACCGCGCGCTTCGAGAATACTAATGATGTTATATATGTATATATGTATATATTATGTTAAACCTGAAAAATTCATGGCGGTTGATATAAATAAGTCAAAGAATGAATAAATTTGAAAATTAATACCTTTTAATCTTCAAAATAAATTTAATTATAATTATGGCATAATTTGTTGCAAAAATTATAAATTTTGTTATTAAAAATTAATTAAAGGAATCACAAAATTAAGTTTGAGGAAGCAACGGGCCAATGAATTGGCAGCGGTTTTTTTTAAGGTACTACAACATACGAAAATTTGGGAAATATCCACGATCCCTTCCCACAAAAGTGGGCGAAAAGTAAAAATATTGCTTATATATATAATATTTCTACGTGAAAGAGTTCATACTGGTTTTCAATATTGAGAAAAATATAAAAATATTAAATTATATCATGTTCTTTCTTCAGCTAACAATTACATTTTCTTAATCGAACAAACAAGAAAAAGTTTGTTGAATGATTTAGTAAACTTTTTGGTATACAGCCACTTCAGATTTCCTTATGCAAATTATATTCAAGTAGCAAACCTGTGAAACACTGCATATAATCAAAGATTCTTTTCTCTTTAGTTGCACGTCTTTTATCTGTTATACGCATGCGCGATATCAGCCGTCGGGGGCAGCATTTGCACTGCGATGCTAAGCGTTGAGTCGTCGAGAACAGCTCAGTAGCGCACCGCGCATCGCCTGTGGCGCACGTTCATATATTCGAGTACGCGGTCGCATAAGTGCGCTACACGAGGTCTCTCCCTCCACGTCAGCCTACCCTTGTCTCGAGACTGCTTCTCCATAAAACGATATTACGTCGATTCTCGAAAATAAAGATTTTCAATTGCATCTTTTCGACAATTTTTACCACGATTTACGGTTTGTTAATTTCTTTTTATGTGGTCTTAAAGAGACACGCTAGTATCAGACTTTTACAAGAAATCAGTAATTAGAAAAACCAGAAAATCCTTTTAGTGGTAGTGCATTATCCACGAAGAAAATAAGAACAGAATATCTCAGCAATAATCAGGACTCAGCATAGAACATTATAAATCAAGTTATACACCAGTTATGGGCCGGCAATTCTGATAAAGTACGTGCGTGTCACATTCACGTCGAGTGTGATCGTCATACACGTGTGTCACTTTTTCTTCGTTATTTTTTAGTCCTGCTTACATATACATACGTGCCTTCTTGCATCTTCTGAGTTGCCGTTATCGTCGAAACACTGTACGAAAATATATCCAAATTTTATGTCCGTATTATAATAAATTTGTTCATTGCGAGTTAGAAATCACAAAGCCGACGTACTGTTGAAGTAGAACTGGTGTATATTATGAACCATGTTTGTAAATGTATAAAAAAATAATTTGTCAAATAATATTGTGTTTATATTTCAAAGATTTTAATAGAAAAATACTGATTTTAACGCAGTATTATTATATTTATTTTTATCTATTAAATTAGATTTGATGCAGTGAAATTCATTTCTAGTGATTTGTGTGACGTATGTCTATATAATTATGATACTTATTAATTTTCTATAAACTTCTGTATATAAATTCAAGAGAGATAACTGTGTTGCGGCAATTTTCATTGTTGCTCAATTCAGGAAATGCGCAATTCTATTAACAACTGTCGTGTCTGAAACGTTAAGAAAATGAGATTCTAATAAATGAAAAGAGTATATCAACTATAAAACAACATGGCATCTTATCACGAAGGAAAAGAATCTCCAAGGTACTATTTTACTCTAAAAAACGTTACTCTATTTGCCAATTATTTTTATTTTAGTTTCTTTAACTACTTTAAGGTAGTTCGAACGCCAAAATTGACGTTAAGTATAAATATTATTTTAAATACTTCTTCAAGTAAAAAAAAAAAAACATTTTTTTAAACCGAGTTCAATTATTGTTAAACAAGAAACCGTCATCTAAAGAGAATTTGACGAAACACTGGAATCTTTTTTATTTTTTCTGATTTAAATTTCGAATGACTCATTTTATTTTATTTACAATTTCAGTGCAAGGCACCGACAGGAAAATTAATCAAACTCCACAACGTACCTCCAAGTATTTATCAAAAAATTGTGATAAATAATTTGATGTAGCTTTGGAGTTATTGATAATATTCCAATTTTTATATCGGTACCATTCCCTGAAATTGCGGATAGAACAAAAGGAGCCCTTGAATATTAAAATCAGATAAAAAATAAAAAAGATTCCAGTGTCTTATTAAATTCTTTTCTTTACTTGGAGTACACTTCTTTCCAATTACATTATCACTCATATTATAATATACGAAAAAGTAGTTGAAAAAAATGTTAATATTTAAAGTCAATTTTGGAGTTCGAACCATCTCAGAAAGCAATAGCTATGCAGATGGGTGGTTTACTCAAAAAATAATAAGAAAGTCCAGTCGATTAGTGGATCGACAAATTGTTTATTCCATTTCTGAATAAAAATATATTTTGAATTTATATTTAATATAAAACCAGGAAAAAATTATATTCAACCCACAGAAAAATATCCTTGTAAAATTTTTATTATTCGTTATAACTTAGGGATTATTCCTTATAACTTAGGGATACACTAATATTACTAAACTATAGTAATCCTGGTATGAATAAAAAAGTTTTACAATAATAAATGAATTATAATTTTTACTAAAAATTTGCTTTTGTATATGCTTAAAAAAATCCATTCGAGATAAAATTCAATTTTTGTCTCAAAATCAAAAATAGGTTTCCGATTTTTGAAATTCAATATATTTAAATCTCAAATATATTTTTGATTAATATATTTAAAATAAATATTAACCTATTAATGCCGCAAAACACGAAATATTTAGCTCATATTTGAATTCCACTGTCAACTGGAAAAATGGAAAGCATTCTCTCTAAACCTATGTATCTTACTATTTTCGAATATGCGCTTTCGATTTAAGGTAAAGGGCCCGATTATGGAACGATTTTCGGTCCCTTTTTTTTAAACTGATCAATAGAGTATCTTAAAACTATCAAATATATTTAATATTACATATCATTCGATCGGCAAACTCTTCAAGAATGATAATCCATTTTAATAATTTAAATTAGTACAAAATTATTTGACGATAAAAATTATTGTCCCACAAAATATGTCCCTATTATGAAACATAATTAAATTACAATTTTCTTTATTTTTCATGTTATTTTTGGCATAAAATTTGTTGTTATACTTTAAGATACTTGTAATAATGTAAATGTGAAAAGATTTAATATGTATATGGCTTTAAAATTATTTAAAAGTACTTATAAAATGCATGTTTGAAATAAGTAACATTCTCTTTATATTGGTCTTATAAAGCGAAAGTTTAATGCTTTTACCCAGGTAGAAATTCAGCTAAATGAAATAGACAGGAACCTAATTTTTAGACAGTAAAAATAGCTTAAAATATTTCCAATTTAATTAGCTATGAAATGGCGTATTTTTATACAACTTCAATAAGAGGAATAAGCATCTAATAATTATAGTTAAGAAATAGCAATTTCCTTATATAAAAATGCCAGCTCTATTTTCCTAAAAATCTAGTTTCAATGTCTATGAAATAGCTAAAACAATTAAACATCATGAAATTATTGGTTTTAATGTATAAATATTCATAATATTTATTTTTTATTATCTAATATTAATTCAATTATAATATAAGTTTTTAAAAAAATTAAAATGCTTTTATATCCCTATAATCACGTTGATTAGTTTCATTTTAAATACTATATTATGTACATTCTATTAAAAATAGCTTATAATTAACAAAAGAAATTAGAGAAAATCTATTTTTACATTTTCATAAAGTTATGTCGCGTAGTGTAATGTTCTTATAGGTAATGGGGTTATTATAAATAAATTCGTTAACGTATATTGTTTATTCAAAATATTTTAATTTCATATTAGATATTTCGTATTATGAAATTGGCACACACTGTGCTTACGTTCCCGCCTAACTTCGTATCGATTGCTAGTTGAAAAAGTAACCTCAAAGGTCGCGGTTCAACGGTCAACATGTGTTTGCGCCGAAATGATTTTTAGTTTATTTCCCTAAGTTTTTTTTATAAAAAAAGAGAATGTACAGTAGTACTAAACGTTTACGTAAATATCGGTTAAAGAAAAAACTATTAAAAAGGTTAAGTGTAAGAAATGAAATTAAAAATGAAGACATACAAAGTGAAAGTGTTAGCATCAGGCCAAGTGTATTGGATCAAGAATTAGATAATCCATGTAACAACAAATCATCATGCATTAATATTGAACAGAATCAAGTGACTGATGAACATACAAACGACGAAGATGATAATTCAAGCGATAGTAGTAATAATGATGATCATTGTTGGGACTATTGTTACTCTGAAAATTCAGATTGTTATGGTAGTATTGAAGAATGTGTGGAGGATAGAAGTAAGGAGAAGCTTGAGATGGAGCAATTGTCGAATGAAGATCCAGAAGTTAAACTGCTAAGACAGTGGGCAGTTATATCTCGGATTCCCAAAGCACACCTTGATTCTTTACTAAAAATTTTAAATAAGATAGTTTTGCCTGATATACCATCCTCTTCGAAAACTTTTTTATGTACTACAGCTACTAAATACACAATTATACAAATGGAAGATTTAGATGGTTTATCGGCAGAATATACTTACATTGGTATAAAAGAAGGACTTCAAAAATGTATCAATTCGATACATAAGAATAATGTACTCAAGCTTGACTTTAATATTGAAGGTGTAAAAATAAAAAATCAAGTCCAAAAACCATGTGGCCTATTTTGTGAAAAGTGTTTTACGAGTTTACTCTAAGTATTGTAACGGGGTGAATTTAAAAGAGGGTATTAATCCCTCTCTGGGATGCGCCGGGCGATAAGCGGGCGTCTACTACGCCCAGAGCAGCGCGCCGTTGTAGACGGACCCGTCGGCCGGCCGGGGCGCGTTGGCGCAGGCTCAGAACAAGCGCGCCCGGCTTTCGCTGTAGAAAGCTTAGGCCGCCTTCTACTAGACCCGGCGCTGCGCTCTGCCGCTGCCGCTGACTTCGGCGCACAATTCACCGGCGGCTAGATATGCACTAGCCTGACCTACTCTCGCCGGTGTTCCCGTACAACGTCGCTCAGGTTAACCTGAGCGACTTTCACTTACAATTTCCCCGTTGACGTTGCTCCTCTAGGAGGTAAAGCCTCCGACTAGCTGCAGCTGCTGAAAAGGTAGAGGGCGGTATTCGGGGGGATAGGGAACGGTTACTCGCGAAATGACAGACTCGACACGAATAATGAAAAGTAAAATAAATAGAGTTTATTCGTCGAAAGGAATCGCGCTAAGGGGCGCGAAGCCCGAACATCTCCTACAAAAACGAGCGCGCAGGCCGAGACTTACGCGGAGCCGGCCGGTCGCACGGCCGGCGTCACCGCGCCGCGAGACGCCACAAAATGGCCGCCACGCTCTCGCACACGAGGCCGCTTGCCTCTACGCGGGCGGCGTCGGATTGCCGCGTAACACTTCTCACGCGTGGCCGCTCGCACGCAAAACCTACGCGGCAAAAGTACAAATGAAGCGCACACTTACTTTAGCGCTGGCCAGCGCGTCGCCCGAAGTCTACCTCTCTCTCTCTCTCTCTCACGCTCCCGCCCTCTCGCCTTCTCGCTGCGAGGCGTCGGGCCTCGTGGCTCCTCGAGCCTCGGCTGCCGCCTCTTTCTCTCTCTCCTCCTCTCCCTTTCTGGGTGGCGGAGTGGCCTGGCCGGCGAGGCAGCCGGTGATGCGTCGCTGCGGGGCTGGCGGCGGATCGGAGGCGCAAGGGCTGTTCTGCAGGGCGGTATGCGGCACTGGCGGGGCACACGAAGCACGGCACTGGTTTAAGGCGGGAGCACACGTGCGCACCTGTTGCGCTACAGGACTAGACTGTGCCTCAATGGCCGCGGCGTCCCTTCGGAGCGCTACGGCGGCGTCTTCTTCTTCTTCTTGCTTCGCCTCCCGCGCGTCCCGCTTGGCGCGCAGCGAGCCGCTGTACGTGCAAGCGCGCGCGATTCAAACCTCGCGGCGCGGTACACGCGGCTCTTTCGCCTTTATTGCCTGCACCCGTTACACCCCCCACCCAGATTTGGCGTACCCCGTACGCGACATCTGAAAAGAGGAAGGGCGCAGAAATAAGGCGAAAACAACGGGTTAGGTGGAGGCTCTTCCTTTTATTCCAGCCTCTCGGGCACATCACCTATACACTATATACAACAATAAGCGCTAGGCGCGCAGCGCTACGGAGGCTTGCGGGGACGACCGCGTCCCCTGCGAGGAGCACTCGGGGCTCGCTGTCCTACCGAAGTTGGTTCGGCGGGACCCGTAGTTGCGCCGCGCGCCCTCCGCGGTCTCCCCCGCGTGCTCTCGGGGGGCTCCCCTGTCCCCTGAGGGGCGGGTAGTTCGCTCACAGGCGTCCCCCTGGGGTCGCCTTCCGCGTCGACTCCACTCGACTCAGGCGACTCACCGCGATAGGGCTTAAGCTGGTCAGCGGCCACTATCTCCTCAATTTGGCCCCCCTCACCTACCAATCGGTAGGTGTTGGAGCCTAGCACGGCCGTAATCCAATACGGCCCTTCAAACCTAGGCGCTAGTTTCGCCGCGACGCCCTTCGCGGCCGAGGAGAGTGGGTGGCTGCGCTTCCAGACCCTGTCTCCCGGCTTGAAATCTGGCTCTCGCCTGCCGGCATCATAATAGCTGGCTTGGCGATCTTGAGCCGCTCTCGCCTGCGAGGCGGCTCGTTGATGAAGGTTTGGAAGGGCGTCGAGCCGCTCCTTCCAACGAGCCAAACTTTCTTCTTGTGCCGGGGTCTCTGCCGCGACCTCTTGCAGCCTACGCTGCGTACCAGGGGCTCTGGCTGCCTACCGTAAAGTAACATGGCGGGGCTGACTCCGGTAGAGCTATGCACCGCCGTATTCATGGCGAAGAGAAGTTCCGGAAGCTTCTCGTCCCATGTGGTGTGCCGCTCCTTAAGGTAAGAGGCGACCATCGTCTTTAAAGTACGATTGGCGCGCTCCACCGGATTAGCCTGCGGGTGGTAGGTGGGAGTGTTGGTGTGATGCACACCTCGCTCCCTCAAGAATTCCTCTACGACACGGTTCCTGAACTCTGTGCCGTTGTCGGAGAGGAACACTTCTGGGCAACCGAACCGGAGGAAAACCTTCCGGTCCAATTCTCCTACCACCGTCTTTGCGTTAGCCTTCCGTATCGGCGAAGCCTCCGCCCACCTGGAGAAAAGGTCTTGAAACACCACAATGTATTCAAAACCTTTAGAGGTGCGAGGCAGCGGTCCTATTATGTCTCCAGCGACGACCTGCCAGGGCCTGTCGACGACTCGTCGACCCATGAGGCCGGCTGGAGCTCTTTGTTCCACCTTAAACCGCTGGCACGTTTCGCAGTGGCGCACGTACTCTTGCGTTTCCGCGTAGTAACGTGGCCAGTAGTAGCGCAGGGCTACTCTGGCAAACGTCTTTTCTCGTCCGAGATGTCCAGCGGTGGCGTCGTTATGGCACTCTTGCAACACCTCGCGACGATGCTCCTCTGGTACTACCAGCTTCCAAGCATCCTCATCGTCGCCGAGGGCCGTGTCAACGTCCGGGTTCGGTCGGTACCGGTAAAGGTTGCCCGCGACGATTTTGTAGGTTGGAAAATCGTTGGGTTGCTCTCGGACTTTGGCGCTCCACTCTCGATACCACGCGTCCTCGGTGTCCGTTGACCAGGACACCGCAGCCACCTCCGGGCCTTCCTCATCCTCGTACATCCGGGAGAGGGCGTCGGCCACGTGGTTCAAGGCGCCTTTTCGATGCTCGATCGAAAACTTGTGGCCTTGCAACTCCAACGCCCACCGAGCGAGCCTGCTCGTGGGATTTTTCATCTGACAGAGCCACCGCAGACTGCTGTGGTCTGTCACAACCCTAAACTCGTAGCCTTCGATGTAAGGGCGAAACTTCTGTATTGCCCAGACCACCGCGAGGCACTCCCTCTCCGTAACGCTATAGTTTCGCTCTGCCGGGGTTAACACCCGGCTCGCGAACTCAATCACCCGCTCTTGGGTCTCTACTTCCTGAAGCAGCACCGCGCCAAGGCCTACATCGCTCGCATCGGTCTGCACGATGTAAAGGCCGCCGGGATCAGGGCGATGTAGGACCGGAGCGGTCATAATCATCGCCTTCAACAACTCGAAGGCGCGTTGCTGCTCGTCGAGCCACTCGTACTTCTGGTTCTTCTTCGTCAGACTCGTGAGCGGCTCGGCGACCGTGGCATAGTTCGGGATGAACTTCCTATACCACGATGAAGTACCCAGGAATCGGCGCAGCTGCCTCAGATTCCGCGGCTGCGGAAAATTCTTGATTGGCTCGATCTTGGCCGGGTTCGGCCTCGTGCCGTCCCGGTTAACCAAGAAGCCCAAGTATGCTACCTCTTGCTTGCAGAAAACACATTTTTCTGCGTTGAGGGTTAGCCCAGCGGCGACGAGCCTTTCCAGCACCCTTTTCAAGCACTTCTTATGCTCCTCGAACGTTTCTGCGACTACGATGATGTCGTCGAGGTAGGCGTAGACGTAAGGCTCCAGCTCGGGTCCGAGCACTTGGTCAATGAGCCGCTGGAAGGTGGCCGGCGCGTTCGTCAGTCCGTACGGCATCCGCCGGAACTGGAACAGGCCCAGCTCCGGCACCGTGAAAGCGGTGATGGGCCGCGCCTCCTCCGCTAACGGTATCTGATGATACGCGCTCTTGAGGTCAAGCGTGGAGATGAACTTCGCCTTCCTCAATTTCCGGAGAATATCCTGCATATTCGGCAGAGGATAGGCGTCGGGTTCGGTGACTGCATTCACCTTCCGCAGATCGTTGCAGAACCGTCGCGTGCCGTCACTCTTCGGCGCCATCACGACGGGGCTCGACCACCCGCTCTTGGAGGGCTCGATGATGCCTTGGTTCAGCATTTCGCAAACCTGGCGATGCATCTCCTCCTGCACCTTATCCGACACTGGGTAATGGCGCTGCTTGATGGGTCGAGCGTTTCCTACATGAATCTCATGCTCCACGCCTCTGACGCAACCTAATCCCGGCGGGAGCTTGCCTAGGACCTCGTCCACCATGGCCTTCAGCTCCTCTCGCTGAAGGTCTGTAGCGTCCTCGAGCCCAATTGCCGCTACCGAGCTAGGATCTGGGGTCAAGCTGGCTACTTCCAGCTCGACGTAGGCTTCCGTCTCCTTACAGAATAGCCTATCCGTATCCGGGTCTAGTACGGCCCTGAACGCTCGTACAAAGTTGACTCCTAAGTAGCAGTCGGCATCTAAATTCGGCATTATGGCGACTCGGATATCGCGAGTGAAGCCAGCCACAGTGATGGGCAGCATCAGGTGGCCTAGCAAGGGGCTGCGGCTTCCATCCGCTAGCCTTACCCCTTTCTCCTCGGACGCTACAAACTCCCGGTCCAGCGCTGTAGCTAGTTGGAGTCCGACGGAGCCCATCACCGTCGTGGATGCTCCTGGGTCCAACAAAGCGCGGAGATTAAACTCGCCGACCTCAATTCGCAGCCACCATCTTGTTTCTGCGTCGGTCGGTTGCTTCGCCGAGGCCTCTCCTCGGTTCGCAACTGGCGAGGGTACCGCGGACTCTTTCGCGGCAGGGCGGCTATCGCACGCGGCCAAAACATCTTCGGTTTTGGGGACCTCGTCGGGGAGGGGGGCGGTAGTGATCCCCTCTACCCGCTCCCCTTCCCGTTTCCCGCACAATTAGGGCAGTAGCGCGCTATATATCCGACAAGGCCGCATGAGTAGCAACTCAGCGGCGGCCTTGGTCCTTTCGGAGGGTTACCCTCGGGGCTGGTGGAGGGCGCGGAGCCGTTCGGTGGGCTCGTCGCCTTCGCCCCCTGCCTCGGTTCTGGGGGCCTCCTTGCCCCGCCACGCCCAGATGGCTGGTTACCGCGCCCTCTGCGCGGCCCAGGGGCGTATTTCGCCCGGAGCGCTCTCCTCCGGAGCCTCGCCGGTCGGAAAGACGCTCGCTTAGCACTCGCCGAAGCATTTCCTCCAAACCCTCCAGCTTGGCGTCCTTCTCGACCACCGCAGCAGCCACTTTGCCTTCCTTGGCATCGCCTTTCGGCTTTCGTGGCGCGTCGGTGTTTGCCGGCGGTTTATACGCCATTTCCGGCAGTAGCGCCGCTGTTGGCGGTGGTGGAGGTCGGAACGTCTTGGAGTTCTCCAACGTTTGCTCCGCGTCCACTGCCAACTCCAGTAGCTCCTCTACTGTGCTGAAGTCTGACCTACGGACCATCGCTTGCAGCTGGGGCCGTAGGTTTCGGTGCAGCTGATCCAGCTGTTGCTCCGGGCTGGGATGGCGCGATATCTTCCTCACTATCGCAATGAGGCACGTGATATAATCTCTCACGGCCTCGTCCGCCCCTTGGGTGCGGTTGTTCGCCTCTGCTATCAACCGCTGCTGGTACCTCTTCGTCGTCCCGTACCAGCGTTTCGCTGCAGTCACGAACTCTTGCCACGTGGCCCATTTCTCTTTCTCATTACGGTACCACGTGGCCGCCGTGTCAGTGAACAGCTCTGACAACGACGACAACACCTCTTCTTCGGAGAGGTTTGCCAGGACTCGACAGTCCTCCAGCCTCGCCAGGAATACATCGATACTCTGGCTCTTCGCCCCAGAGAATCGAATTTGCCATTTCCTCACGATTTGGCCTATGTCTCGCGAGTGGAACATACTCGACCTCGAGAAGTTCCCTGTCGCGCCTGGCGCGCCATATGTCGGCCAGCTCGAGCCTCTCTCCGAACTTCGGCGGTCACCCCCCACCCAGGCTGCGTTTACTCCTTGTAAATCAGCCTGACCATCACGCCGAGCTGGCGGTGGTGTCGATTGCGGACCGATCCACGTATCGTTGCCGGTGACGGTGTACGTGTCTTCAAACTGCACGTTGTGACCTTGCCTAGGTTCCGCTATGTGCGTGCTGGAAGCGGCGTGTCGCTGTTGGTTTAAAACCAACTCCTCCAGCGACCTTACTTTCGCTATTAATTCCGCTAATAGCGAGCCGACTTCCCGAGGGATATAAAACTCGGAGCCGTCCTTTGCCAGGAGTCGTAGCATCTCTCCTGGCTGCGCTTGTTGGTCGTCGCCGCGAGTTTCTTCTGCTTCGCTGTCCTGCTGCTGTAGAGGTAGCTGTGTGCGTTGCTCCTTTTGTTGTTGCGTAGTGTCCCGGTTACTGGCTGTGGTGTTTGGGTGTGGTGAGTGCTGGGTGTCGGACACGGCTTCCGCCGTCGTCCTACGCAGTATCTCCAATATCTGCTCGCTTTTGAGCACTACGTCCAGGGGGTGTAAATCCCAACTGGACGCTTCGACGAAGGAGCCGTCGTCTTCTAAAAGGATCCTCCGTAAGAGGTTTTCCCTTAGTGCCATCCGCCGGGGGATTACATTCCCCGGCTCTTCCGGCTCCTCGAAGTCTTGAGGCGTGTAGTTACCCAGCACCCACTGGCTTAGCCTGTGCATTCTCAAGAATGTGGAGTCGTGTCGCCTCAATTGCAACTCCGACAGGTGGCTATCGATCTCGCTTGGCGAGATCGACCACACCAATCCTCCACAGCTTCCTGGATGTTGTATGACATCGTTCGCTGGTTGTGCGTGTGCAAGGGGATTCCTCTTCAATCCCGCAATTTACTATGCTTTTGCACGGCCAGTGGTATCCTTCACAAGGTACCTACTGGATTACCACTGGCTCAGGAAGTAACGATCTTCCCCAACTGGTGGTTTGGTCTTTACGCTATACCGAGGTTAACTCGTTTTTACTCACTTGCCTGGAGGTTATGTCGCTTTTGGCGTATTGCGCAAGCGTAATAGTCGTCCGCGCAACCGATTCCCGGTCAAAACTGAAATTCGCGATTTTCGGGCGCTGCGCATGCGCGGCACTAAAATCACTATGTGTATCCGTACCGCCGCCGCATGCGCAGACGATTCTGCGTGTAAAAACAAAAATTTGATCTTTCGACCTTTTGCGCATGCGCAAAACCGAAATTAGTGAATATGCCCACCTCCTCGTGGGATGGGCAACCGAATTCGCGATAGCGATTTTTCACTTTTTATTTTCGGATTCTGCGCATGCGCGAGTCCAAAATTACTGCGCGCGCACCTTACGGTATTCCGCGCGCAGGCGTCTTCGCGAATTAAGCCCTAAATCCGAAAATCCAAACGAAATCCCCAGTATTTAAATACTGGGTGCGTAATCCGGTAGTTTACTCCCCGGTGTGCACGTGTGATGACGCACAAAGAGATAAAACGCTAGGACCTATATAAAACAATTTTAATAATATAATACATAATTAATAAATAATTGCTACCTAATCTCTTTGTCGTCCTCGCTAAATACTTCAACAAATGCTCGGCCTTCACAAGCAATGTTCCTCACTAAATACGTGCAGACCGGGTCAATTCCTCCAAGCAAGGTTAGAAACCACCAGTTGGTTACCCTTGCACACACTGTACACTTTGTAATAATTAATTATCACCGCGATAATTAATTATTCGCAACGCGCGTCTCGACCTGTTTCGACGATCAACCGATTACTGTAAAATTCGCCGTTCCCTAATCTAATGTGCTGCACACGTTAATGGGCGCCAGTTGTAACGGGGTGAATTTAAAAGAGGGTATTAATCCCTCTCTGGGATGGGATGCGCCGGGCGATAAGCGGGCGTCTACTACGCCCAGAGCAGCGCGCCGTTGTAGACGGACCCGTCGGCCGGCCGGGGCGCGTTGGCGCAGGCTCAGAACAAGCGCGCCCGGCTTTCGCTGTAGAAAGCTTAGGCCGCCTTCTACTAGACCCGGCGCTGCGCTCTGCCGCTGCCGCTGACTTCGGCGCACAATTCACCGGCGGCTAGATATGCACTAGCCTGACCTACTCTCGCCGGTGTTCCCGTACAACGTCGCTCAGGTTAACCTGAGCGACTTTCACTTACAATTTCCCCGTTGACGTTGCTCCTCTAGGAGGTAAAGCCTCCGACTAGCTGCAGCTGCTGAAAAGGTAGAGGGCGGTATTCGGGGGGATAGGGAACGGTTACTCGCGAAATGACAGACTCGACACGAATAATGAAAAGTAAAATAAATAGAGTTTATTCGTCGAAAGGAATCGCGCTAAGGGGCGCGAAGCCCGAACATCTCTTACAAAAACGAGCGCGCAGGCCGAGACTTACGCGGAGCCGGCCGGTCGCACGGCCGGCGTCACCGCGCCGCGAGACGCCACAAAATGGCCGCCACGCTCTCGCACACGAGGCCGCTTGCCTCTACGCGGGCGGCGTCGGATTGCCGCGTAACACTTCTCACGCGTGGCCGCTCGCACGCAAAACCTACGCGGCAAAAGTACAAATGAAGCGCACACTTACTTTAGCGCTGGCCAGCGCGTCGCCCGAAGTCTACCTCTCTCTCTCTCTCTCTCTCACGCTCCCGCGCTCCCGCCTTCTCGCTGCGAGGCGTCGGGCCTCGTGGCTCCTCGAGCCTCGGCTGCCGCCTCTTTCTCTCTCTCCTCCTCTCCCTTTCTGGGTGGCGGAGTGGCCTGGCCGGCGAGGCAGCCGGTGATGCGTCGCTGCGGGGCTGGCGGCGGATCGGAGGCGCAAGGGCTGTTCTGCAGGGCGGTATGCGGCACTGGCGGGGCACACGAAGCACGGCACTGGTTTAAGGCGGGAGCACACGTGCGCACCTGTTGCGCTACAGGACTAGACTGTGCCTCAATGGCCGCGGCGTCCCTTCGGAGCGCTACGGCGGCGTCTTCTTCTTCTTCTTGCTTCGCCTCCCGCGCGTCCCGCTTGGCGCGCAGCGAGCCGCTGTACGTGCAAGCGCGCGCGATTCAAACCTCGCGGCGCGGTACACGCGGCTCTTTCGCCTTTATTGCCTGCACCCGTTACAGTATTTACAAACTATTTGTTGTTTGTATTTTTTATGGGAATCACAAGCCAAAAAATGATTTTGAATATTTCAAAAGTTTTATTTGTGAAATAAATGATCTTTTAAAAAATGGTATAATCATTGAATCACAATCCTTGTAAAAATATCCTATAGGAAATCCTGTAGGAAATGCTATAGAAAATCGTGTAGACATTCCGTAGAAATCCTATAGGAATCCTATAGGATACTCTATAGGTATATATTTCATATATATGAAATTCTATATAGAAAGTTCTATAGGAAATCCTATGTGAATTTCGCACTTTTCCTGTAGGAAATCCTATAGGAAATTCTGTAGGTAATTCTGTAGGAAAAACTGTAGACAATTTTACATGGAAAATTCTGCAGGGAATTCTGGAGTATTTTCGTGAAAACAGCTTATAGAGGGTTAGCATCTTATTTAGCGCTGAAATATCGCACAGCAAAATCAGTGGTAAACAGTCCTAGGTAAGGAGTTGCACCTAGTGACTGCCGTGCACGACTGCCAGCGCTTACCGATTAAGCCCAATGAGCTCAGATATCAAAATCAAGGTAATCCTTGTCACATTGACTCTCCGTAAAGTCGTTCAAACGGTTGAATCTCATCGCTGCGGCATGCGGTAGAAGCTTGCTTCTCCAGAGCCTCGTTTATGTATGTTCGCTGCTATGCCGCTATGGGGTGGAGCAGTCGGGACACTCATAAACACATTAGAACCGCGAGGGTATGTAAAGCCATGAGATTCAACCGTTTGAACGACTTTACGGAGAGTCAATATGACAAGGATTACCTTGATTTTGATATCTGAGCTTATTAGGCTTAATCAGTAAGCGCCGGCAGTCGTGCACGGCAGTCCCTAGGTGCAACTCCTTACAGAGAACTGTTTGCCACTGATTTTGCGGTGTTACAGCGCTAAATAAGATGCTAAACCTCTATAAACTGTTTTCACGAAAATACTCCAGAATTCCCTGCCGGATTTTCCATGTAAAATTGTCTACAGTTTTTCCTACAGAATTATCTACAGAATTTCCTATAGGATTTCCTATAGGATTTCCTACAGGAAAAGCGCGAAATTCACATAGGATTTCCTATAGAACTTCCTATATAGAATTTCATATAGGACTGCCTATAGAGTATCCTATAGGATTCCTATAGGATTTCTACGGAATGCCTACAGGATTTCCTACAGCATTTCCTACAGGATTTTTTATAGGATATTTTTATAAGGGAAAACTTTTCAGTAGAAATTAGAAGTTTTATATGTGATACACCAGCTCGAGCGTTTGTTAAAAGTATTAAGGGACACACACGTTTTAACGGATGTGAGAGATGTGACATAGTAGCTAAGAAGATTGACAATACTACTGTTTATGTTTCACTTGGTAAGAAAAGAAGCAGCGATGAGTTCAAATCATTTGTGGATTTAGATCATCATATAGGTGTATCTCCTTTAACAGCAATTCAACCAGAAATTAATTTGATCAATGTATTTGTTTTAGACTCTATGCATTTATTATACTTAGGTATAATGCTACGGTTATTTGAAAATTGGATGACTGGTGATTTAAGTGTTAAGTTAAGTGCAAACCAAAAATCAGAATTAAACAAGAATTACAATGTTAAAAAGTGACATTCCTAAAGAATTTGAAAGAAAGATTGGACCGTCAAATCAATTTGACAAGTACAAAGCTGTTGAGCATAAATTTTTTGTACTGTATTGTGGGCCCATTGTGTTGAAGAAAATTCTAAATAAAAATTTATATGAACACTTTTTGCTATTTCATGTATCGTGCAGATTGCTATCAAGCAGTGATGCTGTAACTTTTACCAATTTGGCAAGAGACTATTTGAGGAAATTTGTTCAAGACTCAATTGCCTTGTATGGAGAGAAGTTTGTATCGCTGAATGTCCATTGTTTGTTTCATTTGCCAGACGACATAGAACACATGCAGTGCAACTTGAGTAATATTTCTGCGTTCCCTTATGAAACTGAGTTGGATAAAATTAAACACGTTCTGTTATCACCACACAGAACAGTTGCTGAGTATTGTAGACGACTACATGAAGAGAGAGAGATATTGGATCATCAAGCGAAACCTTTAAAAAATTTATCAGTTATGAAAAAAGGTTATAAAAATGAAATAAAACAGCTGAAATACAAACAGAAGTATTTTACAAACAAACACCCAGATAATACAGCATTATTGAGAAATGGGAAAATTGTAAGAATATGCAAAATATTCAATTATAGCAACAAAATTTATTTAGAAGCTATGCAGTATAAAATAAAAAATCTCTATATTCTACCCCATGTGATTCATCGATGCTGCACATTTATGAAATCGAAGATAGAGGAAATGTGACCGGTGATGACATCAAAAACATTTTATTAGAAGAAATTGAAACTAAACTAGTACGAATTTCAATTAATTTTTCCTTAAGTGATGCAAGTAGATCTTTGGTGCTACCGCTGCTTCATTAAGCAGAATGTGTTATCGGACGAAAATATGAAAAAAATAGGTAAGAAAGATTATACATTATGGATTAACTTTTCATATATTTACATTGCATAATTTATATAAAATGCTAATGTTTATTTAAGTTGAAAAAAACTGTGACACTTAGCTTTGAAAATGCTAAAAGGTTATGTTTACCTATATATTTAATTATCTATTTTTTATAAAAAAAAAAGTTGTTAAAGTTGATTTTATTTAAAAAATTAAATAATTTAAAAATCATAAATTATACTTTATTCAACCATTGCAACCGTTAAATAACAAAAAAAAATCAATTTATAACAAATAATAGTATTTAATTTAAGTAAAATATATTTAATTAGTAGTTCTTAGATAGAAAAAATAGATAGACTTAGATAAGAAAAATGATTAAAAAGTGGATAGGGCAAGAACTTTTTTCGTTTTTCTTAGAACTTTACAGACATAGTCCTTTGTTTTTCACAGTTGCATATTAGAAGCTGTAGCAGCAATATCTGTTTCAAAAATTGATAAAAATATTATATTTATTAGTTGAAAACAAATTTATTTATCTATTTAGTTTAACTAATTAATACAATTTGAAGTATATTGGTATAGATCAGTGTTATTTGTCAAAGTTTTTTAAGATAGATTTAGCTGTGTTCACTGAAAGTAATCTTACCAAGAATAGCATTTTATTTAAATTATAGTAAGTGTATCATTTGTAATAATTAATTTACTTTTATTACAGTTTTGATATAATTAATAAAATATTATTAAAGTAAACATTTTATAAGGAATAATTTGAAAATACATTGCATAGTTTTTGAGGTTATGCTCTCGTAAATTTAAGGTTGAACCTTTGTTTTTACATTGATATTATGATTTTTTGACAATCAATTTTATTATTTGTTTCAGTAATGACTAGCATTAAAAGCAAAAAATCATTAGAAGATACTTATCCATATCATATAGTGGAATTCATTTCTAAAGGGCGAAGACCAAAAGTTCGGAAAACTGATGTGGTGGCAACTAAATGGATAAAATTTGGTGTTAAAAAGAAGAAAGCTGTTGCAAAATATCCTCCACCTCCATACGATGATCATACCTCAGCTGAATATGATGAAAAGCTCATGAACCTTGAGGATCCTCCAGAGTCATGGCTTGAATATACAATACAAATAAAGGGAAAAGGAAGTAAGGATATATTTTGTTGATGTTGTTATAAAATATTTAATAATAGGTGTGTAAATATATAATATACGCAACTAAATACTTCTTTATTTTTTCAGAAACTATTGAAGACGCTTACAAGAAACTTGAAAACTTAAAAACAAATGAGTCTTCCTTGACTCTGGAGAGTGGAGAAAGCAGCGTAGAAGCTGAAAAAAAAGGACTTGGCCGTATTCGACAAAACCAGTTCATAAGTCAAATGGAGGTTTATAAAGAAGCTATCCCTAATGAAGTTACAACTAGGCAGATTCTAAATGATTCCGAAAGAGTTGAACAAAAAGAGGTGTCATCGATTGATTCCTCACCATATCAGGATGCCAACCCAGCACATAATATTGAAGATACTATTTTAGTTGTCCCAAATGATTCAACGCTGTCCAGAGACATATTAGATCAAACCACAGTAGAAGTGGTTTTGAACAAAAATGATGATTTTACACACCCATTGACAACTGCATCATCAGATAAAAAAAGTACAGCTAGAGATGAAAGAAGTAAATTTACAGAGAGAAGAAATATTGATTTTCCATCCGCATCTGAACCAATAAATGTGCTAATGCACCAAGAATTTACAAATAGTGAGTAAAAAGTTTGTTTTTATTTTTATTAAAATTTAAATATAATCATAATATTAAATACATTAAAACTTTTTATTTTCATAATACAGATTGTTTAATCAATTTAATGAACTAAATGAAAGAAATGCATGAAGATATCAAACATGTTAAAGATGAAATTCAATCTTTGAAAGCCATGCAAATTGAGCATAACAAAATTACTAATAATTTTGTTGGCTCTGTTAAAGAAATTTGTGAGAAATATGGATATGATATACCCTTCAAAACCCTGCAGGAATTCCAAGCCTTTGACATTGATTTAAGCACCAATGAGTCATTGCGGAAAGCAGTGGTAAGATTTCTCTGTCGCATTGTTACTTTTAATAAGATATTAATAAAACAATTATGTGTATCAATTTTTTTTTTAGTCTTCAGTTCTTCAGACCGGAAATGATACGACGTGGGTTATTTCCAGGAGCATAGTGAATATGCTAAAAATGTTTTTGACCAAGGATGTCGCTGTACAGTATGTTGCTGTGAAAACTACAGGAGGAAAAGAAATTATGTCGAAAACAACGTTCTACAGCTGTATTCAATGTAAGATAATAAATTGAAATGGCTTTTATAATAGTATAGGAATTTACAAAAAGGATATACAGTGATAATTTTGTATCTTGAAACTAATGGCCAATTGTCTACCAGGAAAGGTTTAAATAAATGGACACTTCAGGTGCTATTACATTTTGATGTAATAGCACCTGAAGAAGGATACAAAAAAAGTGTCCGAAACGTCGTTAAAAATAAATGGTGTCCATTTATTTAAACCTTTCCTGGTAGACAATTGGCCATTAGTTTCAAGATACAAAATTATGATTCACACTCTACCATAAGCGCCTTTACCAACCAAGATATACAGTGATTCAAATTAATTTTTAGCTGTTATTATGGAACGCAGAAACACGTGCAACATAGTAACAACTGAGAAAGAGATAACAACGGCACTGAGTACTGTCTTGAGCAATTCTGTATCTTGGTATGGATTGAAGAAAACTACAGATCCAAAAAAAAAAGAAATCAGTCAATTTAACTGGAAATAATGCGATGGCTACTCAGCAACAAGGTGGAGGTTATGTCTCTGTTCCGTCAACCGAGAATATAGTAGCTGATACAGGAGTTACTAATATGATGGGCCATAGTAAAAATCACTTACTTGTAACAAAAACAACGCCATTTATATCGTATGAAGCATATGTAAATCAGTTGAACACTAACAAACGATGTTCGGATAGTAGTGATGAAGATGGATCGTCATACGGCGAGGACTATCTCAACCAATTTAACGAATAACGTATTATATGTTTTTAACTCATATGTATTTATGTAATTTAACGTTTATAAATTATATTTATGTAATATAAAAATAAATAATTTCTATTAAAATAAATTAAATTATAGTTCATATTATTATTGCATAAATGAAACGTCAAAAATGGTTATTAATATTATTACTTAATTATAAAAAAGTAATAATATTAATAACCATTTTTGGCGTTTCATTTATTGGTTATCATTAATTTAGAACCTAATAAAAATAGAGGAAAATAGAAAAGTAATATATTAAATATACACTTTTATTAGGAAAAAAATACCTACTAAATGGTCTACTTTTTATATCTTTCAACGCGTCTAATGTAATTAGGAAACCCTTACCTATTTTCTTGACAAGTTTATTAGATTTATTAATGCTATAATCGCGTATCTATTAAAAATTCCCAATAAATGTCTTTAAACTGCTTCTAGTTTGTAGCCTATTAAATGGTGGAATAATACCGGAAAGATCGTTTCATCGAAGTAGAACAACTAGCCAAGAAAGTTTCCTATTTTATGGAGAGCTCCTAAGATAAGTAGCTAGGTTTTAGCTATAAAATGATTCGGATTTCTACCAGGGTAATTGGATATACCATGAATAAATCTACACAAACTGTGTGCAGACCTACTTTATATTTATTTATAAGCCAAATAATTGATATCTATTACTTGTATCGACATTAAATTCACATTAGTAGCTCAGATGTAGCGTATTGGTAGGTTAAGACACGATTTGTAGGTTAGATTTTCATATTTATAATTAGTATTTTTAGTTAAGTTAAAAGTACAAATAACTTAAACATAAATAAAAAACAATATTTAAAGTAGATTGTATACAGTATTGACTTAAAATAAGTTGTTGATTTCTTAATAAAGGCTTTTTAATACTGTTTCATAATAAGGACATGCAGTGAGTTTGTGTACCTATTGTGAAACAGCTATTTATTTAATAGAAAATAGTAAAAAAATCAAGGAAATTGTATATAATTTGAATCTTCGATACAAAACCTTCATTGTACACTATAATATATGATCCAAAATTGATTAAATACTGAAAAATGACTAAAATAGCAAACACAAAAAAAACCAGCTTCGTTTCAAGTGAGAGTTGATTTACAAGAGTTGGGAAACGGTGAAGATTAATCATTTTTTTTCGCATTCTATACATGAAAAGTCATATATTTATTCATGTATATATAAAAGCAAATAATGCATGAATCTAAATATATTTTTTTTTATCCAATTTATCGTTTCCAAATTACTTCTATCTTAATTTGTATTACACTGTTTTACAATAGGGACGTACTTTTTGAAGTGTTTCATAATCGGGACCTTTACCTTATTGCATCGAAATTGCATATCTATGCTTTAGAAAAACAATATGGCGGATTTTATGAAGAAAAGTACCGAAAAATTAAATTACTTTTATCATTTTTAGAAGTCAAAAAATAATTAGACTGCATTTCGAACTGTAGTTGAAGGTGAATAAAATAGTAATAGTTTACGGAGGAACTTTTTTTCTTCAAGCACCATTCATTTTCCTGGCGCAAGAAAAAACTGTACATTTCTGTTAATCTACGCGCAGGCTATGATTTCGTAGCCGATTGAGTGCCATTGCTCTACTCAAGGTTTTTATACATATTTTTTCATCCTGATTACGAATTTTGAGGGTAGAAGTTCTGAAAGTGGTCAGATAAATTGTGTAACGCGTGCGCGAGTTAGGTAATTCGAGATTCGAATTACCCGCGCCGAGCAGGCATGCTCACCGGGGGCGCGAGCGCGCGAGCATCATGACCGGATTAGAACGGTCTCGCGACGCGTAATATGCCCGTCGCGTACCCGCGAAGCTGCTACGGCTTTATGCGAGTCACGGCAGCCATCTTCGTGTCAGCCATCGCGCCGTAAGCATCTCTCCAGCTGTCTCTCTAAAAGTTATTGAGTTCGCGTCGTATAATGTTATATATAGCTTTACAGCGTGTAGAGTGGAGGTGCCGACTAGCGAGCGAGCGAAAGAAAGAGAGAGAGAGAGAGAGAGAGAGAGAGAGAGAGAGAGAGAGAGAGAGAGCGAGAGAGGGGGGGAGAGAGAGAGAGCGATACCGCGTCGCGTGTGCCACGAGCAGAATGAGACTGCGAGCGAGGAGCCGGCAGCCAGCTCGCCTGCCGACCCAATACAGCGAGCAAGAGAGAGAGAGAGAGAAAGAGAGTGCAACTGCTGTGCGAGCGACAGGGAGCGAGAGAGAGTCGAGTGCACCGGCTGCTCCTTCCTAACGTAAGTTTTCTACTCTTCTCTCGCAGGTTTATTGTAAAGGCTCGCACGGAAATCGCCCCGTGCAAGATTTCTGTGCCGTGTACGTGCGGGTGTGTGTCAGCCCGTCGTACTTTAACACCGCGCGCGATATTAGCAGCTTTGCCGAGCGCCGTATCGTTCGCGCGTTTGAATCTTAACGGTCGCGCGCGAACTAACTCATTTGTTCTAATCAGCACGTGCGTTGTGCTTGTAGTTATTAGTGATTTTAATATACTGTGATATCTAGTTATTCGTCGCGTTGTTCATTACAACCTGTCCTTCTCCAGGATACCGCCGCCTCCGCGGGAAAACGACTCCGCCGGTCCTTTTAATATCTGAGCGTAGCGGTCGCGCGCTTTACTCTTCGAGCGCGCGCTTTTCACTCAGCGATCCAATTAGTTGCAAAGCGAAATTCGCGTGCGATCTTCGCGTTGTTTTCGGGATTCCAGGAGCAGATCCCCGGGCAAGTCATTTTAGTCTGACACCCGCGGCACTGTGTTCTAGGGCATCGCTGGCCTGTGGCTTGTTGGGATTTTCCCCCACTAGCCAATCCGTTACAACTGGCGCCACAACGTTTTGGGGGTGGAGAAGGACCCGCGGCGCGTACGTGATTCGCGGTGAAGCTTGGCACGAAGAAGCTCAGCAGCGTAGCTGAGCGTAAGCTGCAAAGAAAGGCTCTTCGTGCTGTAGCTCGTGGGCGCGTGTGTGCGTGGGCGTGACACAGCCGTGCTGTTGCGAGAGTGCGGTCGAGAGGTTAGGCGAGCGATAGTCAATAACCCTCGACCTAGAGTGCCGACGAGGAGAGATCTTGATAGCGAAATTTTTGTGCGTTATGTAATTGTTTTTAATAATTAAATTTTTTTAATAACAATTAATTTTTTTTAACGACAAAAATTTTTTAAGCGATAATTAATTTTTTTTAATTAACTTTTTTCTCGACTCGAAAATTTTTTTCTCCTCTCGTATTTTCGATACGAATTATTTTTTAGTGGACGAAAAATAAAATTTTTTTTTCTTTTCTCGTGGTCTTAGTAGAAAATCAAGAGAAAGTCGGCAGGCACTCTCGGAACAAAAAGTTGACTGTGCGCCCGAGTAAGAACTCGAGCGCAAAAATCCCCTCGAACTTTAAAATTGTGTTTTTATTTTTTTCAGATGAAAACTGTATTTACTTTTTGTGTTTTTTGGTGATATTGTCCGTTTTGACACACACACACACACACATATATATATATATATATATATATATATATATATATATATATATATATTTTTCTTTTTTTTTTTTTTTTTCACATATATTTATTTTAAAATTACAAGTGCGAGTAGTTGAACGTAATTAATTACAAATAGTAATTAATTACAAAAATAGCTTTTGTTTTTTTAGAGCCGCATAGGGGAAACCCTCGTGCGTTATCGAGGTTAAGAGCAACCGCCGTAGCTCTTAGAAAATAACCTGGGTTCGCGTTGAAAAAGCTAGCTCACTGGTTGAATAGGCAAACTCTCTCTGCCATCAATACAGATACTACTCGCGCTAGTAAAATAAGTTCGTGGAGAAGCGCACAATCAATTGACACCATGGCCCGATCATCGCAATTTGCGGAATCTGCGATACTCAATTGGGCCTATACACAGCCCGAAGAGGAAATAAACGATGCCATGCAAGCCCTTGGTCTACAGCAGTCAGATCTGCAGTCAGTAAATATGCTGACAGCGATCAAGTGGCTTATGGGCGATTATAGTGCCGCCGATTTCGTGCCAGAGCCGGAGCTGTCGTAGCAGCAAGCATTTGCTAAACGCGAGCAGTCCCGAAGGGCGTTCATCGACTTAACGTTGATGAACAAATCTGGGTCGGCTATTGTGGATCCCAATACTGACCCAGACCACCCGCACCCGTTCATAACGCTCCTTGATGACCCGATAGTGATGCAGAAACTCTCGGAGTCTCGGAGGATGAACGCTCCACAACAAGCACATAATGCAGTAGTGGAGCCAGCGGAAGAGGCAAACGACCAGGAGGGTTCCGGAACAGAGATATTGAGCTCTGCAGTACCCACCGGAACATCTCCAGCCGAAGCCGAGGGATAGCTTCAACAGCAACAGCTCCAACAGCAACAGCTCCAACAGCAACAACTGCAGCAGCAGCAAATGCAGCAGCAGCAACTGCAGCAGCAGCAAATGCAGCAGCAGCAAAAGCAGCAACAGCAGATGGAGCAGCAGCGACGGCAGCAACAGCAACAACAGCAGGGGCAGCAGCAGCGGCCGCAAGTGCTCCTGGAAGAGCAGCGCAGGCAACGACAATACCAGCGCAACTACGAAGAAGAGTCGTTGTTAGCACGAAATGGGCAGCAAGGGTTCTGGCAGCAATCGCGAAATCCGCCACAGCCGCAAAACTTGGAGTGGCCGCGACAACGCCCTATTGAAAAATATCGCGCGATTATCGTGCGATGAATCGCGCGATTAATCGCGCGACTAATCGCGCGATGATCGTGCCAGTTTATCGACCATTTTCTGGCGCGATAATCGTGCGATAATCGCGCGAGTTAACCGAAATTCAACATTAAAAAATAAGTTTTATTTCCACAACTGTGTACGTGCTTGCGTAATTGACAAACATTATGACTGTAAATGTATTAGTGTGTAACTACAGTGTTAATGTACACCCGAGGGAAGTTAATTCTTTCCGAACGTGCCGGGTGAATTCAAAATCTTGCAATCCCATTGGACTATTGAAGTGTTATTAATCGCGGGATTAATCGGAAAATTTTTATAAAAACAATTACACCAAAAATATGTATAAAAATTACTTTTAATAAGAACGAATTACTTCAAAAGTTATAGTTTATACTGAAAAAAATTTAGCTGATTGTAGCTGGACATCATGCCAAAACGTCACCTGATTATCAAGTGATTAGCACCTAAAAATCATGTTGATATTATCTCTTAAATAACATGGTTTTTACATTTTGCTATGAAAAATCGAGTTTTTCTCGCAGTCAAAGCAATTAATTAAATTTTTAAACTTTTATCTATGATTAACATATGCATTAAAACCATGACCACATAAAAATATTTCATAAGTTCTTACGTAAGAACTTACGTAAGCTCTCATCACTCGGTGTGCGAATAAGTAAATTAAAAATTAAAAAATAAAGACATGTAACATACCTGTATATTGGAATAATATTATCATAAATGATATTGTTCTTAATGTGGAGAAAGGATAAATGATGTTTAATGAGCAACGTGCTCGCGCTACTCGACACCGACCCGTGATATAGCAAATTTACACGAGGCCGGAGCCGAGCGCGCCCACATGTACTCGATATTAGCTGCTACCATGAACAGTTGCGATGACGTCGGCCACAGTGCCAGGAGGCGATATCTTGGCGATGATATTGCTATTAAAAGAACAGAGAAGATACTTCACGTGGGGTCAGCAGATCAAATTTTAGAATCGTTAAGGCTTTGTGAGTTATAACTATAATAATTTTTATTCAACAAAAATGTTTCTGATTCTTTATTAAAAACTATTTAAAATGTGCCCAGGAACAATATTGGTAAACCCTCTTGAAAAGAATTCTATATTTTTTAAATATCAATAGAAACCAATAATTGGTATTTTTGTCAACCCGCTGGATTTCAGATCATAATATTATTCATATATCTCATGTTATGGATCTTGCCGCTGAAGTTTCTCAAAGCATGAAAAATCCATTAAACATCAATTTTCAACAATATTTTCAACAGACTTATAAGTAATAGCACTTATATTTACTTTTCTAAATTTCCAATGGGAGCCGTTTACACTGTCAATAAACTCTCTTTGTAATCTTCATATCTATTCCAAATTCAATTTCATAAGTAATCTATTATTATATTTGCAAAAGCCAAAAGTAAAGTAATATGTAAAAAAGTTGCGATCAAAGTAGTTGAAAAACGATTTAGCAATTGTATACTCCAATGCGCAGACAAATACTTCTTACTCATTAATTTTCAAATACAATATGGTGTTCTTAGTAAGTCTTCGCTTCATGTGAAATTTCATAAATTATGTAAATTACAATCTTATAAATCATTAAGATCCATAATCCAATTATTTAATTGTAATTTACACTGAATAGTTTATGAAATTTCATGATGCGAAGGTTTAATAAGAAAACCATATTTTACTTGAAAATTATTGAGTAAGAAGTTCTTGTCTGGGCATTGGAATATACAATTGCTAAATTATTTTTCAACTACGTTGATTGAACTTTTTTACATAGTAATTTACTTTTAGCTTTCGCACACATAATAATAGATTACTTATAAAATTCTGTTTCGAGTAGATATCAAGAATACATGTAGAGTTTATTAACAGTGTAAGCGGCTTCCATTGAAAATGTAGGAAAGTAAATATAAATTTTATTCTTACAAGCCTTTCAAAAATATTGTTGAAAATAGATATTTAATGTATTTTTCATTTTATGACAATATTCAGCAACAAAATCCTCAAACTTTGCAAATGGATCATAAAATAAATATAAACATATTCTACAAATAAAAAGCAAATTTTTTCCCAATGCTACAAATTACAAGCCACATTTTTAGTCAAAGCTAAAAGTAAATTAGTATAAAAAAGTTGCAATCAAAGTAGTTGAAAAACAATTTAGCAATTGTATACTCCATTACGCAGACAAATATTTCTTACTCAATAATTTTCAAATAAAATATGGTGCTCTTATTAAGCATTCGCTTCATGTGAAAATTCATAAATTATGTAATTTACAATCTTACAAATCATTAAGATCCATAAGTCAATTATTTAATTGCAGTTTACACTGAAAAGTTTATCAAATTTCATGATGCGAAGGTTTAGTAAGAAAACCATATTTTATTTGAAAATTATTGAGTAAGAAGTTCTGGTATGGGTATTGGAATATACAATTGCTAAATTATTTTTCAACTACTTTGATTGCAGCTTTTTTACATAGTAATTTACTTTTAGCTTCGGCACACATAATAATAGATTATTTATAAAATTCTGTTTCGAATAGATATCAAGAATACTTGTAGAGTTTATTAACAGTGTAAGCGGCTTCCATTGAAAATGTAGGAAAGTAAATATAAATTTTATTACTTACAAGCCTTTCAAAAATATTGTTGAAAATAGATATTTAATGTATTTTTCATTTTATGACAATATTCAGCAACAAAATCCTCAATCTTTGCAAATAGATCATAAAATAAATATAAACATATTCTACAAATAAAAAGCAAATTTTTTCCTAATGCCACATTTTTTGCCAAAGCTAAAAGTAAATTACTGTAAAAAAGTTGCAATCAAAGTAGTTGAAAAACAATTTAGCAGTTGTATACTCCATTACACAGACAAATATTTCTAACTCAATAATTTTCAAATAAAATGTGGTGCTCTTATTAAGCCCTCGCTTCATGTGAAAATTCATAAATTATGTAATTTACAATCTTACAAATCATTAAGATCCATAAGACAATTATTTAATTGTAGTTTACACTAAAAAGTTTATCAACTTTCATGATGCGAAGGTTTAGTAAGAAAACCATATTTTATTTGAAAATTATTGAGAAAAAGTTCTTGTCTGGGTATTAGAATATACAATTGCTAAATTGTTTTTCAACTACTTTGATTGCAACTTTTTACATAGTAATTTACTTTTAGCTTTCGCACACATAATAATAGATATTACTTATAAGATTCAGGTTTGAGTAGATATCAAGAATACATATAGAGTTTATTAACAGTGTAAGCCGCTGAATAAGTTAAAATTCATGTATGTAAATTCTGATATTACTAGCTTACATGTTATACGTTCAAAATAAGCAATGAAGGGGCCAACCCGTTACCACACCACATCCACTGAAAGCGAAGGCCAGATCGAGGCACATATTGGTACTTAGTAGCACTACATACTGTTGAAAACATCCTCAGCCTGATGGTTGAGAATCATTCATCTCTTCTGCTGATTCAGATACCTCCAACAAGAGAAAAGTACAAACAGCCCACCCACCCATTAAAAAGGTTAGGAGTGAGAAAGAACTTACATAGTCTATGCTTTACCGCCGACTCCGCTGTCTTACTGTCTGAGAGGAGTCACCACCAAACGATGGACGTGAAGAAGGAACCAATTTACCCACCAGGACACCGTACTGCAGCAGCCGCTGTCATCGTTGCGAATGCCGAACAAGACACGTGCACGGCAGCGTCGGACAGCCTTTTTACGGACGAGACGATTATATCCCAAGCGGCAGGGGGCGCCAACAGCTGACTGAATTGTTTGTATAGGTAGACCAACGTCCGACGCTGCCGTACACGTGTCTTGTTCGACATTCGCAACGATATGACAGCGGCTGCTGCAGTACGGTGTCCTGGTGGGTGTTGGTTCATTCTTCGCGTCCATCGTTCGATGGTGATTCATCTGAGACAATAAAACAACGCAGTCGGCGGTAAAGCATAGATTCTGTAAGTTCTTTCTCACTCCTAACCTCTTTAATGGGTGGGTGGGCTGTTTGTACTTTTCTCTTGTTGGAGGTACCTGAGGCAGCAGAAAAGATGAATGATTCTCAACCATCAGACTGAGGATGTTCTCAACAGTATGTAGTGCTACTAAGTACCAATATGTGCCTCGATCTGGCCTTGGCTTTCAATGGATGTGGTGTGGTAACGGGTTGGCCCCTTCATTGCTTATTTTGAACGTATAACATGTAAGCTAGTAATATCAGAATTTACATACATGAATTTTAACTTATTCAGCGGCTTACACTGTTAATAAACTCTATATGTATTCTTGATATCTACTCAAACCTGAATCTTATAAGTAATCTATTATTATGTGTGCGAAAGCTAAAAGTAAATTACTATGTAAAAAGTTGCAATCAAAGTAATTGAAAAACAATTTAGCAATTGTATATTCCAATACCCAGACAAGAACTTTTTCTCAATAATTTTCAAATAAAATATGGTTTTCTTACTTAACCTTTGCATCATGAAATTTGATAAACTTTTCAGTGTAAACTACAATTAAATAATTGACTTATGGATCTTAATGATTTGTAAGATTGTAAATTACATAATTTATGAATTTTCACATGAAGCGAAGGCTTAATAAGAGCACCATATTTTATTTGAAAATTATTGAGTAAGAAATATTTGTCTGCGTAATGGAGTATACAATTGCTAAATTGTTTTTCAACTACTTTGATTCCAACTTTTTTACACTAATTTACTTTTAGCTTTGGCAAAAAATGTGGCATTAGGAAAAAATTTGCTTTTTATTTGTAGAATATGTTTATATTTATTTTATGATCCATTTGCAAAGTTTGAGGATTTTGTTGCTGAATATTGTCATAAAATGAAAAATACATTAAATATCTATTTTCAACAATATTTTTGAAAGGCTTGTAAGTAATAAAATTTATATTTACTTTCCTACATTTTCCATGGAAGCCGCTTACACTGTTAATAAACTCTACATGTATTCTTGATATCTACTCGAAACAGAATTTTATAAATAATCTATTATGATATGCCGAAGCTAAAAGTAAATTACTATGTAAAAAGTTGCAATCAAAGTAGTTGAAAAATAATTTAGCCATTTATATTCCAATACCCAGACCAGAACTTCTTACTCAATAATTTTCAAATAAAATATGGTTTTCTTACTAAACCTTCGCATCATGAAATTTGATAAACTTTTTAGTGTAAACTACAATTAAATAATTGATTTATGGATCTTAATGATTTGTAAGATTGTAAATTACATAATTTATGAATTTTCACATGAAGCGAATGCTTAATAAGAGCACCATATTTTATTTGAAAATTATTGAGTAAGAAATATTTGTCTGCGTAATGGAGTATACAATTGCTAAATTGTTTTTCAACTACTTTGATTGCAACTTTTTTATACTAATTTACTTTTAGCTTTGGCTAAAAATGTGGCTTGTAATTTGTAGCATTGGGAAAAAATTTGCTTTTTATTTGTAGAATATGTTTATATTTATTTTATGATCCATTTGCAAAGTTTGAGGATTTTGTTGCTGAATATTGTCATAAAATGAAAAATACATTAAATATCTATTTTCAATAATATTTTTGAAAGGCTTGTAAGTAATAAAATTTATATTTACTTTCCTACATTTTCAATGGAAGCCGCTTACACTGTTAATAAACTCTACATGTATTCTTGATATCTACTCGAAACAGAATTTTATAAGTAATCTATTATTATGTGTGCCAAAGCTAAAAGTAAATTACTATGTAAAAAAGTTGCAAACAACGTAGTTGAAAAATAATTTAGCAATTGTATATTTCAATGCCCAGATAAGAACTTCTTACTCAATAATTTTCAAGTAAAATATGGTTTTCTTATTAAACCTTCGCATCATGAAATTTCATAAACTATTCAGTGTAAATTACAATTAAATAATTGGATTATGGATCTTAATGATTTATAAGATTGTAATTCACATAATTTATGAAATTTCACATGAAGCGAAGACTTACTAAGAACACCATATTGTATTTGAAAATTAATGAGTAAGAAGTATTTGTCTGCGCATTGGAGTATACAATTGCTAAATCGTTTCTCAACTACTTTGATTGCAACTTTTTTACATATTAATTTACTTTTGGCTTTTGCACATATAATAATAGATTACTTATGAAATTGAATTTGGAATAGATATGAAGATTAGAAAGAGAGTTTATTAACAGTGTAAATGGCTCCCATTGGAAATTTAGGAAAGTAAAATAAGTGTTATTACTTATAAGTCTGTTGAAAATATTGTTGAAAATAGATGTTTAATGGATTTTTCATGCTTTGAGCAACTTTAGCGGCAAGATCCATAACATGAGATATATGAATAATATTATGATCTGAAATCCATCGGGTTGACAAAAATACCAATTATTGGTTTATATTGATATTTAAAAAATATAGAATTCTTTTCAAGACGGTTTACCAATATTGTTCCTGCACACATTTTAAATAGTTTGTAATAAAGAATCAGAAACATTTTTGTTGAATAAAAATTATTATAGTTATAACTCACAAAGCCTAAAGGATTCAAAAATTTGATCTGCTGACCCCATGTGAAATATCTTCTCTGTTCTTTTAATATCAATATCATCGTCAAGATTTCGCCTCCTCGTAGTGTGGCCGACGTCGTCGCAACTGTTCATGGTAGCAGCTAATATCGAAGTACACGTGGGTGCGCTCGGCTCCGACCTCGTGTAAATTTGCTATATCACGGGTCGGTGTCGAGTAGCGCGAGCACGTGGCTCATTAAACATCATTTATCCTTTCTCCACATTAAGAACAATATCATTTATGATAATATTATTCCAATATACATGTATGTTACATGTCTTTATTTTTTAATTTTTAATTTACTTATTCGCACACCGAGTGATGAGAGCTTACGTAAGTTCTCACGTAAGAACTTACGAAATATTTTTATGTGGGCATGGTTATAATACATATGTTAATCATAGATCAAAGTTTAAAAATTTAATTAATTGCTTTGACTGCGAGAAAAACTCGATTTTTCATAGCAAAATGTAAAAACAATGTTATTTAAGAGATAATATCAATATGATTTTTAGGTGCTAATCACCTGATAATCAGGTGACGTTTTGGCATGATGTCCAGCTGAAATCAGCTAAATTTTTTCAGTATAATCTATAACTTTTGAAAGTAATTCGTTCTTATTAAAAGTAATTTTTATACATATTTTTGGTGTAATTGTTTTTATAAAAATTTTCCGATTAATAGCGCGATTAATAACACTTGAATAGTCCAATGGGATTCCAAGATTTTGAATTCACCCGGCACGTTCGGAAAGAATTAACTTCCCTCGGGTGTACATTAACACTGCAGTTACGCACTGATACATTTACAGTCATAATGTTTATCAATTACGCAAGCACGTACACAGCTGTGGAAATAAAACTTATTTTTTAATGTTGAATTTCGGTTAACTCGCGCGATTATCGCACGATTATCGCGCCAGAAAATGGTCGATAAACTGGCACGATCATCCCGCGATTATTCGCGCGATTTATCGCACGATAATCGCGCGATATTTTTCAATAGGGCGTGAGTCGCGAACAGCTGGGATAGCGGTCAGAGACAATATATTATCGGAGCAGCTACTGGCGGTGATCAAAACACTCGTCGAAGAGGTTGAAGAGCTTAAAGAGAATGTACGAATACTTCAAGGAGCTCGACACCCAACCTCAAGTACGCACTTGGAGGGAGTTCAACCCCCAAACACGGACCGTAGACGAGGATCACCGCATGTGAATTTCCAAGACACATTTACGTATGCGGAGTTTAACAGCAGCAGCCCGAGTCTCCAGTCCCCAACAGAGCCTGGGAGGAATAATACCAGAAATTCTTCCCAGCGCCAGACTGGGAATGGTGCGACCCGGGACCCGTCTGAGAGGCATACGTATTTGCCTTAGCAGACGAACCGTGATGTGGGCCAGATAATCCGAAAATAGCACATCAGGTTCTCAGGATCCTCAAAGGAGCAGAGCGTCGAGTTATTCCTCACAAGAATAGAGGAATGCAGAACTCTAGCTAATCTGACACACGACGAGGTGCTTTCGTCGTTGTCAGAGCTCCTAACTGGGGTAGCAGCCACCTGGTACCGCAGTAACCGCCACATACGGCGATCGTGGCCAGATTTCGTAGAGGCCATAATGCACATGTATGGCGGGGACAGGGGACATCAGCAGCGCGTCATGGCGGAAATAAACGCGAGGACTCAAGGCAGAAATGAACTTACGCGTGATTACGTGGTAAATCTACAAGCCATGATCCTAAAGTTGGTTCCGGTGCCTAGCATCGCTCAACAGTTAGACATGTTGCACCGGAATATGCGGCCAGAACTGCAAAAGATGGTAATGCGAAATCAAATTACGGATTACCGAGGGCTCCTGGACCTGGCCCGAGAAGCCGAATTAGCGCTCGCGGCAGATAAGGTGTATCACTCGCCACCACCTCCCGAGCGCACGTACATGCCAGAATTTGCCTACGTGCCGACTGAGCCGCCCACGGATTAGCGGAAAAAGCAGAATCCAAGCGTGGCGGCGATGGGGCACCAACAGCATGAGCCTCGAGAGAGCCTCAAGGCTATGTTCCGTCGGGTCATGGCCGAATGCTTATCGGCCTTGACAAAGAAAAGCACCGACGAGAACAAGGGGTAAAAGCCTAGCCCGCCGCCAACCAGAAAACCTAAGGAGAAGGGTAACTGGGAAAATAGGCCGCGGGAGGGTGGGCAAATTACAAACCAGCCTAGTGGGGGTAGTAACTCGACCCACCAGGCTAGGCTGCAAAGTCCAAGAAATAACGGACCTCCACAAAGGCAAGAGTACCGAAGGGAACCCGGATATGAGCAAAAAGGAGACAACAAGCCCAATGCTGCCGGAAACCAACAGGGAAACTGCCAGGGGGGCAGGTAAACACGACCACATACCCGCCCCCAGCTCTCTCACCAGAGACCGAGGGTAACTCGGTCCAATCGTCTGGAGTGGAGAGCGAAGAAGTCCCCGTGATTCAACCGAATGAAGTTAACCAAGAAACTTGCTCGCGATGGTGGCTTCAAGTAGGTGTAGCCGGTTACAGGCTACGAGCACTCTTCGATACAGGAGCTTCATGGACTGGGATGAATTCCATAGGCCCACAGCTCGCTACGGCCTGTGGAAAAGAGTTAATCCCAGCCGGCGGCCTAACAGCACGGGTGGCAAACGGGCAAAGCATAGCAGCGGTTGGCTATGTGTACCTGGCCATGGTCGTGGCTGGCGTGTGCAAAGAAGTGCGCGTCGCAATAATGCCAGATCTAGATACGGAGTGCTACTTGGGGGTAAACTTCATTAAGAAGTTTAGCGATGTCTTAGACCCCACAGATAACACGCTGCATCTCAAGGATGACGATGCAAGCGTAATGTTAGAAGTAGCCGCCATAACCGCAAACAACACCGTGTCCGTATCAGCTATAGGGTTGGCGGACCCAACAGAAGAACAGCGCGAAGAGGTAGAAGCTTTAGTAGCTCAGCTGATCGGTAACAGCCTGGCACCACTAGGTTGGGTATCTCAGAAACTCGAGGAAGAGATGCACAAACAGGTGGAGGAAATGCTAGTCGCGGGAATAATAGAAATAGAACCCTCGACAAGTGGCTGGTCAAGTCCAGTGGTAATGGTACGCAAGTCCAACGGGAAGTTCCGTTTCTGCGTGGACTTCAGAAAAGTGAACGCAGCGTCAAGGCCAGACGCGTACCCGTTACCATACATGGAAAGTATCTTGCGCAAACTGCAGAAAGCGCGATACATCTCCACGTTGGATTTAAGCAGTGCGTACCACCCGATACCACTTAGCCCGGAGTCCAAGGAGACTACGGCCTTCGCCGTGCCAGGCAAAGGGCTTTTCCAATTTACGAGAATGCCCTACGGTCTTTCGTATGCCGGAGCGTCCTTCCAGAGGCTGATTGACAAAGTCATCGGCCCTGAACTCGAACCTTTTGCTTACTCGTATCTCGACGATATAATAATAGTCACAGAGACATTCGAGGAGCATAAAGAGGTTCTAAAAAGAGTTCTGGACAGGATACAGGACGCGGGCCTCACAATAAATCGCGAGAAGAGCGTCTTCTGTCGCGATGAGGTTCAATAGCTCGGGGTCATAGTAAATAGAGATGGTTTTAAGCCAGACCTCGAGAAAATAAAGCCCATTATGGAGTATCCGGTACCGAAAAACCTCCGTCAGCTGAGACGCTTCTTAAGAATGGCCTCGTGGTATAGAAAGTTTTTATCGAACTTCGCCACAATTGCTGAACCACTGACCGAATTAACGAAAAAGGATCGGAAATATGAGTGGTCAACGGCACAAGCAGAGACCTTCCAAAAGCTAAAAGCGCTAGTAGCTTCTGCGCCGATTCTACACAGACCGGTATCTAACGCGCAGTTCGTGGTGCAAACTGACGCGAGCGATACCGGTCTGGGAGCGGTACTATACCAAATAATTGACGGCGATGAAAGAGTCCTAGAGTTTGCGAGTCGAACTCTGAGGGCAGCCGAGAGGAATTATAGCGTGACGGAACGAGAGTGTCTAGCAATTCTCTGGGCAATTAAAAAGTTCCGTCCGTATATAGAGGCCTACGACTTGAAGGTTATCACGGACCATAGCAGCTTGAAGTGGCTTCGTGACCTCCAAAACCCGACCGGCAGGTTAGCTAGGTGGGCTTTGGAGCTGCAAAACCAGTTTCACGGTCGAACATCGAAAGGGCTCGTTGAACAATGTCCCAGATGCCCTTTCACAGATGTTCGAGGAAGAAGAGCCAGCGGTCGCCGCGTTAGAGCTCGAGCGCTATACAAACGACCACTGGTACCTCAAGATCGTGAAAGAGGTTCAACAGCAGCCGCGAGACTTCCCCACGTTCAAGCTGGCGGGGGGGAGACTGTACAAGTACAACCCTAATGAAGTCATAGACGAATCTCTCGGCGACGACGATGCATGGAAATTAGCAATCCCTCACGAAAAGCGACGCGAAGTACTGACAGAATGCCATGACTTTCCAACTGCTGCGCACTTGGGGCGCGAGAAAACTCTAGAGAGAGTAAGGCGGAAGTATTATTGGCCACTCATGTCTCGAGATGTGGCCAGATACGTGAACCAGTGCCAAATTTGCCAGCAGTGCAAAGTCGAACAACGCGCTCCAACAGGATTCATGGTACGTCGTATAACACAGCGTCCATGGCAAATCATGGCCAGCGACATTATGGGATCCCTCCCTACAACCAAGCACGGCCATGAATACATTTTAATCTTCCAGGACCTGTTCACACGCTGGATCGAAGTAATTCCGATAAAAAGGGCAGATGGCAAATCGGTGATAAAAGGGCTCAACGAACGAGTATGTCTGCGGTTCGGAGTCCCCGAGGTGTTTCTCTCCGATAATGGGACTGAATTTAAGAATGCACCCTTAGAGGCATTCTCAAAGGAGAGAAACGTGCATCACTCGTTTACACCACCATATCACCCTCAAGCCAATACCGTCGAGCGTGTGAACCAAACGGTGAAGACCATGATCATGTCTTACGCTGAGGAGAATCACCGGTCCTGGGATGAGCATCTGAACGAGCTGGCGTTCGCGTATAATACGGCAGAACACAGCTCCACCAAAATAAGTTCTGCCATGCTCATTTACGGCCTACAGCCTGACCCACCGAAGACACTAAGGCGGGAGGAAGACAGGTTAGCCGAAGAGCAAGGGCAGCAAGAGGCGATAAATAATTGGGTGGCGCGCATGGACAAGCTCCGCGAATTGCACGTTCGGGCGGCGGCCGACGCACAAGCGGAGCAGGCGAGACAAGCCAAGTATTATGACGCTCATCGTCGACCTCCAGAATTCTGTCTAGGCGATCGTGTATGGAGAGAGAATACGGTACTATCCTCAGTAGCTGAGGGGATTTCTGCCAAATTAGCCCCTAAGTACACGGGGCCCTACATGACTGTGAATATTCTAGGCGAAAACACCTATGAAATCCAAGGTGAGGATGGTCGAACGATACGTCCCGTCCATGCGCAGCAACTCAAGCGATACGTTTCCGCAGAAGAGCCCAAGGACTACTTGGACAAAAGTGGTCAAGAAGTAGCCCAGTCGCCACCACCGAGGGACTCTCCAGTCGAACGTAATGTGCCAGCGGGCAACAGAGTTAGCCAGGGGAATGTACAGCCTCGGGCGACGGCTAAGAGGCGCGGTCCACCTCGTAAGACCGCGCTATTAGTTAGGCCAGGAAAACGTGCGAACGACGGCCGACCTACGCGTGTGGTCGGTCCAACAGAGTCCAAGCGAGGCCCAGGGAGGCCAAAGGGCTCGAAGAAGAAGCCTGCACTTACTGCTGTCGGGCCAATTAGCCCCCATCGAACCCGAGCGTCCAAAAAGCGCTAACTGTGTCGTCCAGAAATTGTGCCGTCCGCACTAACCTGTGTTCGTCCTTGTTTTCCGATCCTTAGTCTCACCAATCTCGAGGGTCAATTTGCCTCTTGCAGGATATGCAGGGCCTGCCTCCAGAAATAGCAGAGACGGCGAAGAAGGTGATTGCTGGATTAATCCAGTGCAGCCCTGAGCCCGCCGTCATTGACTTCCTGGAGCAGGTAGTGGAGGGCATAGACGCGGTGATACTGGCACCACCAGTGGAAGAGCCCTCCACAGTTGTAATAGAGGAGTTAGAGGCGCCGGAACCAAGAAGGGGACCTTCGGGACCAGCCGACGTAGACGTTGGTCCGTCCCCGCTCCGGCGACCTCATCCTCCGAAGGAGCAGCGGGAGAAGAGCGGGGCTCGGCCAGAAGAAGCGGCCCGAGCCCATCGTTGTACGCCGGAAGTTGACGCCGGCGTGGCTCGGGCCGCAAAAGGAAAAAAAGGAGATGCTCCGACCCAGGCCCCAAAAGAAGCACCGACCGATGGAGTCGGTGCGGCCTGGGTCCCGCTGAAGCAGGCTCCAGAGGAGGCGCGGCGCGTCAGCAAGTCCCCGCGCGCTGCGGAGGACGCTGCCCTGGCTGCACTGGAGGATTTTCTTCAGTGCCACGGTGAGGCCGGCGAACGGCAAGCCGGCAAATGGGTCGGAATGGCCCAAGGCCATTTTAGAAATTTTAAAATTTGATTATAGACACTTCATGTAACACGTCATACCAATACTGTATTTTATTTATTATTAGACAAAACACTGAAAATTATATTGTATATTTATAACCTCACGTGTCACTCAGCAATATTTTCTTCTATGCAAAAGCTTATTATGAAGTTTATGAACCTCATAACACATAATTATTTATTAATACACACTTGTTCTATTTTCAAAACATTTCAAACTGATTTTAAGTAGAAGTTTTAAAATTTGATATAACACTTCATGCAACACATTTTACCAGTATTTTATTTTTTTAATATTACACAAAATACTGATTAGATGTCATTTTTTAATCACTATGTTATTTGTTATCAAGAACATTTGATTATATATGCACTTCATGCAGCACATCATACCGGTATTTTATTTTATTTATTACACAAAACACTTATTAGATGTCATTTTCTAATAATCACAACATTTTTATTATGAATATAATTTTCAACTAGATAGACGTACTATGAAAATCACAATTTTCTTTTCTTATTTTGAGAAACTTACTTCAATACATAATACTTTTTTCGTATTTTGAATCCAATACTGTCTAAATAAACATCTTGGTTGTTTGTTTTATGTGTTATGCATTGAAAGCAATGAAACTGTAATTTTCTTCATTGACATCCAAGTCCTCTATTCATCCTGTCAAATATGAAGACAAATTTTTAATATTCTTCTAAAATTATATCTCATGAAAAATTTTCATGTTGAGGATACATAGATACTTCTTGAAAAATATTGTCATAAATAGTATTTGCCTCCTCTTCCATAGGCTAATATTGGTTTGGTTTTTATTTCTTGAGTAGTACTATATTCTTACTATCTTCTTTAATATAATTCTATTCCTAAGCGTCTGTTCTTGTATTAAAATAAGTTTTCCTTGTCCATTAATAAATAATAAAATAACCAGCAGGGTCATGAGGGCACTCGTTCATTTTTGCTAATTCAAAATTAGATTTTTCAGACAGTACACAATTAGAACACCTCAACATTATTGGCTATATTATATATTCAAAATAGAATGAATAAGGCTTTCAGCATTTGTCTACGTTGTACAACCATCCAAGTCAATTCAAAATCGAATTTCAATGACTGTAAAACAATCTTGTATAATCTGTAAATATAAAAAAATTCACACAAAGTATGAATTTTTTAAAAATGATTGTAGCCATTTAACATTTAGCAGTTCAATACTTATCTAATAAAAGTTATTTGCCCCTTTGATGCACGTAGGTACATTCTTATTAGTTTAGTTGGCTTTCTTAGATCTTTGAATAACTACTATTTCTAACCTATACATACTCTGGCGCTGACGCTGGCGCTGGCTCTCTCTCTCTCTCTCTCTCTCTCTCTCTCGCTCTCTCTCTCTCTCTCTCTCTCTCTCTCTGTATCTGTTCTGTCGTCATCGCCATTCATTCATTATTAGTATATGTGGTCGGACAAAAATGCTATAGTATGTACGGTCGGAAGAAAAATGTATAGTTTATGAATCTTATGGAGAAACATGGAGAAATTTTAGAATCGGAAACCAGACATAAAATTGTTCACTATATAATATCTCTAATATGAGAACATCTTTTTACATGAAACTTTTTGTGCAACATAGTATGATAAAATAGCATGTTGTTATTTTAATTTGGGTTAATATAAAAGCGATTGAAAATTGCAGTAAATATTTCAATTTCTCGGGCATCCATTTCAATGTATATGTAGCGCGGTCGACCCTCAGGCTTCTTCTATACTTGCCTTTGGAGCGCTCCCGCGCTCCTTGATATTCTATTAAGCTACTTCATAATTATTATGTATAATTTAGTTTACATAATTATTTAAACGTTTTTAATTAAAAATTTCAGTAAAAAATGTCAATTTAATTTGTTTATAAGACTTTTTTCACTATTTGCACTAACTTTATCAAAATTTTTCTTTTGCAAAGTTGTTTGTTTTTCAATTACAAATACGCTAGATTTTGAATTTTTAAGAAAACTTAATTAGAAAAAAAGGTATCGCATATTGAGCGCAAAAAAGTTCCGTTGTAGCTAAGCGCGATAATTCTTTTACTTGCTTCTGGCAAAAATTTGTTAATTTTCAGATAAACGTAAAACATTATTACATTAATTTATAATTATTATCTATAGTTTAGTATAAAAAAAATTAAGCGCCCCAATTTTAAACTTCAAGTAAATAATATTGATTTATTTGATGCACACGCATAAATAAAAATTACATTGATATTTTATCAAACAATCTATTATTCGTTTTTCAACGTATTTCCACATCTCAAGTTTAACCTGAAAATTAATGTAACAGAACCAAAATATGCCAAATGTAAAATTTAAAATATTATTTATATGTTTGAATTTGAATTACTGCGTTATATGCGATGCGCGGGCGCAGCGCTCATAAATACAATGATTAAATTAATATAATTTAGAGTTTTTAATTACATATTTTTATGAAGTTTTATTAAAAAAAATCTTAGTAAAACATGTGTATTGATTTTATTAAAATATTTTAATTTCATTTAACAAATAAAATCGACATTTTTTACAGAAATTTTTCTGTTGAAGCGCTGAAATAATTATTGAAACTAAATTATAGATAATTATTATAAAGTAGCTTCATAGAATATTATTCTCTCTTCAAAATGCGAGGTTGAAAGTTGAAAAATTTTCGTTAGAACTGGAGATACAAGCGAAAGAGTGGCCGCGTTTAGCCACAACGAGACTTTTTTGTACTCAATTTGCGATACCTTTTTTTCTAATTAAGTTTTCTTAAAAATTCAAAATCTAACGTATTTGTAAACTTGCCTTTGGAGCGCTTCTGCGCTCCTTGATGAAAAACAAACAACTTTGCAAAAGAAAAGTTTTGATAAAATTAGTGCAAATAGTGAAAAAAGTCTTATAAACAAATTAAATTGACATTTTTTACTGAAATTTTTAATTAGAAACATTTAAATAATTATGTAAACTAAATTATAGATAATAATTATGAAGTAGCTTAATAGAATATTATTTTCTCTTCAAAATGCGAGGTTGAAAGTTGAAAAATTTTCGTTAGAACCGGAGATACAACCGAAAGAGTGGCCGCGCAAAGCTACATCAGGACTTTTTTGCACTAAATTTGATATAACTTTTTTCTAATTAAGTTTTCTTAAAAATTCAAAATCGAGCATATTTCTGAATTAAAAACCAACAATTTTGCAGAAGCAAAATTTTGATATCTATCAAAGAATTAATGATATAACGATGTAAACAATTAAATTGTTAATAACAATTTATCTGACCACTTTCAGGACTTCTACCCTCAAAATTCGTAATCAGGACGAAAAAATACGTATAAAAACCTTGAGTAGAGCAATGGCACTCAATCGGCTACGAAATCATAGCCTGCGTCTAGACTATGTATATTTTCGTATTTTTCCGTACATTTACTAACATTTCCATACATATCCGTACATTTCCGTACATTTCTGTACATTTTTGTACGTTTATGTTACTTAAGAGACATTTGTACAGATTTGTACAGAAATGTATGGAGAAGTACCGATTTGTAGAGAAATGTACGGAAATATTACGGATATGTACAGATGTTCGGAAATGTACAAAAATGTACAGAAATTACAGGAATGTACGGTAATGTACAGTTCAATGTAATTTTCAAAAAAGTTCTATATATAAGTAAAAAAAAATAATGTAAAGATTTAAGATTTAAATCTTTACATTATTTTTAAGATTTAAGATTAAATATTCTATAAATATAAAAAATTTATTGATGCCCCATATTAATTTGTACATTTAATAATTTAATTTGTATTGTTTAAGAAAAATAGCGATTTAAGGGGACAAGCCATGGTTAAAACTGAAAACAATAAGAATAAATAATTTGATTAATAATAAATTCCAGGTGTAATCTTTGAACTTAATATTTTTCCCACTAATAAGTAGTGTTATTACCTACAATTTCCGCCTGTAGTTTATTAATGATTTAACTCTGATTTATTGATTGCCGTAGGTTTACTTTTCAACAACTAAATAAAATGACTTGAAATTCATGGCTTGATCTTTGTTTTTACATCAGTTACCAGTTTTTTGTGCTACTTTTCCTAAAAAAATTTTTTTAATATTTATTTTTTATGAAAAATCTCAATTTTTTGTATATTTTATCAAAAGTTCTATAATTTTATTTTTTTTATTTTTTTCTGAAGCTTTTTTCAAAAAAGTAGCGCACATTCCTTGTGGCTAATGTAAAAAGGAATGCTCACCTAAAATTTCAAGTCATTTCGTTCACTTGGTGAAAAATAAACTTACGGCAATGACCCTGTAAACACAAAAAACAAGTTTTTCAGAAATCATGTTTGAAACTTGAGTTTCTTAAAACTTATGGTAAGCTTTTCAAAACTACTTACAAAAATCTTTTTCACAATTCTGTATAATATACTTTGATTAAACATGAAAAATGGAATATCCATATGACAGTTATTTTAGCACGGACACTCTAATCATCTCATGTCTAGTCTCATTAAATATCTGTAAAAAAAGGTTTAATTAGCTTAATGACATCTTTATATTATTTAGAATAATACATTATTGTAGCTCTTATCTTTTTTTCGTATTAGACTAAAATATTTTTATTCCTTGATGCTGCAGTCTATAACCTACAAAAATCATCTATTCCGGGTGACAGATCCAATCACAAATTAACTAAAAAGAAAAACAATAACTATTAACTATTTTTATACGTATAAGTAACAAAAAAATCTTTTAATTATTTACTCTAGTAAGAACCTGGTTCATATGACTCTTCTGGTAACTGAAGTCGTACTCTCCTTCTTTTTCTTCTACTTTCTAAGGTATTTTCCTCAGCATTACTTTCAGCATAGAATAATCTTTTATCATTGCTCTTCTTCACCCACTCAATTGCAGCTACTCCAGGTTTGATGTCGAAGGCATCCATTATTTCCAAGAAACCAATTCTTCCATCATTGAAACAAGTGATAGCAATGTATACACCTGTATTGAGTACATGCACACCACTAAAAGATGTCGTGGTAACGAGCTTCCAAACTATCTGATTGAAGCTTTCATTGCTGTTCTGTGTAAAACCACCAAGACACCTTTCAAGCAGTTCCTGTCGAGAGAGATCTTCATAAATTGGTTTTAACTGCTCCATCACTACTGTTGGAATACTGCCTGTATGATGGAAGCCTTTCAGTTTTTTCTGGGCTTTCGCTTTTTGCCACTTCCACCAACTATTTTCTCCTTTCGGACACAAATGATGTTGAGGTGATTTATCTGTGGAGATTTTGTGGTAATAAGTGGCCCATATCGCATTGCTCATATCTTTCACTGAGTTCGCATTGCTCCTGATGGCATTACCATAGTAGGTGGTGAGCTGATCAATAACTTTACCAGTCAAGCGTCCCTGTCCTCCAATGGATTTTCCATCAGCTAACTTCTTCTTGCCAGAATTCTTCTTTAGATTTCTCAGCCTTGTACCCATTCGCTTTTGAACATGTCCAACACACTCCTTTTTTTCTACTATCAGTTCATCTCCATATGGTTTAACTTTACACAAATTACAGAAAACTTTTGAATCACCATCTCCAATGTAGCGATGATACTTTACACCATATTTTTCCATGGAATTTTTGAAAATTTCAATAATTCCATCCACTTCCATCTTACCGGCACTACCTTCATGGTTTGCTGAGCAATTGGCTTGATGGTCCGTGTACCAGTCTTCATATTCTTCTGTGCCCTCTTTATTTTCCCATTTCATGCAAGCTTTGCAGAAACTATTTTTGATAGAGATGTCAAGAATTTGTTGGGAACGCAAACCAATCAAGCTTGTGATTCCTTGTAAAGAAGAGAATCCTCTCTTTCTCCAGGACCCGTCACCAGACACATAGAGCCCTACACTTCCAGCTGGTGTCAATTGTTTTTCTTTTTCCACTGCTTTTTGCATGGAGATAACTGCCACTTTTTCACATGCCTTACTTAACTCCTCATTGATATGGTCATAAAAACTGTGTGCCACTGGCGATGGTAGGTCCATGATACCACAGAAAGTCTCCAATCCTGCATGTCCTTGTCCAAGTGCACGCATAGCAAGTACACTACGTCTATTTACTTCATAAGCATTCCCACTACTTCCAATTTGTTTACTTGTATTGATGAGATTCATGCCATTGCAGTTTTTGCATACAATATTAATTTTTGCACCCAATCCTCTAATGTCTCCATCCGTCATTCGGATTTTTCCATGACACTTAGCACAAACAATTAACTTTTCAAGTTCATGAAACAAAATATCAATATCTATTATTCTGTTTCTTGTTGTTGCTGGACTTCTAGATATATCTGATTCTGAAATTTTGCTTGCAGATGTGCTTCTTTTTCTCTTTAGTGATGGGGCATTTTCTACTTTTCTTCTAAATCCTTTATGTTTCTTTTTTCTTCCAAATGTTCTCTTCTTTGTAGATGGTCCTGGTGTTCAACCTCTCTTGTCTGTATTCATGATTTTTCACAAATCACTACTTTACGTATCAAAATTAAATTGATACACAAAAGTCACTCCGAAAAAAACACTTAAAAATATAGCAAGTTTTAATTGCACAATGTAGCTAATCTACAGACCAAATTTTAAAAAATTTTCCACACACTGCTCTAGAGCGTATAATAGCTTATAATCAGGAAAAAATGTTTGTTTACTAAATAAATTGCATTGAAAAATGCAGATTCAATTACATTCAAAATAATTCAGTTTAAATTCCAGCGACCGTGGCGCTGAAACAACATAAACATGCAGCTGGGATTTTGAACCACCTATGAGTATTTTACGTATAATACCTTTCTATAAGGAGAGTAAGGGCTCTTGCACGAATGCAGGAATAGCGAGGAATAACGCCTGGCAGCCAATCACAAGCAAGTTTTAAAAAGACGCGTTCCTTCTTATTCCTTCAAAAAGAAACAAGTCTTTTTAAAGCTCACTTGTGATTGTTTGTCAGCCGTTATTACTCGCTATTCCTTTATTCGTGCAAGAGCCCTAAGAGTAAAATACACGAGATTTATACCTCAAGTTAAGTTTTTCTACAATGTTAATGTACATTATGTTATACATTTAGTATTGTATCGTGTATGCTGCGAAGTATAAAATAATATAAGATTAACAATAGTATTAATATCTAAAAGTGATATTTTGAGTAAAATCACTAAATATGCAAAAAAGTAACTTCACGGTTTTAGCTGTATTTTCTAAACGAAATCGAATTTCGAAATGCGGTTGGAAGCATCGTATTCAGCGGAAAATTTGCTATCAAAATATTAAATAAAAAAAAAATCGATTTTTCGATCCCCTAACCATGGCTTGTCCCCTTAATAAATATGAGGACATCTCCAGAACTTTGAATATTCGGTGTGTTAAGGGGGTGCCATACTCGACTTCAGACCACAAATCTGCCTTACCGTCTGAATATATGAGTACTTTACGTAATGCCACCGTCAGATGGCGTTTGTGTGTTGGTGCATGAGAGCGGGCGGGCGCGCGCGTTTAAACTCTCTATGGAAAATTCAGCTAATTATTAACTCATAATTAGATTGATTACTAATTAATAATTAGTAATTATTTAATAATAATAATTAATAATTAATTAATAATTAGTGTTAATTAGTAATTAATTATTATTAATTACTATTACGTATTATTATAAATTATTGTTATCGTCTATTACTTGAATCTACGATTAATTAATGCCTTAGAAAAATGTAATTGATAGAAAATAAGTTGTTAAATATTCTTCACAAATTCGAAATATATAATTAAATATAAACAATTTAGAACTAATAATAATAAAAGCAATAAATATTAATACATAAAAATGTCAAAATGTTTCAATAAAAATCATGTTTACATTTTCATATATTCGGAATAGTTATTATTATTTATTAATATTAATTTTGAATTTTTTTATGCTTAATTTTGCAGTTCTCAATTTTTAAAACTAATTAAAACATTCTTTGCCAACATACATTATTTTTAATATATTTTAGTTAACCGTAAATTCAAGTAAATGAATAATGGTAACAATTTGGAATAAATAATAATTAATAATAAATTAAAATATTAATCATAATTGTAGGTGAAACTCAGCTGAGTTTTTTGTTTAGAGATAAGTAAAATAAAATTAAAAATCATCTTGACTGAATAGTCAAGATGATTTCTTGTGTTAATTTAATTTTCTTCAATATTCTCTTGATAATCTTTTAAAAAAATTCTGTTGATAATCCTTTTGAAAAAATCCTCTTGAAAAAATCTTCTGGATAATCAGCTTGATGATCCTCCTGAAAAATCCTCTTGAAAAAATCTCTTGAAAAATCCTCTTGAATAGTACATTTAGTACAAGTACGTATAGTACAACGTAGTTAATAAGTGATTGGTATTAGTGACCTATTAACGATTGCCGTGCACGAGTCATTGAATACCGCATGATCGCACAACGTTCCACTTGATGCCATATCAGTTGCCCTCCATCCAAAACCTAATTACCAATTTGAGAAATAATGTGATTCTTTACATTTAGAATTTAAAAACACAAGTGAGCGTTAGCTAAAAACTTATTTATAAAATGGAGAAGCTGAACCTTAGTAGTTGATCCCGCAACTGGAAATCGGAATAAATGAACTGACATAAATTCTCAAGTGATAAATCTTCTTGAAAAAGTCCTCTTGATAATCGTCTTGATGATCCTCTTGATAATGCTCTTGAAAAATCCTCTTGATAATCGTCTTGATGATCCTCTTGATAGTAATCTTGAAAAAAATCCTCTTCATAATCGTCTTGATGTTCCTCTTGATAATACTATTGAAAAAATCCTCTTGATGATCCTCTTGATAATACTCTTGAAAAAATCCTCTTGATGATCCTCTTGATAATACTCTTGAAAAAATCCTCTTGATAATCGTCTTGATGATCCTACTGAAAAATCCCCTTGAAAAAATCTCTTCAAAAATCCTCTTGAATAGTACATTTAGTACAAGTACGTACAGTACAACGTAGACGATTAGTATCAATCGCAAGATGGTTCTTCAGCTCTCTAGACTGGTGAATTCTGCACATTCCATTAGCTCAAGACAAATCTGTAGGCATGCGTCTCATAATGTTGCTGTTGCTCCTATCGTTACTGCTACCTCTGCTATGTTTTCTGCAATACAAAGTAACAAAGTAATCACAAATTTTTTTCACAAGGTTTTTAAATTATAGGAAAAGGATGAATTTTCATTGGAATTTCTAAATTTTAGCCTACATAATTAAACAATTTTTTCTCATAAAATCTGCGTAGTATGAGTGTGTCATAAAGATCTATGGATATACAGGCCAGCTATAGCAGGTATACTTGTAATATGGTATTTAATATTTACTTCAAGCGAGTATAATTGAGTAATAAATGTGGGAACGTGTCAGGATTATGAAAAGTTGACTATAACCTTTAAAAGTCAATCAATCAAACTGACTTTTACAGATTAATATAAATTTTTCACAATTTTTACATGCTCTCAGATTTATAGCTCAACCATGTCCCCTTAAATTAAGGCCATGTGAGCACGAAAAATCTAGTAATAAGTCTCACATGGTAAAGCAGATTGGCAAGTTATGTATAATCCCCGATAGATGGCGAGAGCGCTCTCTACCGTATACATATTTAAGTGCGGAAATTGCTCACAGATGGCGTCGCATATAGTTTTTTAAGTTAGATTTTAAGTCCTCGCTTCGCTCGTGCGAGAAACGTCTTATGCGGTAAATAATCACTTTCCACACCTGTGTCATAATATACTGTGAGCTTTACTTCAATTTTATGTACACAATAAATTAAGGCAGTGCTCATGATAATGCACTAGTAAAAATGTTTTCACTGTATTCTACTTTTCATTTCTTATTCGTTAATGAATTAAAGTTTATTTAAAGTATTACGTAAATAAACTAATACTCAATAAGAATAATACATTGAAATAAAACTCGCGTATCATAGCTTAATTAGATTGTTGCCGGCTTCTTTTTGTAATATTACCTTTTTATATATAAATGATGTATTTTATTATTATATATTATATATTTTTTATTATTATATATTATATATTTTTTATTATTATATATTATATATACTTTATTGTTATCTAATATTTTTGGAATTTTTTCTTTTCGAAAAAATCATTGGCTAATAACCAGAAAAAATAAAACCATTATAGTCCATCCATAACATTCTGCAAATTAATTTTTAATCCCTTTTTAAAAAACTGATGAGCGGCCATGTTAAAGCACCCAAAGGCTTCATTTTGATTGGTCTATATAGAATAGGCGCCAAGATTTGCTTTATAAATTGTTTGAGATTGAGAGGTTTGAATTTTTAAAAATGAAATTGATTTTTCCCTTCTTAAAAAAGTGATGAGCGGCCATGTTGAAGCACCTAAAGGCTTGATTTTGATTGGTCTATATAGAATTGGCGCCAAGATTTACTTCATAAATTGTTTGAGATTGAGAGGTTTGAATTTTTTAAAATGAAATTGATATTTATATTTTTAAAAATATAACTAAATCAAAATAGCATCGAAATATTTATTTTAAAATAAGAAAAACAAGCTGATTGGTCCAAATAAAACCAATAAAAAGTTTGAAATTATGAAATATTGAAACTCAAAATATAAGATATAAATATTATTAATGACTTAAAATTTGGTTTTGTTTAGGAAAAATGTATTCAAATTTTATCTGTAGTTAGCAATGAAGGATTATGAGTACTGTTTTGATAACAGTTAAAGTTCTAACCTTCAAATTTTTGTATTGTAGAAATCCTATATTAAAAAGGGAGATGGGTTTGAGGAGGTAACCATATTGCTTTTAGAGGGCTGCCATATTGCTGATCAAAAAATATGATCGGTCGACCCAAAGTAGGGCCTCTGCGCGCGTAGCGCGCTAAAATTCCTAGGAAACTAAAATAAATATAATCCACGTTTCAATAAAAAATATTGGATAAATTTGCGCCTGATGTAAAAAAGTCAAATAAATTTTAAATTCATAATATTCCAATATTAATTGTGTAGGTATAATGAAGGTAAAGGAGAGCGTGCGCAGCACGCCTGAACTTGCTTAAAATCAAATTACAATTATGTTGATCACATTGTAATTTAGAATAATAAATGATATATTTTAAACGCTCAAGCGTATTATATATATAATAAATCATGATTTGTAAATTATGATATGAAATCATCATGTTATGAGAATATAACATGCTGAGCTATAAAGCTTTTAGATGACACTTTTAGATGTCAAGCCTATACTATTTCTTTTTATAATTTGTAGGGTGACTGCACCAGTGAAGGAACGAATAAGGAAATTGTAACTTTTGTTATTTAATTAAGTGATTAAAAAATGAATTAAAAGTAAATCCCTTTTGAAATTTATATTCTAACATGTTCAAATTTATATTCTAACATGTTCAGTCGATGACCAAACTTTGAATAAAGAATCAAAATAAAAATTGTATTTAATGAAAATCTGTAAATATCTCCTAAACACCAATAAAGGAACACGCAATCTTAGTATCTAAATAAGTGTCACCAGTGAAGGAATACAGCGCCAGTGAAGGAACACTTAATAGCGGCGATTTTATGATTTTATTCTTAACAAGATAATTTCTTTTGTGCAGAATCTTTATATACAATGAAATAAAAATTTTCAAGGATTCGAAAATTATCGTCATGTTAGATAAAAAATACTTAGAAAGCTTGATATTCTCATATATATAAAGAAAATGTTCGTTCACTGGTGATTGTTCCAATACTGGTGTAGTCACCCTATCATATTTATTATATTAAAAATATTTTATTTTTAGTATAATAAATTATTTTACGTATTATAAAAGTGTAACTCTGAAAAATATTATCATTTTTTGTATATAAATACTAAATTAAATAAACTACAATGCATGCACTAACTACATAATTACACACTACTTTTATACTACTCATACTCGTTCATCATATATTATGACATTGTAGTATCTAAAGTATCAATTTTAGATACTGGTCATATGCTAGCTATTCATTTTAGCATTTAGATTATGTTCATTTTAAATATTCGTTGTTATTTATATTATATTCATTTTAGATATTGTTATTGTCGCAAACAATTTTCTTGTTCTTTTATAGTGTATTCTTTCATTTGCAATATAATCATATTATGCATTATAAAATTATAAGCATTATTTTAATACATTTTGCATATTATCAATTTTTGCTAGTACACAAATGTACTAAGTTAAATAAACAATGCATGCACTAACTACATAATTATACACATGCAACTACTCATTCGTCATGTTTTATGAGAATGGAATATGTTAATATTAGTAATACCTATATTACTTTTCGTTTTCTTTTTCGTATTCTTTTTTCTTTTCTATTCTGTTTTTTTCGTATTCTTTTTTCTTTTCTATTCTGTTTTGATTTTGAGATTAGAGTGGTATAAAAACTATTACGCCAGTCAAATACTTTGCTTCATCCTGCTTGTATGTCCATCGACAGTCATTCGACATTATTTACAGTATAATAATAACTACTAAAAATAGTTTTACTATTCCAAAGTAATAAATATGTTTAAAATTCAATATTCTAATATTGTATTTATCAAGAGCGGATCTTCTATATTCCAGTTTCTGTTTGAAAAATCGAAAAATTCTTTATTACAAGAGTCCATTTAACATGGTAAATGAATAAACAGACAAAAAATAATGGTTTCCTTACCCAATTCACGTATCTCGAAAACTTCATCGTTCATAGCGATAAACATGCACGACAGACTCTCCGTCTGGGCGAGATGTATTGGGTATACAAATAAGTTTCCGCCGTTTTCAAGAGATGGCACCACCGACAAGATTACTTTGAAATCATCAGATGTAAAATGCCACATAGAAAGTTTGGACACCTGGCAACAACATAACTTTAAAATACTATTGACTTTGTATTGGCAGTATACATTTTTTTTTGTTCGAAAATGTCGAGTTTTGTACCGAATAAGCGTCATTTGCGAGAAGTTTTGATTTATTTATTTCATTTAAAGAAATCTGCTGCTGAGGCGCATCGGTCGCTTGTAGAAGTTTACGGTGATACTGCTTTAGTGAGAGAAGTTGTCGTGAGTGGTTTTAAAAGTTTAAAAACAGCGAGTTTGACGTGGAAGATAAAGAACGCGAAGGAAGGCCAGTCAAGTTTGAAGACGCTGAGTTAGAGGCATTACTGGACCAAGACTCATGCCAAACGGAAGAGCAGCTCGCAGAAAGCTTGGAAGTGACTCAACAAGCGATTTCACACCGTCTCAAGACCATTGGTATGGTACAAAAGCAAGGAAATTGGATTCCGCATGAACTGAAACCCAGAGACGTCGAGCGCCGTCTTTTCAAGTGCGAACAACTTCTCCAAAGACAAAGTCGAAAGGTTTTTTTGCATCGAATAGTGATGGGGGATGAAAAGTGGATCTACTACGACAACCCAAAGCATAGGAAATCATGGGGTAAGCCCGGCCATGTACCAACTTCAACGGCCAAACCGAATATTTATGGCAAAAAATTAATGTTGTGCATTTGGTGGGAACAGCTCGGAGTAATCTATTACGAGCTACTCCAGCCTAACGAAACTATCACTGGAGAACGTTATGAACAGCAACTGTTGCAATTGAGTAGAGAATTGAAGCTTAAACGCCCCCAATATGCCAAAAGACATGACAAAGTGATTTTTCAGCACGACAACGCTCGGCCACATGTTGCAAAAGTCGTCAAGGATACTTTGGAAGCTTTACAATGGGATATCTTACCCCACCCGTCGTATTTACCAGACATTGCTCCTTCGGACTACCACTTCATCCGGTCGATGGCGCACGGCTTGGCTGAGCAGCACTTCCATTCTTATGAAGATGCCAAAAAATGGGTCGATTCTTGGATAGCTTCAAAAGACGAGCAGTTCTTCCGAGATGGAATCCGTAAATTACCAGAAAGATGGCAAAAAGTAGTAGCCAATACGGACAATATTTTGAATACAATGTAACGTATATGTTTTTTACAGTAAATTCATAATTTTTATAAAAAAACGGCGGAAACTTATTTGTATTTACAATATATCGAAAGGTTCATCGAGCGAGGCCAGCACCCAGTATCGCACGTCTGGATTGTTATCTGTAATACCAACGACGAGAAGCTTGCCTAGCACACTAGACATTGTGCTGGTAACAGTGGGTCCAGGCTGGCCGAGAGCAAGTCGCAGCAACCGCGAATAGATCTTGACAGCCTCGAGCCGTACTTCTGGCTCTTCCCAGGTAAGGAACTAATCAGCGCAGCGTCGTACAAACTGTAGCAGAGAATTGCCGTCGAAATTGAAGGTGCCGAGAGTCGGCAGACTCATGACTGTTGAGGCAACGTCGATTTCCGTCGGCGGAACAGAGACTGGACTGGCAGCTGTCCACGGAGCGCCTGCGTGACGTAACGGTTTGTACATCAGCACCTGTGAGAGTATACGTGGGAGACCCTGCGATATGTCCGACTTCAGAGACGGTATCCTGTGGGCCAGCTCTCGTAGGGACGTCGTTAGTGTGGGCGAGAGTCCGGTTGCCAGCATGGGTTCTAGTAGGTCGCGGACGTCGGCTGTTATTGTTTGCTTTACCGCATGGCCGAGCAGAGTGATGCAGACAAAGACGGCGGGCTCGAGTGTCGAGCTCCTCTTCTTGTTCGGGGTTTCTTTAGACGGCAGCGAGCTTTTTATCACCTCCATGATCTTTGGTAGATAGGGGTTGATTGCTTCGTCTACGGCAACGGCGATCAATCCGATAGTTGTGAATGCCGACGCTCTGTCCTTTTCTCTGCCCCGCAAGCTCAACAGCATGTAGTTTAGAACCTCGCGTAGATTGTCGGCAACAAATTTGTCTTTGTTGAAGGCGCCAAGTCGGGGCAGTAACGTCATGAGGGCATTCTGGATGGGCTCATTGCGACTGTGTCGCTGGTTGATCACGTCGCTGTTGATGTCGTCGATCTTCTCGAGCATGAGACTGCGACAGACGGCTGTCTTATGAATTGGATAGAGGCTATCCTGGACACTCGATGCATTCTCTGATGCGACCATTTCGATACGAGGCTCGTCCTCAATCTGGGCATCAACGATAGAATATCGTTTTCGTTCGTTTGCGAGGAGCAGTTTAGTCGATCCATTAGATCCTCGTAAAGTCGTTCCCATTGAAGATTACTGCAACGTAGCAGCTTATTCAGAGACTAGAAGCGATCCGTGAATACGTTTGTCTCGGTTAAAACCCTTCTCGCGACTGTAGACGTCTTCGAAGCCAGCCACTATCTCGTCGTAGCATTGTTTGTACCACTGGGATTTGTGCATCTGCTTCGCAGTCTCGCCCTGGGCCGTCACCACTAGAGCTGCCCTGAGAGCCTTGACTGCCCCTTCTCTGATCACGGGCTTAGAATCTCGTACAGCATTGAATATGAGCTCGAAGACAGTGTTGGGCAAACGATTGTGCAAAAGTGCCACAAGCTATCGAACGACGGAAGCGCGCCGTGGCAAACAGCGGCGAAGCCGCGAAACTGACTGCCACAGCAGCCGCCGTAGCGGCGCGGCCGGGGCAACTTGAGCCGGAGCACTCAGAGCAGGCGAAACAGCAAATACTATACAGTGATGTGTTGTTTATCAGCGTTATGCAGGTTATGATTACTCTACTCCAATTTAGAAAAATTGATGGAGAGAAAATTAGATAAGTATTATTTATTATTCAAATTATTTTGTATATTTGAATAATTCTGAAAGCAATAAAATACTTTTGCATCATTCAAATACTCAAAAGATTTTTCGACAAACATAAATTATTTTTTGAATAGATACTTTGTGTGTTTTTTTTTTTATTTGAGAAGATTGTACATTTGAAATGTACATGGACTAGAGAAGTAAACTGAAGTTTATACAGACAACCAAACATAAAGAAGAAAATAAATACGTGCACTAAGTTTACAGCGTTTCTCAACCATCAAGATTGTTAAATAATTATGAAATAGTTTTGCGGCTAGTGAAGAAGAAAATATTAGAAGCAAGAAGAACTAGACCTAGTAAAAAAAGGAATCACCAAGTGCAGTTGCGATCTCAGCTACATTTTTTATTTCAGGAGACGGTACATTCAGAAGGCACATTGGACAAAGAACTATAAACTGAAGATTATTCATGAAGACAACCAGACATAAAGAGGAATAACTATTATTGAATAACTATTCAATAATTATTTAATAATCTGATCGTTGAGAACTGAAAACTTAATGCACATCCGTATTGTCCTCTTTATGACTGGTTGTCTTCATGAATAATCTTCAGTTTATAGTTTTGTGGCTAGTGCAGATAAAAATATGAGAAACAAGAAGAACAACATGTAAAAAAGAACAGTTACATAGTGCAGTTGCGATGAATACTGTATTTTTTGTTTTAGAAGACGGTATATTAAGAATGCAAATTGACCTAAGAAGTATAAACCGAAGATTATTCATTCAGACAATCAGACATGAACAGGGTAATAAGGATGTGCATTAAGTTTACGGCTTTTCACCATCAGATTATTAAATAATTATAAAATAGTTTTATGGCTATAGTGCAGAAGAAAATATTAGAAACAAGAAAAACATCATGTAAAAAAACAAACAATCCCCAAATGCCATTGCAATGTCTACTAGTTACAGTGAAAAGTAGTTTCATACTCTGTGCTGTGTTACAGCAGACTCGCCTACAACTTCTGGCTGGAATCAAGCTTTAATATGTAAGAACTTTTAAAATTTTCTTTAAAATAGGTGAACGTAAATCACATGTACAATATGTACTGTGTGCACTTCATATTATGGTTTGGTACAAATACCAATATTGTTATATAGTGACTGAATAGAGTTTTATAATATGTTAATATTTGATGTATTATGATAGAAAGTAACTTTTTAGGAAACTTAATTTTAAATTACAAAAACAGTATTGAAAATGTGTAGCAAATATAACACAATGTTGTGCAAATAGATGATGGATTTCTCGCCAAGTATTTCTAAAGTGAGTTTAAAAAATACATTGAATAAAATCTATCGATCATAATTATACAAACAATAAGAGATGAACTCTAAAACAAAATACAAAAAGGAGAAATCATTTAAATAAAAAAATATGCTTATTTCGTTACTTTTTATTTATTCAAGTCGCAACTGGCCGCATAGTTGATTTAAACTTATTGCTGATAAAAGACATTCGTTTGCAACTACTGGCTTGAGTTACAAGAGTATTCTACATTTTGTCGAAGAAGTAGGACTATAAATCAGTTTAATTGAGATTGAAATTATAAATTTTGTTATCACTAGCACTAATACTAATACCAAAGTGAGATCATCAACATATGTATGGTTGTGAGTCTCGCATTGCAGTTTGGCATAAATACCATTATTGTTTTAGCGACTAAGTTATGGTGGTTGATAAATTAAAAATATTTGCAACAAACAAAATAAAATATCTCATTTATGTTGAATTACAAAACAAGCGTAAGAGTACATGTAGTAAATATAATACCATAATGTCTAAGCTGATAATGAATTTCTTGCATTGTATTTCTGAAGTACGATTAAAACATGGAATTTCATAAAGTGTAATAAATATTGTATGTCATTTCATAAATGTTGTTCTAATTTTCTCTCACACCTTTTTTCAAGCATATATTTACAAACAATGACAGACTAAAAACATAGAATACCAGAAAAAGTTAACCTCTGTTGTAACTATGTGTACCTTTGGTGGCTCATCACCTAATTATACTGATATTATAAGGTTCAAGGGCACTTAGCCCCTTTAATTAATAAAATAAATAAAATAAATAAAATAAATAAAATAAATAAAATAAATAAAATAAATAAAATAAATAAAATAAATAAAATAAATAAAATAAATAAAATAAATAAAATAAATAAAATAATTTAATTGTCATTAAAAATATTAGATCCGTGAAACTTGTTGAAGTGTATTTACTTTGAATGTTGCTCTTAAACTCTTTGAAATAAAAAATATACTTATATTCAATCAATTTTTATTTATTCGAATCCAACTTGCTTAGTTAGTTGTTCAAACAATATTTCCACGAAATACTTTACAATTAATAGAAATTATCTCGATAATAATTTCTCAAATCATTATATTTATTTGTAATTAATTATGTGTAGAATTAGCAAAAAAAATTTTTTATTTTCATATCGTCCAAAATCATACATTTTACAACATTTTTCAACAGTTCATAATTCTTCCTAATTACATAGTGTTTAATCTTTTTAAAACAAAATCTTACGGCTATGGGTCAAAGTTAACATCTTTTTACATCATTTTTTTACCAGCATAAAAACTGAAAAAAATTATTTATATGTAAGTTCTACGCAGGATAGTAATGGAACCAGGTGACAGGCTACAAGTAAAGTTATCCATCAAATAATTTCTAAATCTAAGTAAGGTAAATGTACCACCCAGAAACACTTCGTCAAATGTAGACCCTCGGTAGAAACACTTATATTATTTCAATATAAAAAGAAATGCTGTACCCTTTTAACATAGAAGAAAAATGTTATCAGTTTTAATCGGTATTTATATATTCATAACTAAAATTGCAAACATTTCTCTTTAACATAACTAGAAGAAATAATTTATTTTATTGAGAGTGTTCATAGAAAATTAAAAACACGCTTCTACTTAGGCAGGAAAAGCAAGTGAAACGCACAAGAGGGAAGGCGCCCAGGCAGGCTGACAATAAATTTGATATTCAAAAAATTCCTAAATCTAAGTAGGCATGAGAGGCGAGTTTGCGCATAAAATGGAGGTGCGCCCGCAGGCTGATACCAATTATCGAATAATATTACTACTGAATCGAATAATTTTTAAACCACAATAGCTGGCGGGGAAGCAAATTCAACGCACGATAGTTATGGTGTGCAAACAGACTACCTATATGAAGTTAGTAATCGAATTATTTCTAAACCAAAATAGGAACTGTATAAATAAGTTATTATTAATAAAATTATTAATTAAATAATTCTCATACCAAAATAAGCGCGGGAAGGTAGTTCCGTGCTTGAAAATGAAGCCACGCTGACAATTAGCTACCTATAAAATTAATAAGCAAGTAATTTTGAAACGTAAGTTGTAAATAGGGGAAGCGAGTTTGATGCAGAAAATGGAGCAGCGCAGACGGGCTGCTAATAGAAAAAATCATAATTAGATAATTCCTATACCGAAAAAGGCGGGGCAGGAATATTCACATATTAAACTGAAAATGCGCAGACGGGCAACCTATCCAATCAAGAAGCAAGTAGTGATTTTTAAACGTAAGTACGCAGGAAAACCGAGTTCGACGCCGTAAACTGGAACCGCGCAGACGAGCTATTATTAATAATATTAATAATTTAATAATACTTAAAGCAAAACAGGCGGCGGATACCAGTTCTGTACCTGAAAGTGGAGGCACGCAGTTTGACGCAGAAAATTGGAGGCGCGCAGTCGGGCGAATAATAAGATTATCAGTCAAATATAACCAGTTCTTAGCTAAAAAGGGCGCGGCACCGAGATTTACACACAAAAGTAAGGATACAATGACGAACTACCTATAAAATTGAGGAGTAAATAATATTTAAACGTAAGTCGGTAGCGGTAGCGAGTTTGACGCAGAAAGTGGAGCATCCCATCGGGATATTAATGCTAAAATTAATAATTAAATAATTACTAAACCAAAATAGGCTGGGAAAGGAATTTCCACATTGTAAACTGGAAATACGTAGACGAACAACCCATGGAATTGAGAGGCAAGTAGTTTTAAATCTACGTAGGCAGGGGCAGCCAGTTCGACGTAGTACAGTGGAGCAGCGCAAAAGAGCTATGAATAATGAAATTAATAATTAAATAAATTTTAAATCAAAGAAGGCGGGGATGCCAGTTCCGTCCTTAAAAGTAAAAGTACGCAGATCGGCTACCTATAAAATGAATAAGCAAATTAATAATTATTAAACATATATGTACGTAGAGAAATGGAGTTTGGCGCAGAAATTGGAGCAGCGCAGACGGGCCGCTAATAAAAAATGAATAATTCAATAATTCCTAAACTCAAATAGGAGGGTGAAGCGATTTCCGTGCTTGTAAGCGAAGGCACGCAGACAGGCTACCTATAATGTTAATGCGCGAAATAATTTTTAAACATATATGTAGGTAGAGGAAGCAAGTTTGACGCAGAAAGTGCAGCAGCACAACCGGGCTACTAAAAAAATTAATAATTAAATAATTACTAAACCAAAATATGAGGGAGGAGGAATTCTCACATTGTAACCTGAAAACGCGCAGATGGGCAACCTATGCAATTGAAGAGGAAGATAGTTATATATCTAAGTAGGGAGTGGCAGCCAATTCAACACAATGAAGTGGAGCAGCATCTTAAACGAGCTATGAATAATAATATTAATAATTTGAGAATTTTTAAACCAAACCAGGCGGGGGATGCTAGTTCCGTGCTTGAAAGTGAAGGCACGCAGTAAGGCTGCTTATTAAATTAATGCGCGAAATAATTTTTAAACGTACGTAGGTAGTGGAAATGAGTTTTACGCAGAAAGAGGAGCTGCGCAGACGGGCTAATAAAATAGTACATTACGATACATGTGACCTAGGTAACACTTTGTTACCCTGCGTGAGTTAGGGCCCGAGCGTAGCGAGGGTCCTAATTACGCCGTGCCAGAGTAATACTTAGGTCACAAGTATCGTATAGAATTTTATAGCACTGCCTACCTAAGCCCACTGTCACGCCTATCTGTGTCCTCAGTTGTTCTTTGTTGCACCGTGAGGTTGCAGCAAAGAAGAAATTCCTTCCCCAACCTATTTTGTTTTAGTAATTATTTAATTATCAATTTTTTATTAGCCCGTCTGCGCTGCTCCACTTTCTGCGAAAAACTCGTCTCCTCTACCTATACCTACATTCAAAAATTATTTCGCGCATTAATTTAATAAGCAGCCTATCTGCGTGCCTTCACATTCAAGCTCGGAACTCGTATCCTCCGCCTGGTTTGTTTTAAGAATTCCCAAATTATTAATTTTATTATTCAAAGCTCGTCTACGCTGGTTCACTTCATTGCAGTAGATAAACAACAGGGCTTCTGTAGCCCCCCACCACCTCACCCATCCACGACCCCCTCCCCAACCCCACCCCTCGTCTATGGGGCAGGCCGTCACAAACCTTCTAGAACATTCGAGAGGCAGACCCCGCAATGACGTCATCGAACCTTCTCGAAGATTGCACAATAGCCCTCAACGTATGCAATTGTGTGACCCTGGGCCTGCTCGCACGCGCGCGTTATTCGTGCAGGGACATGGAGCGCATAGGCCGATATTCGCTACCACCTTATCGCAGCGATTCTCGGAACTCCAATTATTTTAATCGCGACCGCCTCATGAGCAGCCCCCATCCCCCTGCCGAATATTCGATGATGACATGTGCGACCCTGTAGAAGGTGTCAAATTACAGATAAACAATCCGATTGACGTCATTATGCCGTATACCGTCATCAAATGTTTCTTTCCAAAACGCGCGTTCGCGTGGATCGGAGCTGCGGTGGGCATCGCGTGGCCCGGAGCCCATGCAGTGAGAGCATACTGTGTGATATCAGATGTCATCGAGCAAGTATTTCAATTGCGCTCTCCTCCTCCACACTCTTTCGTTTCGTCTTATAAAATTAAGGATTATTAATTTGTTAATAAAAATTTTATTTGACAATGTCAATGGGTAGATGGCCCGATAACTACGTCTGATGAGGAACCAAAAATTTGATTATTTTTTCGATATCTTGAGCCGTTTACGAGATATAGAATTTATTTGAATTTAGCATGAGTGTATCATATATTGATGTCCCGTATATGCAATGCGTTATCTATTGCACCTCCTCTTTGTTCCGATATTCCCACCGCGCGATTCTTGGAACTGGAGAGTATTTCAATTGCGCTCTCCTTCTCCACACTCTTTCGTTTCGTCTTATAAAATTAAGGATTATTAATTTGTTAAGAAAAATTTTATTTGACAATGTCAATGGGTAGATGGCCTGATAACTACGTCTCATGAAGAACCAAAAATTTGATTATTTTTTCGATATCTTGAGCCGTTTACGAGATATAGAATTTATTGCCTAAAGATATAACATTGGCCTAAAATAGTGAAAAAGCCAAAATTTAAGATTAGAGATACAGTAAGAGTTAGTAAGATAAAGCAAGTATTTGAGAAGGATTATACACATAATTGGTCAACAGAAATTTTTACAATAAGTCAAGTGATGCCTACTAATCCAGTTACATACAAGCTAAAAGACTATCGAGATGAACCCATTCACACAATAGTTGGATAAGTAAATCAGATTTATAAAAGTTGAATAAATAAAATGTAGTCTTTATTTATATTCTAAGTATTATTTACAATATATGCGTATGATTAACCTTCATCAATTTCACATATCTTATAATGCCCCCCACGGTAAAATATGCAAGACGTCACACTATGATATAAAAGAGTTATTCTATGACATTAAAGAGGTTCCGTTACAATATAAAAGTATTAAAAGGTGTTGATCTATAACAGAAAATATGTTACTATCTCACATGAAATATGTACTCTCTGGTGGAAAAAGTGTTACCCTACATCATAAAAGTGGTTACTCTGTGATATAAATGGTGGTACTATATGAGGTAAAATGTGTTACTCTATAGTATGGAAGAGGCTCCTCTATAATATAGAAGTTTTCAGAGGTGTCATACTCTGCCGAGGAGATACTATTAAGTGGCAAGGTGTAGCTGTATAATATGAAATTGCAAAGGCATCACTATATGACATAAAAGGTGTTAATCTATAACATACTAGCGCTTATAATATGCAAGATGTCACTCTATGATATAAATAGAGTTACTCTATGGCATTAAAAAGGTTCCCTTACAATATAAAAGTATTATAAGGTGTTAATATATAACAGAAAATATGTTACTATCTCACATGAAAGATGTGTCTCTGGTGGAAAAAGTGTTACACTACATCATAAAAGTGGTTACTCTGTGATATAGAAGGTGGTACAATATGACATAAAATGTGTTATGTCTCTAGCATGGAAGAGGTTCCTCTATATTATAGAAGTCTTCAGAGGTGTCATACTATGACGAGGAGTAGGTATTAAGTGACTCAAAAGCTGGTACTGTACAGTATTAAAGTGTAAAAGGATTCACTATATGACAGAGAAGGTATTAATCTATAACATAACAGCGCTTCTGATATGAAATATGTCACTCTGTGATATAGAAGGTGGTACAATATGACATAAAATGTGTTACTCTATAGCATGGAAGAGGCTCCTCTATAATATAGAAATTTTCAGAGGTGTCATACTCTGCCGAGGAGATACTATTGAGTGGCACAAAACGTGTAGCTGTACAATTTGAAAGTGCAAAAGGCATCACTATAAGACATAAAAGGTGTTAATCTATAACATACTAGCGCTTGTGATATGAAATATGTCACTCTGTGATATAGAGGTACAATATGACATAAAATGTATTACTCTATAGCATAGAAGAGATTCCTTTATAATATAGAAGTTTTCAGAGGTGTCATACTATGACGAGGAGATACTACTGAGTGGCACAAAGGTATAGCTGTATAATATGAAATTGCAAAATGCATCTCTATATGATATAAAAGCTATTAATCTATAACATACTAGCGCTTGTAATATGCAAGATCTGACTCTGTGATATAAATAGAGTTACTCTATGGCATTAAAGAGGTTCTCTTACAATATAATAGTATTAAAAGGTGTCAATCTATAACAGAAAATATGTTACTATCTCACATGAAAGATGTACTGTCTGGTGGAAAAGTGTACACTACATCATAAAAGTGGTTACTCTGTGACATAAATGGTGGTACGATATGAGATAAAATGTGTTATGTCTTTATCATGGAAGAGGTTCCTCTATAATATATAAGTTTTCTACCACTACATTTTATACCACTACATCATTGTAGTGTACCCTTTTTCCACCAGACAGTACATCTTTCATGTGAGATAGTAACATATTTTCTGTTAGAGATTGACACCTCTTAATACTATTATATTGTAAGGGAACCTCTTTAATGCCATAGAATAACTCTTTTATATCATAGTGTGACGTCTTGCATATTTTACCGTGGGGGGCATTATAAGATATGTGAAATTGATGAAGGTTAATCATACGCATATATTGTAAATATATATTATAAAGGAATCTCTTCGATGCTATAGAGTAACACATTTTATGTCATATTGTACCACCCTCTATATCACAGAGTGACATATTTCTTATCACAAGCGCTAGTATGTTATAGATTAACACCTTTTATGTCATATAGAGATGCATTTTGCAATTTCATATTATACAGCTATAACTTTGTGCCATTCAGTAGTATCTCCTCGTCATAGTATGACACCTCTCAAAACTTCTATATTATAAAGGAATCTCTTCTATGCTGTAGAGTAACACATTTTATGTCATATTGTACCACCCTCTATATCACTGAGTGACATATTTTATATCACAAGCGCTAATATGTTATAGATTAACACCTTTTATGTCAAATAGTGATGCCTTTTGCACTTTCAAATTGTACAGCAACACATTTTGTGCCACTCAATAGTATCTCCTAGGCAGAGTATGACACCTCTGAAAATTTCTATATTATAGAGGAGCCTCTTCCATGCTATAGAGTAACACATTTTATGTCATATTGTACCACCTTCTATATCACAGAGTGACATATTTCATATCACAAGCGCTAGTATGTTATAGATTAACACCTTTTATGTCATATAGTGATGCCTTTTGCACTTTCAAATTGTACAGCTACACATTTTGTGCCACTCAATAGTATCTCCTCGGTAGAGTATGACACCTCTGAAAATTTCTATATTATAGAGGAGCCTCTTCCATGCTATAGAGTAACACATTTTATGTCATATTGTACCACCTTGTATATCACAGAGTGACATATTTCATATCAGAAGAGCTATTATGTTATAGATTAACACCTTCTCTGTCATATAGTGAATCCTTTTACACTTTAATACTGTACAGTACCAGCTTTTGAGTCACTTAATACCTACGCCTCGGCAGAGTATGACACCTCTGAAAACTTCTATATTATAGAGGAGCCTCTTCCATGCTATAGAGTAACACATTTTATCTCATATAGTACCACCATTTATATCACAGAGTAACCACTTTTATGATGTAGTGTAACACTTTCTCCACCAGAGAGTACATATTTCATGTGAGATAGTAACATATTTTCTGTTATAGATCGAAACCTTTTAATACTTCTATATTGTAATGGAACCTCATTAATGTCATAGAATAACTCTTTTTATATCATAGTGTGACGCCTTGCATATTTTACCGTGGGGGGCATTATAAGATATGTGAAATATATGAAGGTTAATCATACGCATATGTTGTAAATAATACATTGGAATATAAATAAAGACTACATTTCATCTGATATATGTATTTATTTATTCAACCTTTATAAATCTGATTTCTTATCCAACTATTGTGTGAATGGGTTCATCTCGATAGTCTTTTAGCTTGTATGTAACTGGATTAGTAGGCATCACTTGACTTATTGTAAAAATTTTTGTTGACCAATTAGGTGTATAATCCTTCTCAAATACTTGCTTTATCTTACTAACTCTTACTGTATCTCCAATCTTAAATTTTGGCTTTTTCACTATTTTAGCCTGTCTAGCAAACATAGCAAGTACTCCTGCCTCATTAGCCAATGTTATATCTTTAGGCAATAAATTCTATATCTCGTAAATGGCTCAAGATATCGAAAAAATAATCAAATTTTCGGTTCCTCATGAGACGTAGTTATCAGGCTATCTACCCATTGACATTGTCAAATAAAATTTTTATTAACAAATTAATAATCCTTAATTTTATAAGACGAAACGAAAGAGTGTGGAGAAGGAGAGCGCAATTGAAATACTCTCCAGTTCCAAGAATCGCGCGGTGCGAATATCGGAACAAAGAGGAGGTGCGATAGATAACGCATTGCATATACAGGACATCAATATATGATACACTCATGCTAAAATCAAATAAATTCTATATCTCGTAAACGGCTCAAGATATCGAAAAAATAATCAAATTTTTGGTTCCTCATCAGACGTCGTTATCGGGCCATCTACCCATTGACATTGTCAAATAAAATTTTTATTAACAAATTAATAATTCTTAATTTTATAAGACAAAACGAAAGAGTGTAGAGAAGGAGAGCGCAATTGAAATACTTGCTCGATGACATCTGATATCACACAGTATGCTCTACACTGCATGGGCTCCGGGCCACGCGATGTCCACCGCAGCTTCGATCCACGCGCACGCGCGTTTTGGAAAAAAACATTTAATGACGGTATACGGCGTAATGACGTCAATCGGAATGTTTATCTGTAATTTGAAACCTCCTACAGGGTCGCACATGTCATCATCGAATATTCGGCAGGGGGATGGGGGCTGCTCGTGAGGCGGTCGCGATTAAAATAATTGGAGTTCCGAGAATCCCTGCTATAAGGCGGTAGCGAATATCGGCCTATGCGCTGCATGTCCCTGCACGAATAATGCGCGCGTACGAGCAGGCCCAGGGTCGCACAATTGCACACGTTGAGAGCTATTGTGCAATCTTCGAGAAGGTTCGATGACGTCATTGCGGATCTGTCTCTCGAATGTTCTAGAAGGTTTGTGACGTCCTGCCCCATAGGGGAGGGGTTCGTGGATGGGTGAGGTGGTGGGGGATCCAGAAGCCCTGTTGTTTACCTACTCATTGCTTTAAATTGGCTGCCACTGCCTACTTTGATTTAAAACTACTTGCGTCTTAATTGGATAGGTTACCCGCCTGCGCATTTGCATTTAAAAATGTATGGAACTTCCATCCATCGCCTTTTTTCGTTTAGGAATTATTTATTTATTAATTTTTTTATTAGCCCATCTGCGCTGCTCCACTTTCTGCGTACAACTCGTTCCCACTACCTACGTACATTTGAAAATTATTTCGTGTATTAATTTCATATGCAGCCTGTCTGCGTGCCTTCACTTTCAAGCATGGAACTCGCATTCCCCGCCTGGTTTGGTTTAAGAATTCTCAAATTATTAATTTTATTATCCGTGGCTCGTCTACGCTGCCCCACTTCATTTCGTCGAATTGGCTGCCACACTACCTACGTAGATTTAAAACTATCTTGCTCCTCCATTGCATAGGTTACCCGTCTGCGCGTTTGCATTAAAAAATGTATGGAAATTCCATCCTCCGCATTTTTTGGTTTAGAAATTATTTAATTATTAATTTTTTTTATTAGTCCGTCTGCGCTGCTCCATTTTTTGCATCAAACTAGATCGCTCCCCAATCTACATACGTTTAGAAATTGCTTCCTGCATTAATATTTAGGTAGCCTGTCTGCGTGCCTTCACTTACAAGATACGAAACCCGCACCCGCCTAGTTTGATTTCAGAATTGTTTAATTATCAATTCTATTATTCATAGCTCGTCTGCGCTGCTCCACTTCAATGCGTCGGAGTGGCTGCTACTGTAAACTTAGATTTTAAACTCTCTTGTTTCTCAATTCCACAGGTTGCTTATCTACGCGTTTTCGGTTTACAATGTAGAAATTCCTTCCCCAGCTTATTTTGATTTAGTAATTATTTCATTATCAATTTTTTATTAGCCCGTCTGCGCTGCTCCACTTTCGGCGTCACACTCGCTTCCTCTACGTACATACGTAAAAAAATTTGTTCTTATTAATTTTGTAGGTTTAGCCTGTCCGCGTGCCTTTTTTTCAAGCACGGAACCTGTAACTCCTGCCTAGTTTGGTTTAAAAATTTTTTAATTATTAATTTTATTATTCATAGCCCGTGTGCGCTGCTCCACTTTCTGCGTCGAACTCGCTCCCCTACCTATATACGTTAAGTAATGGCTTCCTATATTACAATGTGAAAATTCCTTCCCCAGCCTATTTTGGTTTAGTAATTATTCAGGGATGCTACTCTCTTTTTTTTTATTTAAGAGGAATAGAGAGAAATTATAACAAAAAAAGTGGAAGATTTTTATGAAAAAGGGGAAACTGAATCAGTCAATTAGGCGTTTAATAGAAAATTATAGGCGGGGGATGCGAGTTCCACGCGTATACGGGAGCGCGTCAGACGTGTCTAAGTGGCAAAATAATATGCAAATAATTCTTAACCCAAAGCAAGCGGGAGATCCGAGTTCCACATGTATACGAGAGCGCGACAGACGTGTATATATGGCAAAATAATTATTTAAATAATTATTAACCCCAAGCAGACGGGGGATGCGAGTTCCACGCGTATACGGGACTGCGTCAGACATGCATTCATGTCAAAATAACTATTTAAATAATTCCTAACCCCAAGTAGCGCAGGATGCGAGTTCCACGCGTATATGGGAGCGTGTCAGACGTGTATACATGGCAAAATAATTATTCAAATAATTCTTAAACCAAAATAAGCGGGGAATGCGAGTTCCACATGTGTACGGGAGCGCGACAGACGTGTATACATGGCAAAATAATTATTCAAATAATTCTTAATCCCAAGTCGGCGGGGGTCCCCCCCCCCCCCCCCCCCCCCCCCGACACATCCGCCTACTTGCGGTTAGGAATTATTTAAATAATTATTTTGCCTTTTATGCACGACTGACGCGCTTCCGTAAACGCGTAGAACTCGCTTCCCCGGCCTACAATTTTCTATTAAACGTCTGATTCAGTTTCCCCTTTTTGATGAAAATCTTCCCCCTTTTGTGTGATAATTTTCCTCTATTCCTCTTAAATAAAAAAAAAGAGAGTAGCATCGCTATATAATTACTAAACCAAAATAGGCTGAGGAGGAATTTTCACATTGTAAACTGAAAACGCGTAGATGAACAACGTAAAAAATTAATGTATGAAGCTATTTCTTAACGTATATAGGTAGGGGAGCGACTTCGACGCAGAAAGTGGAGCAGCGCACACGGGCTATGAATAATAAAATTAAGAATTCAAAAATTGTTAAACCAAACTAGGCAGGAGTTACAGGTTCCGTGCTTGAAAAAAAGGCACGCGGACAGGCTAAACCTAAAAAATTAATAAGAACAAATTTTTTAACGTATGTACGTAGAGGAAGCGAGTGTGACGCCGAAAGTGGAGCAGCGCAGACGGGCTAATAAAAAATTGATAATGAAATAATTACTAAGTCAAAATAAGCTGGGGAAGGAATTTCTACATTGTAAACCGAAAACGCGTAGATAAGCAACCTGTGGAATTGAGAAACAAGAGAGTTTAAAATCTAAGTTTACAGTAGCAGCCACTCCGACGCATTGAAGTGGAGCAGCGCAGACGAGCTATGAATAATAGAATTGATAATTAAACAATTCTGAAATCAAACTAGGCGGGTGCGGGTTTCGTATCTTGTAAGTGAAGGCACGCAGACAGGCTACCTAAATATTAATGCAGGAAGCAATTTCTAAACGTATGTAGATTGGAGAGCGATCTAGTTTGATGCAAAAAAATGGAGCAGCGCAGACGGACTAATAAAAAAAATTAATAATTAAATAATTTCTAAACCAAAAAAGGCGGAGGATGGAATTTCCATACATTTTTTAATGCAAACGCGCAGACGGGTAACCTATGCAATGGAGGAGCAAGATAGTTTTAAATCTACGTAGGTAGTGTGGCAGCCAATTCGACGAAATGAAGTGGGGCAGCGTAAACGAGCCACGGATAATAAAATTAATAATTTGAGAATTCTTAAACCAAACCAGGCGGGGAATGCGAGTTCCGTGCTTGAAAGTGAAGGCACGCAGACAGGCTGCCAATGAAATTAATGCACGAAATAATTTTCAAATGTACGTAGGTAGTCGGAACGAGTTGTACGCAGAAAGTGTAGCAGCGCAGACGGGCTAATAAAAAATTGATAATTAAAGAATTACTAAATCAAAATAGGCTGGAGAAAGAATTTCTACATTGTAAACCGAAAACGCGTAGATGGGCAACCTATGCAATTGAGAAACAAGATAGTTTAAAATCTAAGTTTACGGTAGCAGCCACTCCGACGCAGTGAAGTGAAGGCACGTAGACAGGCTATCTACAAAATGAATGCAGGAAGCAATTTCTAAACGTGTGTAGGATGGGAAGCGATCGAGTTTGATGCGAAAAGTGAAGCAGCGCAGACGGACTAATAAAAAAATTAATAAATAAATAATTCCTAAACGAAAAAAGGCGAAGGATGGAAGTTCCATACATTTTTAAATGCAAATGCGCAGGCGGGTAACCTATCCAATTGAGACGCAAGTAGTTTTAAATGAAAGTAGGCAGTGGCAGCCAATTTAAGGCAATGAAGTGAACCAGCGTAGACGAGCTTTGAATAATAAAATTAATAATTTGAGAATCCTTAAAACAAACTAGACGGAGGATACGAGTTCCGAGCTTGAATGTGAAGGCACGCAGATAGGCTGCTTATTAAATTAATGCGCGAAATAATTTTTGAATGTAGGTATAGGTAGAGGAAACGAGTTTTTCGCAGAAAGTGGAGCAGCGCAGAGGGGCTAATAAAAAATTGATAATTAAATAATTACTAAAACAAAATAGGCTGGGGAAGGAATTTCTTCTTTGTTGCAACCTCACGGTGCAACAAAGAACAACTGAGGACACAGATAGGCGTGACAGCGGGCTTAGGTAGGCAGTGCTATAAAATTCTATACGATACTTGTGACCTAAGTATCACTCTGGCTCGGCGTAATTAGGGCCCTCGCTACGCTCGGACCCTAACTCACGCAGGATAACAAAGTGTTACCTAGGTCACATGTATCGTAATGTACTATTTTATTAGCCCGTCTGTGCTGCTCCTCTTTCTGCGTAAAACTCATTTCCTCTACCTATTTACATTTAAAAATTATTTCGCGCATTAATTTAATAATGAGCAGCCTGTCTGCGTGCCTTCACTTTCAAGCACGGAACTCGTATCCCCCGCCTGGTTTGGTTTAAAAATTCTCAAATTATTAATATTATTATTCATAGCTCGTTTAAGACGCTGCTCCACTTTATTGTGTTGATTTGGTTGCCACTCCCTACTTAGATTTATAACTATCTTCCTCCTCAATTGCATAGGTTGCTCATCTATGCGTTTTCAGTTTACAATGTGAGAATTCCTTCTCCAGCATATTTTGGTTTAGTAATTATTTAATTATTAATTTTTTTACTAGCCCGGTTGCGCTGCTGCACTTTCTGCGTCAAACTTGCTTCCTCTACCTACATATGGGAGCGTCCAGCAGAAACGGGCCACCGAGCGCGCGCGGTGCCTTTTTTCGCGTAAAAGGCGCTCTGTTTAACTCGTTTATAATAGTATGCTGCGTCTTTGAAAAAAAAACCAAGCACCTATATCGACAGATTTTTTCCTGCTCTTTCCAATGGTGCCATTGTTTTGATTGCGAAACGCTTTCTTCCGGACGAAAACTCGAGTTGAATATTGAAAGCCATTTTTCTCAAAGTATATCATGTTTTTTTTCAAAATAAACTACACCATTGGAAAGTACAACTCTTAAGCTTCAAAACCCTATCTTCAAGAAGTTGGAGAAATAAAGGGTTTAAAAGTAATAACATGAAAAAGACAGCGCCGAGGGTCCGCGCGAGCCCCTCGCGCCCGTGCGTACGGCACGTTTAAGTGCACGCTCTATTCAATACGCTAATAATCGTGTACCAAGTCTCTGAAAAAAGAACTAAGGACATATATCGATAGATTTTTTCCTGCTCTTTCCAATGGTGCTATTATTTTTATTCCGAAATGCTTGTGTTCGGGATTGCATGTGATGGCATAGGTGCTTCCGTGAAAAGCAATGCCAGACGAGAAAGTTTACGGAAAGTATCCGAAAATTATATATTGACGCCCCAAGATTTATACAAATGGGCAACTGAGTATTTCAAAAATATTGAGTGCTTTTTTTCATCAAAAGACGATTACTGAAAGGCTACAGAACAGCTACAAAACAGGCTAGCCTCAGCTAAGACAATACCTGGAACTCAATTGTTTCATTGTATTAAATTATTAAATGATGCCAAAAAGTTAGAACTTAAAAGATTTTCAGCGTCAGAAGATTCTCAATTATATCCACCGATCAAAAAAGAAAAAGTACTTAAAACTCAAACAAAGAAAGAAGCGGATGTCGCAAAAAGGATAATTCTTATAAAATCAAAAAAATGTAAAAAAATTAGAATTTAAAGGAAAAGGTAATATTGTTATGCCAGATTAAACAATCTATAAGGTTATTTTAAATTTCTGTTTCACTGCTTTCAGTGCGTTCATGGATATTTTTATGTTTAATATATTATGTTTTTCAAGTTTTGTTATATAAATGAACAAAGTTCATTGTACGTAATATTATACTAACTGTTACAACTAGATCCACAAAATTATGTCCACGCATTGGCATTGTAAGTTACAAAACATTTTATATTTACAAAAAAGAAAGGACGAAATAGCACATCGCGTGTATTAATCCGCTCTTGAGCATAGCGTAAAAAGTTCGGGCAGCCGCTGTCTTTTTGATCTTACTATTTTTGAACTTTTCATGTTTCAACTTAAAAATATAATATTTTATAGTTTAAGACTTGTACTTTTGAAGAATATAATTCATTTTGAAGAAAAGACTGATATGAGGCGTTTCACGTCAGCTCTCCAGGCGCGGCGCGCGAAGGGCTAAGATGTATCTAAAAAAAATAATCCCCAAGTGATTTCGATGTATTTTTTCCTCAGCTTTCTGATGGTGCTATTAGTTTCTCAAAATTTTTCAATTCTAAGTATTTCTTGAATAATATCTCGAAAAAATCAAAAAATCCCTATCTAGAAAAAGGCTATATCCATGTAAAATTTCCTCTTCTTTCGATCTAGCAGGTCAAAAAAAAATATTAAAAATATAGTTTTTGAGATATAACACGTTTTATGTTTTTTTGAGGTTAGAATTGAAAAATTTTGAGAAACTAATAGCACCGTCGGAAAGCTGAGGAAAAAATACATCGAAATCACGTGGGGATTATTTTTTTAGATACATCTTAGCCCTTCAAACCCAAGCTGAAAACAGCATGATTTCGCGCTCGCGCGCCGCGCCTGGAGAGCTGACGTGAAACGCCTCATATTTTATTGAAAAAATGGAATTTAAACATTCAAATGGAATTTTCAACTAGAAGGAAGCATTTCGAAATAAAAATAATAGCACCATTGGAAAGAGCAGGAAAAAATCTATCGATATATGCCCTTAGTTCTTTTTTCAGAAACTTGGTACACGATTATTAGCGAATTGAATAGAGCGGGCACTTAAACGTGCCGTACCCTGATTAAAAAAACCCATTCATTCCTTTAAAAAGCTGTTAGTTGAATCGACTTTAATGAGGATTTTTTACTGACTTAATACATGGACTATATAGGGAATTTAATAGGATCCAATAGGATTTAATATTTTTTTTTAATCAGGGTACGCACGGGCGCGAGGGGCTCGCGCGGACCCTCGGCGCTGTATTTTTCATGTTGTTACTTTTAAACCCTTTATTTCTCCAACTTCTCCAAGATAGGGTTTTGAAGCTTAAGAGTTGTACTTTCCAATGGTGTAGTTTATTTTGAAAAAAAACATGATATACTTTGAGAAAAATGGCTTTCAATATTCAACTCGAGTTTTCGTCCGGAAGAACGCGTTTCGCTATAAAAACAATGGCGCAATTGGAAAGAGTAGAAAAAAATCTATCGATATAGGTCCTTGGTTCTTTTTTCAAAGACGCAGCATACGATTATGAGCGAGTTAAACAGGGCGCCTTTTACGCGAAAAAAGGCACCGCGCGCGCTCGGTGGCCCGTTTCTGCTGGACGCTCCCATATACGTTTAAAAATTATTTCGCGCATTAACATTATAGGTAGCCTGTCTGCGTGCCTTCGCTTACAAGCACGGAAATCGTTTCCCCCTCCAATTTGAGTTTAGGAATTATTGAATTATTCATTTTTTATTAGCGGCCCGTTTGCGCTGCTCCAATTTCTGCGTCAAACTCGATTCCTCTACGTACATATATGTTTAATAATTATTTGCTATTCATTTTATAGGTAGCCGATCTGTGTGCTTTTACGTTTAAGCACAGAACTGGCATCCCCGCCTTCTTTGATTTAAAATTTATTTAATTATTAATTTCATTATTCATAGCTCATTTGCGCTGCTCCACTGTACTACGTCGCACTGGCTGCCCCTGACTACCTAGATTTAAAACTACTTGCTTCTCAATTACATGGGTTGTTCATCTACGTGTTTCCAGTTTACAATGTGGAAATTCCTTTCCCAGCCTATTTTGGTTTAGTAATTATTTAATTATTAATTTTAGCATTAATATCCCGATGGGATGCTCCACTTTCTGCGTCAAACTCGCTACCGCTACCGACTTACGTTTAAATATTATTTACTCATCAATTTTATAGGTAGTTCGTCATTGCGTCCTTACTTTTGTGTGTAAATCTCGGTGCCCCACCCTTTTTAGCTAAGAACTAGTTATATTTGACTGATAATCTTATTATTCAAACTGCGTGCTTCCACTTTCAGGTACGGAACTGGTATCCGCAGCCTGTGTCGCTTTATGTATTATTAAATTATTAATATTATTAATAATAGCCCGTCGGCGCGGTTCCAGGTTACGGCGTCGAACTCGGTTTTCCTTCGTACTTACGTTTAAAAATCACTACTTGCTTCTTGATTGGATAGGTTGCCCGTCTGCGCGTTTTCAGTTTAATATGTGAATATTCCTGCCCCGCCTTTTTCGGTATAGGAATTATCTAACTATGATTTTTTCTATTAATAGCCCGTCTGCGCTGCTCCACTTTCTGCATCAAACTCGCTTCCCCTATTTACAACTTACGTTTCAAAATTACTTGCTTATTAATTTTATAGGTAGCTAATTGTCAGCGTGGCTTCACTCTACCTTCCCCCCTTATTTTAGTTTGACAATTATTTAATTAATAACTTTATTAATAATAACTTAATTATACAATTCCTATTTTGGTTTAGAAATAATTCGATTACTAATTTCATATAGGTAGCCTGTTTGCACACCATAACTATCGTGCGTTGAATTTGCTTCCCCGCCAGCTATTGTGGTTTAAAAATTATTCGATTCAGTATTAATATTATTCGATAATTGGTATCAGTCTGCGGGCGCACCTCCATTTTATGCGCAAACTCGCCTCTCATGCCTACTTAGGTTTAGGAATTTTTTGAATATTAAATTGATTGTCAGCCTGCCTGGGCGCCTTCCCTCTAGTGCGTTTAACTTGCTTTTCCTGCCGAAGTAGAAGCGTGTTTTTAATTTTCTATGAACACTCTCAATAAAATAAATTATTTCTTCTAGTTATGTTAAAGAGAAATGTTTGCAATTTTAGTTATGAATATATAAATACCGATTAAAACTGATAACATTTTTCTTCTATGTTAAAAGTGTACAGCATTTCTTTTTATATGGAAATAATATAAGTGTTCCTACCGAGGGTCTACATTTGACGAAGTGTTTCTGGGTGGTACATATTTACCTTACTTAGATTTAGAAATTATTTGATGGATAACTTTACTTGTAGGCTGTCACCTGCTTCCATTACTATCCTGCGTAGAACTTACATATAAATAATTTTTTTCAGTTTTTATGCTGGTAAAAAAATGATGTAAAAAGATGTTAACTTTGATCCATAGCCGAAAGATTTTGTTTTAAAAAGATTAAACACTATGTAATTAGGAAGATTTATGAACTGTTGAAAAATGTTGTAAAATGTATGATTTTGGACGATATAAAAATAAAAAAATTTTATTGCTAATTCTACACATAATTAATTACAAATAAATATAATGATTTGAGAAATTATTATCAAGATAATTTCTATTAGTTGTAGAGTATTTAGTGGAAATATTGTTTGAACAACTAACTAAGCAAGTTGGGCTCGAATGAATAAAAATTGATTGAATATAAGTATATTTTTTAATTCAAAGAGTTTAAGAGCAACATTCAAAGTAAATACACTTCAACAAGTTTCACGGATCTAATATTTTTAATGACAATTAAATTATTTTATTTTATTTATTTATTTTATTTATTTTATTTATTTTATTTATTTTATTTATTTTATTTATTTTATTTATTTTATTTATTTTATTTATTTTATTTATTTTATTTATTTTATTTATTAATCGGGCTAGGTGCCCTTGAACCTTACAAGTGATGAGCCACCTAGTTACAACAGAGATTAACTTTTTCTGGTATTTTATGTTTTTAGTCTGTCATTGTTTGTGAATATATGCTTGGTAAAAGGTGTGAGAGAAAATTAGAACAACATTTATGAAATGACATACAATATTTATTACATTTTATGAAAACCCATGTTTTAAACGTACTTCAGAAATACAATGCAAGAAATTCATTATCGGCTTAGACATTATGGTATTATATTTACTACATGTACTCTTACTCTTGTTTTGTAACTCAACATAAATGAGATATTTTATTTTGTTTGTTGCAAATATTTTTAATTTATGAATCACCATAACTTAGTCGCTAAAACAATAATGGTATTTATGCCAAACTGCAATGCGAGACTCACAACCATACATATGTTGATGATCTCACTTTGGTATTAGTATTAGTGCTAGTGATAACAAAATTTATAATTTCAATCTCATTTAAACTGATTTATAGTCCTACTTCTTCGACAAAATGTAGAATACTCTTGTAACTTAAGCCAGTAGTTGCAAACGAATGTCTTTTATCAGCAATACGTTTAAATCAACTATGTGGCCAGTTGCGACTTGAATAAATAAAAAGTAACCAAATAAGCATATTTTTTTATTTAAATGATTTCTCCTTTTGGTATTTTGTTTTAGAGTTCATCTCTTACTGTTTGTATAATTATGATCGATAGATTTTATTCGCTGTATTTTTTAAACTCACTTTAGAAATACTTGGCGAGGAATCCATCATCTATTTGCACAACATTGTATTATATTTGCTACACATTTTCAATGCTGTTTTTGAAACTTAAAATTAAGTTTCCTAAAAAGTTACTTTATATCATAATACATCAAATATTAACATATTATAAAACTCTAATCAGTCACTATATAACAATATTGGTATTTGTACCAAACCATAATATGAAGTGCACACAGTACATATTGTACATGTGATTTACGTTCAGCTATTTTAAAGAAAATTTTAAAAGTTCTTACATATTAAAGCTTGACCGCAGCCAGAAGTTGTAGACGAGTCTGCTGTAATACAGCACAGAGTATGAAATTACTTTTCACTGTAATTAGTAGACATTGCAATGGCACTTGGGGATTGTTTTTTTTACATGATGTTTTTCTTGTTTCTAATATTTTCTTCTGCACTATAGCCGTAAAACTATTTTATAATTATTTAATAATCTGATGGTGAAAAGCCGTAAACTTAATGCACATTCTTATTGTCCTCTTCATGTCTAATTGTCTGAATGAATAATCTTCGGTTTATACTTCTTAGGTCAATTTGCATTCTTAATATACCGTCTTCTAAAACAAAAAATACAGTAGTCATCGCAACTGCACTATGTAACTGTTCTTTTTTACATGCTGTTCTTCTTGTTTCTCATATTTTTATCTGCACTAGCCACAAAACTATTCAATAATTATTTAATAATCTGATCGTTGAGAACTGAAAACTTAATGCACATCCGTATTGTCCTCTTTATGTCTGGTTGTCTTCATGAATAATCTTCATTTTATAGTTCTTTGTCCAATGTGCATTCTGAATGTACCGTCTCCTGAAATAAAAAATGCAGCTGAGATCGCAACTGCACTTGGTGATTGCTTTTTTTTTACTAGATCTAGTTCTTCTTGCTTCTAATATTTTCTTCTTCACTAGCCGCAAAACTATTTCATAATTATTTAACAATCTTGATGGATGAGGACAGCTGTAAACTTAATGCACGTCTTTATTTTCTTCTTTATGTTTGGTTGTCTGTATAAACTTCAGTTTACTTCTCTGGTCCATATACATTTCAAATGTACAATCTTCTGAAATAAAAAAAAAACACACACAAAGTATCTATTCAAAAAATAATTTATGTTTGTCGAAAAATCTTTTAAGTATTTGAATGATGCAAAAGTATTTTATTGCTTTCAGAATTATTCAAATACACAAAATAATTTGAATAATAAATAATACTTATCTAATTTTCTCTCCATCAATTTTTCTAAATTGGAGTAGAGCATAACCTGCATAACGCTGATAAAGAACACATCACTGTATAGTATTTGCCATGATGTAAAGAAATAAGGTGTGCTCTCGCGCAGCTTTCCTAACCAACCAATAGCGTGGCCTTCCCAATATCGTCCATCTTGAATTTCCAGCCAATAGGCGCCTCAGAATAACATCAGTAAATTCAAATCGAAATTTTGTAATTATTGTGATAAGGCAAAATCATAATGAAATAATTAAAAGGCAACATGTTTATTATTATAAAACAATTATATTAAAATAAATATATAAAACAACGTATTAAATAAACATAAAATAACGCATTAAATATCATTACATAAATTAAATAACATTAAATAATGTTTTATTTAAATGTTAACATTTTATAAGTAAAATTTCATATTTTTCGCTGATCTTCCTGCAATTCTTATTTTATTGTATGAGTTTCTTCTTATTTTATTTAAGTGCTTCAGTCTAATATAAGTTCTTGTTCTCACAAGACATAATAAAACTTCTTCAGGAATCATGAATCTATTGTAATTTTCAATTGGATTAGAGCAGTGACTTTTTTAAAAATAAAATTGGTGTCAGATAAAGATTCTTTATGAAAATTATTAAAGATTGGTTCTAAAATGTAAGCTGCCTCTAACAACTCGTCAGAAGGGTAATATAAGAGAGCTTCTATACATAAGAGAGCCTCTAGAAATGTGGCATACCCAACTTGGAGGGTTAGTCGAAGGCATTTTGGAAATGGGTACACCAAGTGCTGGATACTTGGTTCTAAACCTATGAGTTATATACCCAGCAATGTATATAAGTGCTTCCGTATGTACAATATCTTGTACGATCTCAGTTAGCCCAGCATCAACATCTAATGATAAATGAAAAAATAAACATTTAAAATAAACAGAAAAAATAAATATTTAAAATAAACCTTTACAATAAACATTTTAAAATTATTTTTTTTATTTAAAATAATCAGAACTGAATAAGGGATTAAAAATAATTAAAAATGATTAGGTATAATATAATATTTGGAAGATTTATAAGGTATTAGATTCATAAACATAAAATATTTAAATATACTTATTTATTAATAAATGAACATATTCATTTATTTGTTATCTTATTTCACTTTTAAAAAGAAATATAGTATAATTTTATAAAATAATATAGCATTTTGCTTTAAAGAAAAATAGATCTAATATACATGATTATATTATGAATAGGAACAATTGTCATAAAACTATCATATGCAACTTAGACTACACCTATCCATTCAATTTATCTAAAAGGATATAAAATTTTCAAATCAAAAGTATGTATTACTCAAACTCTTTCGACTCATACTTTAAATATAATTTTAATCTTAATATTAATGATTAGAGAACTTACTTAAACTATTTTCATTTTCAATATTTATAAATTGAAGCATTTCTTCATCGTAAACAGAACCCAATATTTCATCCATGACAAGCTTATCTGTTGCATGGCTATTTTCATTTGTAGGTACATTAATAGCTGATACTAAAGATATATCACTATCATCTTCGACATTACATTTTTCAATAAACATATCAGAGACATGTCGACCAAGTATATACCACTTTAATCTATATTTCAGTTGCAAAGCCGGTGGCTTGTCATGTCCTGCTCCCATAGCTCTAAGGTACGAAAAAAAATTTTCTAGTACATCTTGATTGAGTCTGTTGGTCAGAATATACTGGATATTAAAAGCATCAGTAGTATAATTTTCTTGTAAATATGTAAATAATTTTTGCAATGACTCGTTATTTAATAAAATTCCTTTTTGAAAGGGAAGCAACACTTTATGTTTCCCAACCTTCACATTTTTCATAAACGAAGACATTTGATTTAATAGTTCATTTTGCCTTTCTAAATCAACACCGTAAGCACACGATTCTATTGTCTTTCCATGTTTTCTTCTGCTGTTAAACAAGTCGAACCAGTCGTTGGTGAGTTTTAAAAAATCAGCACACTCATTCCAATAGTCACATTCGAAAAAACCACTTAAACCAAACCAACGTACTGATTCCGCAGTATTGTTAGAAAAAAGTTGTGCTGCAAAGGAAACTTTTTGTCTTTCAGCTCCTGTAGCATCCAAATGTTTTTGTTCAATTTTAAAGGCAATTTTTAAATCATTTTTATTAAATATTAACATTTCTTCAAGGCATCGCTTATTAATAAATATTTTTCATAATGAAATCCAGAATCTATGAAATTGTTCCTTATTAATTTAAGTAGATGTGGTGGATCTGCAAAGACAAACACTTTCAAATTTTCATTTCTTGGATGACTAAAATAGCAATGCCTATTATCTGAAGTGCCAATTTTAAGTTTATTCCATACTTCAGAATTTGTAGATCCTAAGTCAGTTGTTGTTGCCAACACTGTGTATCCTGCATCATATAGCTTACTAATGGTTTCACTTATAATATCACAGGTGAGCCGCTGGTCATAATTATAATAAATTGGCTGTTTCCAATTTTTAAATAATCCCCTAATCATACCAAACTGTACAGTTTTATGTGGTCCAATCTTCTGTTCTTTTTGTCTGTCTATTTCAATATCTTGAGAAATATAAATTTCATCATATGAAAGAATACAAACTTTCTCATGCTCCGGTAATTCTTTGCCTTTATTTTCCATCACATTCAGAATTGCTTGGATAACTCCTGTATCTAGAACTAAAGCAGCTGCTCGTTTTCGAAGAGTAGACAGAGCAGGCAAGGGAAATTTTTTTTTTCTTAAGTATCTATAACCTCTTGACGAAACAGATCTTAATGCTATAGCTGATGCTATGTCTTCACTATTCCATTTTATAACAGACTTCTCATGATTCAACAGTTTATTGATTTGACCAATAGTAAAAACAGGTCTTAAAATTTCATATACTTTATCTTTAATTTCTTTTTTTAATACCTTATCTCTAAAGTGCATTTCTTTTTTCAATCTTTTTACCTCTTTTTTTGATACCTTATCTCTAGAACGCAGTTCTTTGTTAAACTTTTTTAACTCTTCTTTTAATGCTACATTCTCTCTACTAAGACCATAATTATTTGGATCCTGAGTCGCTGACTGGACAAACATTTTCTAAACTGAAATTACATATTCTTTAGTTTTAAAGGAAACTTATTTTAAAGTAGAGTTTTAAGTGTGTATACAATAATTTATTACTTATGTCAATTGCTGATTATTACTACTTGGATTTTCTGTATTAACATGATCTTTAATTGTTGAATCACTTATAGTAAGATTAGCAGTTGAACTTAAATTTGAAACGTTAATTGACATGTCCAGTAGATCACTCTCTTCTCCAGTAATATTTATATTTGCAGCATTTATGTCATTTTCAACATTTTCAAGATTTGATGATTGAATTGCACTATTACAAATTAGATTGAGAGATGGAATAGCAATCTTTGATAATTTGAAAATATTAACATCTCCAGGTACAATCAAATAATCTGGCTTTTTTCAAAACATGCCTCTGTAAAGTGGATTGAGCATACTGGAGCTATAAACATAATATAAAACAATTATTTAATAAACTCCAATTTCTGAAAAAGTCGTGAAATACTTAATTTTTTGTTTTTAGAAAAATTAATTACCGTTTTGTAGGTTAAGTTTATTGTTGTTGCAAGCTTCTATCCATCTCTTACGTATTTCGGGATCGTTAGGAAATCTAAAATACTTTATATTTGTATTTTTTGTGTTTCCGTTCCAATTTTTGCAATTTTTTATTGAACACCCAGGCATTTTGTCATTTCGGAGCAGCCAGAGCAACAATGTAAACATACACTACCGGATTTCAAGATGGCGGAAAGTGGAAAGGCGCAGTAGGAGACGAAAATAAACCTAGTGAGGGAGCACGTCTCCTTTCTTTACATCATGGTATTTGCTACTTCGCCTGCTCTGAGTGCTCCGGCTCAATTTGCCCCGGCCGCGCCGCTGCGGCGGCTGCTGTGGCAGCGAGTTTCGCGGCTTCGCCGCTGTTTGCCACGGCGCGCTTCCGTCGTTCGATAACTTGTGGCACTTTTGCACAATCGTTTGCCCAACACTGCTCGAAGAACTGTGTCACCTGTTGCAAGAAGTATGTAGGCATGGAAACTGCAAAATCCTTGAGAACAAGGACAGCTGCGTGTCGTTTGTTTTCATGTCTGTCACCGCTGAGCCACTCAAAAGCTCTCTTGACTTCAAATTCCACATATTCTGCAGTAAAAGTACCAAATACCAGAGCTAACTTTCCACCATCAACAGAGGAACCAGAAAGCCGAGCAACAACACAACAATGCAGTTTTTGATAGCAACGTAGCTCGCCATCATCCTGTAAGTTTCTTTATTCCGTCATTAAATATACCTGTTAGAAAACATTTTTAGCATCGCGAGTGCCAGAAAAAAAAACACGTTAGCAATCCACCAATATAATGCCGCTTTCGGGATTTTTCGGTCGCGATAAAGCGCGCCTAAAATCGCGTGCTCAATCGTTACCGTCGGTGCATTCGCACTCGCCTATGGAGAGCGCCGAAGACACCCGGAAGAAACACATAGAGACCGTGATCGATTTAAACTGTCTTGGCAGCTACTTTCATAACTCCAACATCATCGGAGGTAATTGGCAAATCTTATAGTGCAAGTATTAATGTTTCCTACGTCTGCTCCAATGAGGCAGACAATTGCCAGTATTCCTCCCTTCTTCTCATTTATATCTGAGCCGGATACCATTTCAAAGATGTGGTGATTGAATTCATCCATGAAGGCTGTGATTTCTTCTTGCGTGACTTCGCGTAGCTCTGTCTTGACATAAAGACAGAGCTCGCGAACTGCCTTATTCCTGACATCTTCATGTTTTGATTTGAGCCACTGTACAAACTGTATAACCAGCGAACTTGTCATCTTTATGATGACAATCTAGTCACTCACCGCCTAGAATTAAAAAATATACTAATGTAAAGACATTTCTAAAAAGAATAAGACAATAATTAGTACATCTTAAATTACTTATTAATGAATATAGCATATTTGCTATATTTTTAGCTTCAAGACAAATCCAAATTCTGCGCCTAAAAATTCATAGAAGAACGTTTGGTTACCGAGGCAATTCCAGATGCTTAGACAGAGCTCCCTCAGCACTGAGACTAATTGCCTACTAATGTGAGAAGCCGAGCTGAGAATTAATTCCTGTTATTCTTGAAAATTTTTTACATGATCTACTATATCCTCTTGACTAAAATAATCCTCTTAGTTTATATATTTGTCTTAATTAAAAAATTAAGAAAAAATCCTCTTGATTAATAAAATTCTCTTGATTGAAAATGTTTTCTTGAGTAAAAAGTTCTTTTGATTAAGAATATCCTCTTGATCGAAAAAATCCTTTTGATTGATAAAATCCTCTTAAACGAAAAAATCCTCTTGGTTGTCAAAGTCCTCTTGATTTACAATCGTTTTGATTGATAAGATTGCCTTGATTGGCAAAGTCCTTTTGATCTACAATCCTCTTGATTGGTAAAATCCTCTTGATTGGCAAAATCCTCTTGATTTATAATCCTCTTGATCATGATTGGCAGTCCTCTTGATTGACAGTCCTCTTGCTTACAGTCCTCTTGATTGAGAGTCCTCTTGCTTACAGTCCTCTTGATTGGCAGTCCTCTTGCTTACAGTCCTTTTGATTGACAGTCCTCTTGCTTACAGTCCTCTTGATTGACAGTCCTCTTGCTTACAGTCCTCTTGATTGGCAGTCCTCTTGATAACACTAAGTACACTTGAATATGCAAGCAAAGTAGTCTCATCTTTCGTGTACAGTTTTCGCGTTACCAAAGTGCTCGAGCATAGGTCCGGCGCTGAGAATCGTTGCTTGACCTCGCAAGCGGGCGAGCCCTTCTAGCTCAGGGTGGAGAGACGATGGAGCAGAAAATCCGTTGACTCGGTCTTACCGGAACCGCTCTCGCCACTTATCACAATGCACTGATTCTTCTTCTTCTTGAGCACGCAGTGATATGCCGCGTCGGCTATCGCGGATATGTACGGCAATATTTCCGGACCAAGCCTTTGATTCTGATAAAGACTCATATACTTCGGATTATAAATCGAATAGAATTTGAAGGATTTCCGGGCAGTATGCTGCCAAAGTAGGTGTAAATATTGCCGGTGAGAAATCGGTAGCTGGCAGAGATCCGGATACTCCTTATCATGCGGTTGATGCATAAAGCGATTGAAGTAGATTGAGGAACTGCGGATCCATGGGAAATCTGCTGTCTGACCACAGGTAGCCAGACGTAAAACCTGAAAGTTTTGCATTTTATTAGTTATGAATTTACTCATACAATTGTTTGCACAAAAATTTTAAATTTGTTTTGCTTCTTCTTTAAATTAACTGGGCCACAAAAAAATTGTTTTTTTTTTTTTATTAAGGTGGTTCTCCTCGGACTCTCTAGTCAAAGCAGCGCTAAATATAGAAGTTAGCTAAAATTAAAAAGAAAAACGTAATTGTAATGTGATTGATTTATTTTAAATGATAGAGATAGTCAATGTATTATAAATAAAGTGTATTTAACATGACTAAAGTAACTTTTTGTAAAATGGCGATATTTTAGAAACTAGATATCGTCACTACAAACATTTTTTATCATTTTTGGAGTAATGTATAGAGACGCATGAAGGGTTTCCATCCTAAATCTAAAATTAGTAAAGAAACAAAAAAAAAATCCGGTGATTTATCAATAGTTGTTTGTAGTAACAACATCTAGTTTCTACAATATCGACATTTTGTGAAAAAAGTTATTTTAGTCATGTTAAATACACTTTATAATAAATAAATCACATTACAACTATGGTTTTTTTTTAAATTTTAGGTAACTTCATCATTTAGCACTTATTTTAACTAGGGAGTCGAGCAGAACCACCTTAAGGGGTAACGCCACTCTAGAAGTCGAAAAAAACGCGATTTTCGGAAATTTAAAAAAAGATTAACTTGCAAACTATTATCGCAGCATTCATTATGTCAGTTGGAAACTTTGCGTAGGTATCCTATTGTATTGGCAAGCAGTAACTTGGTTTCCTCACTGGAAACAAAAATCTATAATTTCCATGTGCAGGGCCGTATTACCGCCTACGCCACCGACGCATGGCGTAGGGGCGGCAGCATCTGGGGGGCGGCAAAATCTCAAAAATTCCAAACCCATGAGGCACAAACTTAAAAATATTTGCAAAAAGTTATGCATTAGAATTTTATTTTCTACATACTTTTTGTGGCCTTTAACTAAAAAATGGTTGTTTTTTAAATAATTATCTCAGTTAAACGATAGAAAAATTTAGTAGGCGGGGGATATGAGGTCCACCCATATAAGGAAGTCATGTAGACATGAAAAAATAAGACAAACGATTATTTAAATAATATTTAAACCCAAGTAGGCGAGGGAAATGAGATCCACGCATATAAGGAAGTCATGTAGACATGAAAAAATAAGCAACACGATTATTTGAATAATTTTTAAAACCAAGTAGGCGGGGGATATGAGGTCCACGCATAGGTATAAGGGAGCCATGTACACATGAAAAAATAAACAAAACGATTATTTAAATAATTATTAAAACCAGGTTGCCGTGGGATGCGAGCTCCAGGCATATAAGGGACTTGAATTATAGAGGTTAAGAATTTTCGAAATAAAAGTGTTGCTTACGTCTCACGTATACGTAACTCACTTATATGCGTGGACCTCATATCCCCCGGCTACTTGGGTTTAAAAATTATTTAAATAACCGTTTTGCTTATTTTTTATGTCGGCATGACTCCCTTATATGCGTGGACCACATATCCCCACGGTGAAAATTTGTGAATCGATTTTTTATAATTTTACTCCCCTTACATGCGGCGGCACAAGATGCTTGGTGTAAAGGCGGCAAATCCCGTAGACCAGCCCTGCCTATGTGTGTTTAGTCTTTTCAAATCTCTTGAGTATTTTGTCATGTTTATTGCAGAAGTTTACTGATGTTGTTAGACAATATTCTAGATTTTAACTGAAAAAGAAGAAATTATTTGTTATTACAAATTAAAAACTGATAACATTTAATTAAATATAACATCTTTGTTCAAATTCACAAATTAATAAAAACAGAATCTTACAATCATTATAAAAGTATTAAAACAGTATTTCAGAAATAAAATTGCTTGTTACAAATATGTGGATAAAAATTAAGAATTTAAATCTAAAATTTTTGGAGTAAAGCCAGATCCTATTTTTATCGATGTAAAAATTGAGCATGGCACCCCCTTAAAAGTCAATCAATCAAACTGACTTTTACAGATTAATATAAATTTTTCATAATTTTTACATGCTCTCAGATTTATGACCCAATATATCAATCAGATTCATGTCCCCTTAAATTAAATATTTTATGCCTTGCATCTTGTCAACATAGCTGTTACAGCAGACCTATAGATCTATAGATCTTTCGGACAGACTCACACTACACTACATGAAAAGGGTCAAAATTCAAAACTTGACAAGAAAATTCATCCGGCTGCTACAATATGAAAGCCACCTGTCAGATTTAGTAGTTGGATTGGCCATTCATTGTTATCGATATTTACTTTCAGGTGGTGTATTCGTACTTAATCCAAAGAATATAAAAATGATAGATATCCGCTTCAGTAATGCATCTCAGACATCTCATATACTTAGGAGTTGACTTTATCTTTCTGAAACTACATATAACTTAATAAAAAAATGAAAATATCTAATTTTTCATTTTTGACAGTTCTAAAAAATACACAAGCAGTGTCTTAGCTAAATCTGGAAAATTGCATAATTTCTATTTTTTGTTATTATATTATACCTACTTACAGAAAGATAAAATCGGCTAAGACATACAAGCGATAACTGAAATACATTATAGAAGCAGATTTCTATCATTCTTATATTCTTTTAGATTAAGTACTAAAACACATCACTTCAAACTAAACATCGACAACACTTAATGATGAGTACACCTGCTACATCTGACAGGTGGCTTTTATATTACAGGAGCGGGATTCATTCGTCTTTTCAAGTTGTAAATTTCAGCCTATTTAATTAAATATGTTTTTTCTTATGAAATCTGAGGTTCCGTGTAGTGTGAATCTGGCCGAAAGATCTATAGATTCATAGGCCTGCTTGTAATATGATAATAAATTTTTTCTTTAAGAGAGTTTTCTTTGAGGGAGTTTAACCAAGATGGCGCCAGAAAAGAAACGACCTCCCGACAAGAGTAGTTCAAAAGTATATAAGTGCCACCCAACAAAACCGGTGGCATTAGTAATTTTGTATCATATGTGGAGATGCATATCATAAAAGTGATTTTAATAGATTAAACAATACAAAAGATCTAGGAGATAACTTGGTAATTTGTCCGGAGCACGTGCACATGTCTAACATAACCTATAATGAGGATAATGAGGAAGAAGAACACTTGAGTGAGACAGCAAAATTGATAATAGCACATATCAAAATGTGGCAAACGGATGAAATAAGAAAAGAAATACTAGAGGAGCTAGCAGGAAAGACATTAGAATTACAAAGTGCGGCAGAAAATAATATAAGTGAGAATGAGGTTATGGTAGCTGAAAATACGTTACTAAAACAACCGAATAATGAACTGCAAGACAAAAATAAACTATTACATGAGTTACTTGAAAAATATAAAGAAAAAGAAACAGGTAACCAATTTACTAAAAAAGCTTACGCAGACGTAACAAAGGAGATAAAAATACAACCAAAAAAGACACCAAAAATTGTAGTTAAAATCGGCAAATATGAACAAAGTAAAGTTTTAAATACAATAACACAATATCTAGTGAGAGGAAAGAACATTCAAACGAAAAATATATATAATAAAAATAAAAGTGATATTATAGTTAACTGTATGAACATTGAGAGTGTAACAGCTGCTGAAAAAGTACTTCAAAGAAAACTACCGAAGTGTGATATATCTACTGAAAAATTAAATAACCCAAAAATAAAAATAGTTGGCATAGACAACTATACAAAGATGGACATTAAAGAAATTGAAAATGATATAAATACAAGAAATTTTAGTGACTCAAAAAGCAGTGGTTCAATTCTTCATATGTACACAAATGAAAAAACAAAACTTAGCTCCGTTATAATGGAAGTGCCACCTGAAACATACAAGTTGATCAGAGATAACAAGAAAAGACTTTTTGTAGGACACCAAAGATGTATGGTTTATGATCTAATAAATATCTCACCATGTTTCAACTGTGGAAGATTAGGCCATAATGGGAAAAAATGCAAAACCAAACAGATATGCACAAAATGTACAGGTAACCACGAAACAAACAAATGTAATAGTACCAAAATAGAATGCACTAACGGTATCTTTAGTAACAAAACATACAGAACAAACTTATATACTAATCATTCTCCATATGACATGAGCAACTGTGAAGTACTTAGAAACAAGATAAAAAAATATATAGATGCAACCGATTATCCTATCAAACCTGAATTACCGACTTGGAAACCAGCAAGGCCGTCTCAGCTAAATACACAACAGAGGGCAGATGCAGCTAACACACTCACCAGACCTGCAGTACCGGCAAGGAAACCACCAATACCGCTTATGCTAAATCTACGACAGAGGTCATCTCAACAATCTACAGAAAGTATCTCGAGCATCGGAACCAGCCCAAACGCAATTTCAACAACACCAAATGCAATAGATGGCGCAGAATCATGAAGTATTAGAAGACATACATAAGCAATTATATCAGCAGGAAATCGCATATAACGATTTAAAGTCTTTTAATCAAGATAGAAAAGCAACAGATAATTTGATTTTATATTTGAATATAAGAGGTTTAAAAACTAATTTTGAGAAATTGCAAATCTTGAATAAAAGGCTCAAAATCAAACCTTATGTGATAGTATGTTCTGAAACCGGTAATTTAGAACACTATCAATATTATAAACTAAATGGATACAATATTTATTATAACCACAGTCACATAAACAAATCAGATGGTGTGGTCGTGTATGTAAAAAAAGATGTAACCCAGACAACTAATGTGATAGAACTGGGTAGGCTAAAAATACTAAATACAATTATAAACCTTCAAAACAATAGTCATTTGGAAATCTCATCTATGTACAGATCACATGATTTGCATAACACAGAGTTTATTTTAAAAGTAAATCAATATTTGCAACTTAAGAGAAATGTTAAAAACCATTTGATAATAGGTGATTTTAATATAAATATAATGGTACAAAACAATATTAGTCAGAATTTTCTATACAATTTTCTTGAAAATGGCTATTACCCTGGTTTTACTGATACGTCTAGACCATATAATGTAACTACTGATAGTGGGACATGCATAGACAATATTTTTATAAAAACTAGCTCAATCAATACAAAAACTTGCAAATTAATGACACTAATTACTGATCACTATCCGCTATTTATAGATATAAAAAACCACTAGTGAATACAGAGATGGAAAAAAAGAAAACTAATTATTCATTGAATTACAAAAAAAATAGCTATTATAGCAAGTCAAAAATGTTGGACTGAGTACACACAAATCGAGGATCCAAACGAAGCAATAAACCTATTTATAGATGGAATAACACAATGTCAAGAAAAATCAGAAAGAAACCCGGTTAAATACAATAATGTACTAGAAAAGAATGGATTACTATTGCTTTAATAAAATCTTGTAAAATAGAGGACAAATTATATAAACAACTTAAAAAAGATCCAATGAATGAAAGATTACAAAGTGAATATAAAAACTATGTTAAATGTCTAAACAAAGTTATAAAAGATGCCAAAATTAAATACGAGAAGGATCTTATAGAGAAAAACTCAGATAATCCAAGACAACTATGGAAAATTATAAATTCCAAACTGGGTAACAAAAGTAAAAAAGATAATAATATAAGTGAAATATATGATGAAAACGAGGAGATAGTAAAAATCCCATCCAAAATTGCGAACATTATGAATGATTACGGCAAAATGGGCAAAGAAATGAGTGACAAAATTACTGCCCCAAGTAACGAATTCATTCAACTACCACCAAGCAACTAAATACAATTTTCCTATATCCTACAAATGAAATTAAAATTAAAAAAGTAATTGAAAATTTGAAAATGAAGAATGGTGGAGTTGACAAAATAAATGCAAAGACACTCAAAATAATATCTGATCATATAGCAGATCCTTTGGCACATATCATCAATAAATGTATTGAAAAGTCAATATGGCCGGATGCGCTAAAAGCAGCTGAAGTGGTACCAATTTACAAATCAGGGAAAAAATTAAAAGTTAATAACTACAGACCTATATCATTAATATCGAATATAGCAAAAATCTTTGAAAAAGTAATCTACGAAAGAATTTTTGATTTTATTAACAAACATAAAATATTAAGCGAAAAACAGTTTGGCTTTATTAAAAACAAAGGAACCAGAGATGCTCTAAGCTGTATTACAAAGAGGATCTATGAGAACGTAGATAAGAGTAAGCCCATTATAGTCGCATTTCTAGATCTAGCAAAAGCTTTTGACACAGTTGATCATAATATACTTCTACATAAGTTGCAAGCATACGGGATAAGAGGTAATGCTTATAAATTAATGCAAAGCTACTTAACAAATAGAAAGCAGAAAGTAAGAATTGACCAAAGTGAGAGTGAACCGATAACAATAACGGTGGGAGTGCCAGAAGGAACAATTCTTGGGCCATTACTTTTTATATTATATATAAATGATCTACTGATAACAATGCCAGAAAACTCAATTTTATCATATGCTGATGATACAGCAGTTATATCGTCAGGTAAAACCTGGAAAGAAGTTGAAAGTGAAATGAATCGATATCTTCAAAAAGTAGCTATATGGCTCGCATTGAATAAACCAACATTAAACATAAGTAAAACTGTGTACATAACTTTCGGGAATTACTGTGACAGGATACCAACAAATTTAGATGTATATATTAACAAAGAAAAAATAAAGAAAGTTGACTCGTATAAATATTTAGGAGTTAATTTTGATTATAATCTAAAATGGCATGAACATATTAACTACCTAATCAAAAAAACAAGTTACTTAAATTTTATCTTCTACAAAATTAATAAATTTATGCAAATAAGTACGTTAAAGGTTATTTACTATGCGTTTTTTCACAGTGTTATTAATTATGGGATAATTTCCTGGGGAGGTGTATATAAAAACAATCAACATTTACTTCAAAATATACAAAACAGACTACTTAAACTAGTTTTCAAAAACACTTTTGAGCAAAATAAACCTATGAATATTAAGCAACTATTCACATGGGACTGCTTAAAATATCATTACAACGAAATGAAAAATATATTCACAAACTCAAATAGTAAGACAAGAAATAAAGCTATATTATTATCAAAAATTGACAAAAGAGTAAGCGAAAAAAACAATCATATAACTGCAATAAAGACTTTCAATCTACTACCAAACGAGCTCAAAACTCTAGATATAGACAAAAGACCCACGAGGTACAAAATAAAAGAATGGATTGTGTAAAATATTTATTAAAATGAGTTGAATATTCCTCGAAAACGACTTGATACTATAAGTTCGTTATAGTAATTCAAGTCGAAAATTTAGATAATTGCATATAGCATATATACATATTACTGTTTTTAGAAAGTCTATTATGATGTTAAAAAATATTTCATAGTTTTAAGAATTAGTATTAGTTTTAGTTTTAAGTATATCTATACTCCGGACCTGCAAACACAGGAAATTTATTTTTCTCTGCAGGGTTACAACAATGTAATGTACTTCTATAAATAAATAAATAAAAATAAAATAAAAGTATGATTGAATAATAAATCTAGGTACCTGTCAGAATTATGAAAAGTTGATAATAACCTGTAAAAATCAATTAATATTCATTAATTATTCATTAATTACTACAATGAAGCTGAATTTTACAGATTAAAATAACTTTTTCACAATCTTTACATGCACTTAGATTTATTGCTCAACCATGCAATCTTAAATTGAATATTGGATTCCTTTCATTTTGTGAACATAGCTGTTACAGCAGGGTAAACTATAGATGTACAGAACTTTCAGATACACTCACACTCACACTACACTACACTAATTGGTCCAAAACTTAAAACTTGAAAAGATAATGAATCCTACTCCTACAATATAAAAGCCACCTGTCAGATTTAGCAGGTGTATTAGCCATTCAATGTTATCGATATTTACTTTCAGGTGATGTGTCCGTACTTAATCCAAAGAATATAAGAATGATTGATATTCGCTTCAGTAATGCATCTCAGTCATGTCATGTATGTTTGAGTTGACTTTATCTTTCTGTAAGTAGATACAATTTAATAAAAAAATGAAAATATGTATTTTTTAATTTTGACAGTTCTATAAAAAATACACAAGCAGTGTCTTAGCTAAATCTGGAAAATTACATAATTTCATTTTTTTTTATTAAATTATACCTACATACAAAAAGATATTTGCTTAAAAATATTCATAATCAGCTTAAAAATACATGCAATGCATGAAATGCATTATAGAAGCAGATTCTCAAGTCTTGTTACAATCTTCGACCAGTGCGGACGTGTTTATATCTCACAGACGGGATATCGGTGTTACTATTTACTGCCGTTTGGTGTGCTCGTTTGGCTCTTGTACCGTTGGCTTTGTATCACCGGCTATAAATCCATGAGTCTCGCTGACCTCTGATTTATTTATTTATTTTTTTTTATTTTTTACCTGCTCTGGATACATGAGCATTTTTCCTACACTGAAGGCAACGGGAAATGGCCCTGTTAGAGGCCATTGACCGCGGAATCCGCGCCAAAAATAAGAGGCTGGAGATTTTGGAAGGAGTCGACGACGATGATGACGCAGTGAAGGATGTAAACACTGATACACATGATGTTAGCTCTGAGCTTCTATTATCACCTGAGGACCTAAAACTTCTTCTGGCTCAAGCAGACAGAGACCTAGACGACCTCCTGATATGTCTCGGAAATGAAAAAAACTCTGGCATCAAAAAGACACTTCGAAAGGCCATTTCTGCCCTTTATGGAACAACTTATAAAGTTACCAATGCCTATCTTTATAAAATCAGTGTCGAGAAGCACGCACAAACTTTTACTGAGTCTATTAAGCGAGCTTGTGCGAACTTAGAGAGTATCTCAAACAACAAAGTTGTCAAGACTTATGCGGATGTCAAGGCTAGACCTACACCTAAAAGTAAAAGAGTACCAAAGCTAATTATTAAAAAAACAAACAATAATGATAATATTAACTTGGAAGAAACAGTTTTACAACATATAACAAGTGACAAATCGATACAAACAAAGAGCGTCTCATTCAAGAACAAGGATACTGTAATAATTAATTGCTTGAAAGAAGAAAATATTAAGACACTAGTATCTTCTCTAGGAGAAAAATTATCCAACAGCTTTAAAATAGAAAAAGGAGAATTTGAAAAACCAAAATTAAAAGTAATTGATATTGATATGGACCTTGAATCTGAAGAAGAAATTGAACTTGACATTAATCAAAGAAATTTCAATATTATTAAAGAAAATTGCAAGATACTGCACGTTTATACTAATGAGAGAACTAAAAATAAAGTTGCAATAATAGAGGTAACAGCAAACACTTACAAAAACATTAAAGATAACAAGAGCAGATTATTTGTCGGACATAGAAGTTGCAGAGTTTTTGATGTAATTAGCACAATGCCTTGCAATAAATGTGCTAGATTCGGACATAGCGCCAAGAAATGCACAAATGAAGACACGTGTAACAAATGTGCTGGTGCGTATTTATCATCTAAGTGTACTAGTGAAACGTACAAATGTCCTAACTGTGATTTTAGTAACGAGAAGTACAAAACTAAACACAATCTTAACCACAGTGCAATAGATAGCCAACTTTGTGAAATCCTAAAGACTAAAATTAAAAAATACATTGAAAAAACGGATTACCCAACGCAACCTACTTACAAAAGATACTTCGGGAAAGTAGAAAATCAACCTTACCAGCGACAGGCACAGATAAGAAGTGAAAGCTTAACAAGTGGGGATTCAACACCGCCACAATCGTCACGTAACGTAGAAACAATAACATCAAATAGAAGAAGAACGGAGTCAACAACTATTATAAACAAGAATGGATAGAAGTAACGATATAATCATGAATTTTCAAAATGATACAATCAACAGTGACGTCAATTTTGATAACTTTGGCGATTTAAATTTATCCATGGCATCAGAAAAGGAAGTAATACTAAATGTAAACATAAGAGGCCTAAATGCTAACTTCAATAACCTACTCATTTTACTAAAAAGATTATCAAAAAAGCCTTGCATGATTGTTTGCTGTGAAACTCGAAAACTAGTACAACCAGAAGTCTTTAATATACCGGGTTACAAAATGTATTATAATTACAGTAACATTAACCAGAATGATGGAGTTGTAATTTACATAAGCGACTACATTACTGAATCGACTGAAGTCATTGAAATAAATAACCTTAAAGTAATTAACTCTAAAATATCTATTGAAAACAATAGAGAAATATTATTATCAGCACTATATAGATCTCATGATATAAGTAAACCTGATTTTCTCTGTAACCTCAAAAAATTAATTAAACACAATAGCAAATATAAAAACAACCTTATTATTGGTGACTTTAATTTTGATATTTTAAATCAACATACTATCAATCAAGAATTACTACATTTACTATTAGAACAAGGATACTGGCTTTAATAACATTACCGGACCATCTGATAAAACATATAATTCAGGAACATGCATAGACAATATGTTTATTAAATTAAACGAAATTGAGTACAAAACATTTACACTAGGTATACCTCTTACTGACCATTTTCCGCTATTTCTGTCAATAAATAAGATAAGAGTTAACAAAAACACTGAATCAATGATACAAATAAACTACACTAAACTTAAAATTTTTGCAGATTTGATGGACTGGGGCGACATATTTCAAACAAATGACCCGAACCACGCGTTAAATAACATCATTGATAAAGTAAAAGTATGTCTAAGCAAAGCTGAATATACTAAAAATAGTAAAGCTAATAATGCTAGACCAAGGAGTAATTGGATAACTAAGGCAGTCATAAAATCTTGCAATACCAAAGAAAAATTATATAAATTATGGAAAAAAGATCCTCATAACGCTAAAAAAGGGGATAAATACAAGAAGTTCAACAATTTACTTAAGTATACTATAAATAAGGCTAAAGAAATGTACGATAAAAAACAAATAGAAGAAAACATGAAAAACCCTAGAAAACTTTGGAATGTGATAAATCAAAAAATTGGAAAAAATAGAAAAAGAAATAGCAACATTAAATATTTAATAGATAACAATAAAAAAATAACAGATCCTGAAAATATTGTTGAGAACTTGAACAAATTCTTCTGTAACATAGGCAAAAAACTAAGTGATAAAATTAGACCCCCGACAAATGAGAAAATTAAACTACCTCCAATGAACTGCAAATCAATCTTTCTGGAACCTACAAACCACCAGGAAATTAAATATATTATACACAACATGGAAAATAAAAATGGTGGTATTGATAATATTAACACAAAAACCTTAAAAACCCTCATAGAGCATCTAGTAGACCCCCTAGTTCACATTTTCAACCTCTGTATAGAACAGAGCAATTGGCCAGATCACCTGAAAACAGCAGAAGTCATACCTATACATAAATCCAAAGAAAAATACGTTGCCACAAATTACAGACCAATATCTCTTATATCAAACTTTGTAAAAATACTAGAAAAAATAATGCATACAAGGATTACTAATTTCATAAATAAATACAGCATACTTGCTAAAAATCAAGACCGATTCAGGAAAAATAAAAGTACAAAAGATGCTCTATCCCTAATAGCCAATGAAATATATAATAAACTAGATAAGAGTACTCCAATTGCTATTACTTTTTTGGACTTAGCCAAAGCATTTGATACGGTAAACCACCAAATATTACTGGAAAAATTATACAATTACGGAATTAGAGGAAGTGCGCTCAACCTATTAAAAAGTTATCTTAATAATAGACAACAAAGAGTAAAACTAAATAAGGTGGCTAGCCATCTAGAAACAGTTGATACTGAAGTTCCTCAAGAAACAATTCTGGGCCCACTACTCTTTCTACTATACATCAATGACTTACTACAAAATATCTCTGAGGTTTCTATTGTTGCCTACGCTGATGACACAGCAGTGGTAGCAACAGCTAAAACATGGAAAGAAGTCGAAACTAAAATGAATAAAGCTCTTCATATAATATCAAATTGGCTAGCCCTTAATAAGCTCTCACTAAACACTGATAAAACTGTTTACATAATTTTTGGTAATCAAATAAATAGTACATCTAAAAATTTAAGCATAAATATACAAGGCACTAAAATCAAAAGAGTAGAAAGCAACAAATATTTAGGCATAATTTTTGATAGTAACATGAGATGGAATGAGCACATCGGTTACGTTTACAACAAAACTAAGTATCTCACCTTCACCTTCTACAAACTCAAAATTTATGACTACTGACACTTTAAGGATGGTCTATTACGCCCTTTTTCATAGCATTATTTCATATGGAATAATATCCTGGGGTGGAGCTTATTCTACTAGTAAATCTCTACTCGAAACCTTACAGAAAAGGTTACTTAAAATTATCAATAAGAATAAGTTTATAGGAAATAAAAACCCCATGAGCCTAGATCAAATTTTTTCTTATGAATCACTATCTTATTATTATGAAGAACTACAATCAGCTTACATTAACTCAAATAGTATCACTAGGAACAAAAGTATTCAAATCCCAAGAAGATATTTAAACATAAGCATTAAAAGTAGTTTTATGAGAGCAATTATACAGTTCAATAATTTACCAAATGAATTAAAAATGATCAGGAACAAAAATAGCATCAAAATTAAACTGAAACAATGGATAAAAGGAAATACCTAAAACAACGCACAAACTTGAATGAAAACCATTGAATAGTAATAAATAGATTGTCACAGAAATATAATTCCGCATGTTTACAATAATCTTTACTATATTTACTACATTTAAATTTGTTTAATAAATTAATCTTTTTAATCTGGTATATAAGTGTATAATAATTTTAAAGTTTGTACTGTAAAAAATTAGGTTTTTATGTTAACTAATAATTGTACTCTAGTTTTAAGTTTAGTTTTTTAAGTACACCAGACCAGCGCACAGGAAATTTTATCCTCTGTTGGATTACATCAGTAATGTAAGTTATGTGTAAATGGACACATTGTATGTATTTCATTTGTACTTTACTCTGGTTTTCAATAAATAAATAAATTTCTATCATTCTTATACGCTTTTAGATTAAGTTCGAAAACCTGTTAAATCTGACAGGTAGCCTCTTATAGTTGATGCTTTTCCTGGAAGCAAAATAAAAACCCTGAAACAAAAAAATGAAGCTATAGCAATGGTCAAAGGCAGTAAATTACTGAAATAATAATTAGTCGAAGAAAAGACCACAAAGTGGTCACAGTGTATTAAAATAAATACAGACTAGATCAGGTTCCATGGACAATCTGGAAGAAGATGAAGCTGTCAAGATGTGCGTATCAGGAAGCCCTTCACTCAAGGTTACCCACTGTGACGCCGTTATTGAGTTTGTCAAAATTGCAGTTCCCAATTTGGTGCTATTTTCTCATAAGTCTCCTGCCTTATGATGGTGATGTTAATGCTCATATTGATAGTCTCATAACTTCCAATCGGATACTGAAGAACCGTACTGGGAAAAAGAATTTGGTTTAGTAAATAATGTTTGTTATATTAGATTTGAATACCCTGACTCGTGTAGAAAAGAAAAAGGAAAATAAAAAATTTTCTATGAACACAGTTTCTTTTGCTGGGAAAGGAAAACAATAATAGAAATTTTTTAGATTCAATATGAAAAGTAATTATATTAAATAAGAAATAACTAAAGAATTAGATTCATAATAATATGTTTTAAAACATTCTGCTTAAAATAAATTGTTACATGGTACCATAATCATAAACTATAATACCTCTACACATAACTAACTGCTAGCATAAATGGAAACACAGCTGTCATCACAATAGTAAATACTATGATTTCTAATTTTTTTATACGGCATTTCTCAATTAGTTTTTTACTTTTTGCACTCTAAAGTAGATTTAAAAGTAAAGATTTAGTATATCATATTTGATAAAGTACATTCATTTAATAAGTTTGTGAAAGTGTTTAATACAAGTACTGTACAATGCGTGTTTTGTTGAAGTTTCAAATTAGCTTGACAATGAAACATTATTGTCAAGCACACTCTCTATGAATAGAAATATATTTATTTCAAGATTCAGTTTAATTTATAATCATCAAATCTACAGTTACACCTACCTTTATAGGGTATAAGTTGGTTCAGACATATGAGGTACGTCTTGAACTTAACTATGTACTGTACTCTGGTTGAAATAAATAATTTAATTAATTTTTGAATGACTTACTTTTCTGTAATCTCCTCAAAGGTTCTCCTTTATAGTAATATAATCCATGATCAAGATCCTTTGTCATTTTTACTTCTGTAGTCCAATTACCAATGCGATCATGTCCTTCTTGTTTTGTAATATTTAAAGAATCCCAACCAAGGGGCAAATTCTTAAGATTACAGGGCATCTCATTGTAATCATTTTCCTTAGATTCACTTGCACTTGCCGCAGAATCAGAATCTCGACGTTCGCCTTCAGTTCTAGCTTGCTTCCTCTGTACATTTTCTTATGTGGCTACTCTCTGATTAGATTCTATTTGAGCCATCTTGCTTCTTCCTTTTGCTGTTCTACATTCTTACCCCTGCCTGGTTTCCTTTGATTCTTCTTTGCCAATAAAATAGGACCAAGTGCCTCTCCCTTTGTGCTCAAGAATCTTTGATCTTTTTCTTCCAAAGTATCACCGCATTTCAAACCAAGAGCCATGAGATCAGACTCAATATATCCCAAAATGATAAAGCACACAAATCTACGTGAGTTCCAACATTGATTAAAGCACTGCCTGTTTCCAACAGGGAAAGGTCCTGGTTTCTAGACTGTTGCTATCCATAAACTGATTAAGCAACATTTTCAGCCGATGCTCCGAGTTTATGGTTTCCCGATGGCTCGGTTTTTTGTGCAACTTCTCCTTGACCATCGCGTCGGTGAGACGTTCGCGCTCCTCGTGCAGCCGGCGCTGCTGTTCCAGGAGGGTCTTCATCGTGAACGATCGTCGGCAGGACGATCGGGTGTTGACGCACTCGGTTATTTACGTTTGGGGTTAGGATATAAGGCAGTCCGCGACGCGATGTACGTGACTCTGTTATGAACTGCGTTCGCGTGAACCAGTAACAGAATATCTAGGATCGGTCTACAATGATAATTTCGAATTTAAAAGATTGATTTCAAAATAAATATTAAATAAATCAACCAATTAAATAGCAAACGTATTCAAACGTATTCCGATAAAATAACTAGGGGGGCTGTGCCCCCCTGCGTGCCTTCGGCACGCCAACTCCCCCGCCCCCACACTCACCTACTCATCGCTTCGCTCGTCGCCCTCCCCCTCCCTATGTAAAAACTTCGTTTTTACATAATAGGCACGACCGCAACACTCAGGAGAATCTTATAATTTTACAATTGTGAAATTTGTGACATTTTGTTTTCATAATTTTTATCATATGTATAATTATAGTAAATATTAAATAAAAAAATAAGTATGCGTGTACTTTTACATAGTTCTTGTTTACGTATGTTTGGGCATTCAAAATTGATTTTACAGAATTAGACTATTAAAAATTGTTTTTATTATTATAGCTCTAGCTCACCAAGAATTTTTGTACATAAAAAATGTAAATGGAAGAAAGTTTTGTTTTAATATTATTTACAGCTTTTGTATTGAAGGACGTTCCGGGGTTTTTATTGACGTTAATTTTAAGAATTTTTTACTGTGATTTTTACCCTTATCATCATGCAAGAATATACATTGAAGCATTGATATATATTGAAGGTAAAAGGTTTTAAGATGACGAACAAATTATTTATGACATTTAATTGTTTTTAAAATCAGTTACCGTCAACTATAGTTGAAATTCAACAATATCATACAATCCTTTTAACTTTTTATCCAATTTTGATTTGAAAACGGTCATTTTTTCCTTGCTAAATTTTAGGGCTAGTTGCCACAGGAAAAATTAGAAAATTATCAAAACCTGCAAAGTTATACTAAATTGTTTATCAGAGACTTCCACATTCTTATAAACAATTTAGTGTAATTTTGCAGGTTTTGACAATTTTCTAATTTTTCCTGTGGCAACTACCCCTAAAATTTAGCAAAGAACAACATGACCATTTTCAAATCAAAATTGGATAAAACGTTAAAAAGATTTTATGATATTGTTGAATTTCAACTATAGTTTACGGTAAGTAATTTTGAAAATAATTAAATGTCATAAAAAAAAAAATTTTCGTCCTCTTAAAACCTTTTATCTTCAACATATATTAATGCTTACGTGATGATATGTCTAAAAATGATTGTAAAATATTCTTAAAATTAACGTCAATTAAAACCCCTGAAACTCCTTAACATTGGTGTATAAAGTCAAATCCTGTAAAGTAATAGCCAAATATCGGCATTTTTAGGTACATTTAAACGTCTAAAATCGTTTATGAAGATTAAAGAGTACTAATTTTTAAATTATGTTTAAAATATGCATAAAGATATATATATATATATATATATATATATATATATATATATATATATATATATATATCTTATCTTACTATACTATACTATATAGTTGTAAGCTGAATTGAGTCGTTAACCCTCCGCGTCCCTCTGCGTCCCTCCACGTCCCTCCACGTCCCTCCGCGTCCCTCCGCAAAGTGCACTCCACAAAATAACGTAAAATTCACTGATTTTTTGCGTTATTTGGGGTCTGCATTGTCCCTCCGCATGTCCCTCCGCGTCCTGCCGCATCCCGCCGCGTCCCTCCGCGTCCCTCCGCTTCTCTCCGCATTGTCCCTCCGCATTGTCCCTCTAATGACAACTATCTGTGATGCAGAAGACACTTCTGTCAACAACTTTTGCATCGCTCCGTTGTCAGTTCTTCACCTCGATACACAAATAACAGGCTGCTTTCTGAAAACAAACTATGCCATCCTCCTGCCATCAGCGCAAGAAGCGCGTTCGCGCATTTATTATAATGCCCGCCTTTTCTCCGCAATTAAAGAGACCAATTAATTACAGAGCAACTTTTTGAAAGGAACCTTCTTAATTATTCAAATCAAGGATAACGCCAAACTCATGCGAGCGCAGCGCGGCGTATGCGCATTCATTTGACAGTTCAATTACAAGTCGAACGCTGTCCGTATTTTTTCTTCCCAAAGAAAAGTGCAGCAACTGCAAACTGAGCATGAAAAAGCGGCGAGAGACGGGTTGAGTGCCTTCGTTAGTTCTTTCTCTCCCCCTCTCTCTATCTCTCTCTTCTTCTCTATCTTTCTCTCATATACATATAGTGTAGGAGAGGCGTTGCCGAGCTCATCCTCGAACATTTCGCGTCATCATCCTTTTCTACGTTAAAACTAAATAAACAGAAATGTAGTAAAAATAAAAATTGCGAATATGAATAATATTTTGGTAATATGAGTTGTGTTTGTAAATTTTCTTCGGCAGTATATTGGAAAGAAGAAAATAATAAATCAATTTGTTGTAGTAAGGGTAAAATAATTTTGTATCCGCTAAGTATATGGGAGCGTCCAGCAGAAACGGGCCACCGAGCGCGCGCGGTGTCTTTTTTCGCGTAAAAGGCGCTCTGTTTAACTCGCTCATAATCGTATGCTGCGTCTTTGAAAAAAAAACCAAGGACCTATATTGATAGATTTTTTTCTGCTCTTTCCAATTGCGCCATTGTTTTTATTGCGAAACGCGTTCTTCCGGACGAAAACTCGAGTTGAATATTGAAAGCCATTTTTCTCAAAGTATATCATGTTTTTTTTCAAAATAAACTACACCATTGGAAAGTACAACTCTTAAGCTTCAAAACCCTATCTTGGAGAAGTTGGAGAAATAAAAGGTTTAAAAGTAACAACATGAAAAAGACAGCGCCGAGCGTCCGCGCGAGCCCCTCGCGCCCGTGCGTACGGCACGTTTAAGTGCACGCTCTATTCAATTCGCTAATAATCGTGTACCAAGTCTCTGAAAAAAGAACTAAGGACATATATCGATAGATTTTTCCTGCTCTTTCCAATGGTGCTATTATTTTTATTCCGAAATGCTTCCTTCTAGTTGAAAATTCCATTTCAATGTTTAAACTCTATTTTTTCAATAAAATATCAGTCTTTTCTTCAAAATGAATTATATTCTTCAAAAGTACAAGTCTTAAACTATAAAATATTATATTTTTAAGTTGAAACATGAAAAGTTCATAAATAGTAAGATCAAAAAGACAGCGGCTGCCCGAACTTTTTTGCTATGCTCAAGGGCGGATTAATACACGCGATGTGCTTTTTCGCCCTTTCTTTTTTGTAAATATAAAATGTTTTGTAACTTACAATGCCAATGGGTGGACATAATTTTGTGGATCTAGTTGTAACAGTTAGTATAATATTACAATGAACTTTGTTCATTTATATAACAAAATTTGAAAAACATAATATATTAAACATAAAAATATCCATGAACGCACTGAAAGCAGTGAAACAGAAATTTAAAATAACATTATAGATTGTTTAATCTGGCATAACAATATTACCTTTTCCTTTAAATTCTAATTTTTTTTACATAATAAGAGCACCATTGGAAAGAGCATGAAAAATCTATCGATATATGTCCTTAGTTCTTTTTTCAGAGACTTGGTACACGATTATTAGCGAATTGAATAGAGCGTGCACATAAACGTACCGTACGCACGGGCGCGAGGGGCTCGCGCGGACCCTCGGCGCTGTCTTTTTCATGTTGTTACTTTTAAACCCTTTATTTCTCCAACTTCTCCAAGATAGGGTTTTGAAGCTTAAGAGTTGTACTTTCCAATGGTGTAGTTTATTTTGAAAAGAAACATGATATACTTTGAGAAAAATGGCTTTCAATATTCAACTCGAGTTTTCGTCCGAAAGAAAGCGTTTCGCAATAAAAACAATCGCACCATTGGAAAGAGCAGGAAAAAATCTATCGATATAGGTCCTTGGTTTTTTTTTCAAAGACGCAGCATACGATTATGAACGAGTTAAACAGAGCGCCTTTTACGCGAAAAAAGGCACCGCGCGCGCTCGGTGGCCCGTTTCTGCTGGACGCTCCCATATATAATAAAACACTAAAGAATGATAATAATTTTGGAACTTTAATCAGATATTATAATAACTTATTTTGCTTTGCTACATTTAGTGCAAACGTAAAATACGAAAAGAAAAAAGCTATTTATAATTTAAAAATTCAAAGACAAGTTTGTCATATAACGCCAAATACCTTATTACCAAAAAAAAAATGCAGAACCTTCTTGTGGTCAATTGAAGGGCCGGATGCAATAAGGGGGTCAGCGTTCCAAAACCCATAAAAGTATTGTCCAAGTGACTAAATTTTCAATGTAGTCAAATTAATTTTTAAAAAATATCACCTTGTAGGGAATGAAAAGAAGTATTTTTACCTAGAAGGAATTTTTTTATTCGACTTTCTTTTAATATAAAAATTAAAAACTGAAAATTTTGTTCATCTATTTTTAATAGCTTTCAAAAACATTAATCGTCCAAACTTGGTCAAATATCGTCGAAATATCTTGAAATTTGACAGGGGCGTGCAGAATACTCCAGCATTGCCAATGGGATTGATAAAAGGATGTAAATCGATAATTGTTAATAATTATTTAATTGCAAATATATTGCGATCAGGGAAGTTGGAGCTAGGAAAAACTTCCAGCGAGACATTTGTTCCTTAATAGTCTAATAAGTTTCTAACAAAGTTTCAAATTGATTTAATAATAAATGTCTTAAATAGAGCGTTATTAATAAAGACGCGCGCTAGCAACATCGGCGGCGCGGCGCGGCGTGAGCTCAGACTGCGTCGCACACGTTTTCGCAGTGGCGTATCACGTTTATAAAAATTAAAGAATTATTACGTTATTGTGTGTGTGTGTGGGTGTGTGTGTGTGTGTGTGTGTGTGTGTGTGTGTGTGTGTGTGTCTGTGTGTGTGTGTGTGTGTCCTTATGGTAGTATTAATGATGTAACGCGTGCGTGAATTAGGTAATTCGAGAATCGAATTACCCGCGCCGAGCAGGCATGCTCACTGGGGGCGCGAGCGCGCGAGCATCCTGACCGGATTAGAACGGTCTCGCGACGCGTAATATGCCCGTAGCGTACCCGCGAAGCTGCTACGGCTTTATAGGAGTCACGGCAGCCATCTTCGTGTCTGTCATCGCGCCGAAAACATCTCCTCCGTGTCTCTCGTAAGTTACCTCGTCCGCGCCGTCCTATCGTGTTTTAGAATTACCGCGAGAGTAGTGGAGGCGCCGATATAGTGTATACGTGCGAAAGAGAGACAGAGAGAGTGCGATCCCGAGCCGCGTGAGCTACACGAGACAGTGAGCGAGAAGCCGGCAGCCAGCCCGCCTGCCGACGCAATACAGCGAGTAAGAGAGAGAGAGAAAGAGAGCGCAACTGCTGTGCGAGCAACAGAGTGCGAGAGAGAGCCGAGTGCACCGGCTGCTCCTTCCTAACGTAAGTTTTCTACTCTCCTCTCGCGGGTTTATTCTAAAGGCTCGCACGGAAATCGCCCCGTGCAAGCTTTCTGTGCCGTGTACGTCCGGGTGTGTGTCAGCCTGCCGTACTTTAACACCGCGCGCGAGATTAGCAGCTTCGCCGCGCGCCGTATCGTTCGCGCATTTGAATATTAACGGTCTCGCGCGAACTAACTCATTGTTCTAATCAGCACGTGCGTTGTGCTTGTAGTTATTAGAGATTTGAATATACTGTGATATCTGGTTACTCGTCGCGTTGTTCATTACAACCTGTCCTTCTCCCGGATACCGCCGCCTCCGCGGGAAAACGACTCCGATCGTTTTCATATCTGAGCGTAGCGGCCGCGCGCTTTACTCTTCGAGCGCGCGCTTTTCACTCAGCGATCCAATTAGTTGGAAAGCGAAGTTCGTGTGCGATGTTCGCGTTGTTTTCGGGATTCCAGGAGCAGATCCCCGGGCAAGTCATTTTAGTCTGACACCCGCGGCACCGTGTTCTAGGGCATCGCTGGCCTGTGGCTTGTTGGGATTTTCCCCCACTAGCCATCTCGTTACAATGAACATATTAAATTTTAAAGTACAATTTTATTTATAACATACTAACAAAATATAATTATATGTAGAGTGCGTTGACTTATAAACTGTGTTTTTACGTTATATAAAACATAATATCGTTACATAATAATTCGTTAATTTTTATAAACGTGATACATCAGTGCAAAAACATGTAAAAACACAGGCTTAGCCCACGCCGCGCAGCACCGCCGATGTTGCTAGCGCGCGTCTTTTTTAATAACGCTCTATTTAAGTCATTTATTATTAAATTAATTTGAAACTTTGTCAGAAACTTATTAGACTATTAAGGAGCAAATGTCTCGCTGGAAGTTTTTCCTAGCTTCAACTTCCCTCGATACTTTTTTCCGTTAAAGTTAAGAAAACGTAATTACCAATCGCAATATATTTGCAATTAAATAATTATTAACAATTATCGATTTACATCCTTTTATCAATCCCATAGGTAACGCTGAAGTATTCTGCACGTTCCTGTCAAATTTCAAAATATTTCGATGATATTTGACCAAGTTTGGACGATTAATGTTCTTGAAAGCTATTAAAAATAGATGAACAAAATTTTCAGTTTTTAATTTTTATATTAAAAAGAAAGTCGAATAAAAAAAATTTCTTCTAGGTAAAAATACTTCTTTTCATTCCCTACAAGGTGATGTTTTTTAAAAATTAATTTGGCTACATTGAAAATTTAGTCTCTTGGACAATACTTTTACGGATTTTCGAGCGCTAACCCCCTTATTGCATCCGGCCCTTCAATTATATATATATGATGACAATACTGCAATTGAAATGAAAATAAAGAGTCATAAAGATTTAACTCAAGAACATTTAAAATTATTGACTGAAGTTTTAAATAGTAATCCTTATGCTAAACAGTATAAATATTTACACGAAATAACTAATACAGAGAAACTTTCAAATTATAAATTATATTTTGTTCGTAAGAATAATAATCAAAAACATAATTATACTAAACCATTAACGTCGGAATGTACAGCTATAATTATTTCCAAATCAGGAATCCCTCATAATTATGATCTATGCGTTTATCCGAAAAATAGTTCTAATGAAAAAGAATACACATAGGGGAGGGCGGGGCATAACGTGTCAGGTAGGTAAGATTTGCACCCTCATATTTTTAATATTAATGAATTCAAAAAATGTAATTTTTACGTAAACCTAATTATATATGCTTTTAGAATTTTCCTCTATACTTTTGAGATTATAAACATTGTTTAACATTTAATAAGATTGAAAATCGGTGCTTAGAAACAAGGGTGACTTCATTTTTAAGTCGCTTGGAGCAACGAGAAAATGATTTTTTTTCTAAATGAGACGAAACCTATTTGATAGTTTCATCTTTTATCTTTCAAGCCCTGCTTTTTGTTATTTTCAGAAAATCTTTATAAATAATATAATTAAAAAATGAAAATGGTATTAAAATGGGGCATGACGTGACACCCTGGCGGGGTACGCGTGGCACACTCGGGCGTATCAGTGCGCCGCGGCGGCCACCGAGCGAAGTGATGTAACCCTACAAACCAAAAACGGAGCAAGATGGGTTAACAACTACGCAGTGCAATAATTTAGTTTTAACTAGTTTTTAGTTTCAATTATTACATTAATAAGTAAATAACGATTATTTCGACTGCGTATTAAGTTATATTTAGAGTAGAAAAAACAATGGTAAGAAAGTATAAAAAAAAACAGATAAATATAATTGGAGCAATGAACAAATGCACTTGGCTATTGAAAATGTGCTTATTAATAAATCAGCTTGATTTATCCATTGTTAATAATAATTCAGCTTCCGTAAATAATGAAAATTACTTTAGAGAAGTAATACCTGAAGAATCAATTGTAGATACTCAAACTGCCTTTTTCAATGGTCAGGTAGTACAAATATGCTACATATATGAAAATGATGCGAAATCTTTAAATTTAAACTTATTGTAATAATAATGATAATTTGTTAATCAAACAAAAGTATTATGTTGTGATCATATTTTATAAGAAGGAATTTATAATATATTATCATTTATTAAAATGTAATAATCTATTTTAAAATAAAAATTGTTATGTTCCTTAATAAAAATAAAATTTTAAATTTTCAATAGACTGATTAATTATTTGATTTTTGAAAATTTTATTATGGCATAATTATTAAAGAATTAATTATTGGAAAAAAGAATTGAAAAATACCTATAGTAAAATATTAGATTTGATCGTGCCATGCGTGCCCCGTCGGGTGCCACAATCCACCCGCCGGTGGGGCACGTAGAGCATTTTTTTCAGAATTTCTTTTCTGTATTTTATCAATAATTAAAAGAAAATGAAAAAAAAGTTAATAGTTTATTTTATTTTCTTTTTTTCTGATCTAATTATTCCGTTTTTGTACATTTTGAAATAATACACGGTTTAGTTGTTATTTTTAATCAAAGTTAGGGTGTCACGCGTGCCTCGCCCTCCCCTATTTAAGTAAATTATCACATCCTGTTGACCCAATGGTATTTCCATTATTTTTTCCTTCCGGAGATTTAGGCTGGAGTATTGGTTATACTAAAAAAACCATATGATTCAAAAGAAAACCTTCTAACAATATTACAGCACTATTCTTATAGATTAGCTTACAGACCAAATTCTGAAAATTTCAATCCACATTTATTTGGAGGGAGACTAACCCAACAATTCTTTTTACATGCCTTATATATTATGATAGAAAACAATAGAATGAATTATTTTAGGCAGAAACAAAAAAAATTATGTACTGAATGTTATCAAGGCTTGAGGGAGCATGTTATAAATAGTGCATTAAATATATCAGAAAATTTTGAAAAAAAAGAAAGACTAGGAAATATTTTTGTACTACGAGCAACTTATATAGGTAGTCCTAGATATATGCAGCAACATTATCAAGATGCAATGGCAATAGTAAGAAATATTGGTCGACCTGATTTATTTATAACTATGACGTGTAATCCTAAGTGGAAAGAATTAAAAAATTTATTAACGACATTTCCTATCGGAACTACGCCCAATGATATACACAATATTACAGCTAGATTATTTTATACAAAATTTAAGTGTTTACTTAATGATATAGAAAACCATAAATTTTTGGAAATGCTTTAGCTTATGTGTATACTATTGAATATTATACCAGAATAGTATACCAGAAGCTATTAATAAACACATTTCTGCTGAGATACCTTCTAATAGTGATAAAAAATTACAAAAATTAGTTATAAAACATATGTCACATGGACCACATAGTGAAAATTCTCCGCTGTTACGATAAATGTAAAGACGTTTGTAAAAAAAATTTTCCTAAACCTTTTCAATCGTCAACAACATTTAAAAAAATGGTTATCCTCAATATAAACGAACAAATAATTCTTTTGATAATTACACATATCGACTTAAAAGAAGTAAAAAAATTATTCCAGTAGATAATTCAATGGTAGTTCCTTACAAAAAATTTTTATTAGAAAAATATAAATGTCATACGAGGGTCATTTGACAAGTACCTAGCCTCACCGCCAGATGGTGCCACTATCGCACCAGAAATACACTACAGTGCAGTATCTTCCTGTAAACGGTTACAGACGAAATTTCAGCCGGATCGGAGTTGTAGTTTATTTTTGAGAGCGTGTGAAAGCAAATGTGTCCGTTGATTTTTGAAAAAATGGAGAAAGAACAATATCGGTCGGTGATTCGATTCTTGTTTTTGGAAGGGAAATCGCGCAGTGAAATTAAAGAACGCTTGGATGCAGTGTATGGGGATGCTTCTCCTTTGATGGCGACCGTTAAATTTGGTATAACGAGTTTCAACGTGGTCGTACGTCGGTTTTTGATGATCCACGCCCAGGTGCTCCGAAAACAGCCACTACGGAGGAGAACGTGACAAAAATACACGATATCGTTTTGTCAGACCGCCGATTAAAGGTGCACGAGATAGCTGCGATAGTAGGCATCTCAGAAGAACGCGTGTGGCATATCCTACATGAGATTTTAGGCATGAGGAAGCTGTCAGCAAGGTGGGTGCCGCGTTTGCTGACTGCAGACAACAAGCGCATCCGTGTGACCAGTTCAGAGCAGTGTTTGGAGCTGTTTAATCGCAATCCAAAAGAGTTTTTGCGTCGTTACGTGACCGTCGACGAAACATGGATTCACTACTACACTCCAGAGACCAAGGAGCAGTCAAAACAGTGGACCTTACCCGGTGAACCAGCTCCGAAGAAGGCGAAGACGGTCCCGTCGGCCGGAAAGGTGATGACCACTGTTTTCTGGGATTCTCAAGGTGTGATTTTTATTGACTATCTGGAGAAGAGCAAAACGGTCACAGGACAGTACTACGCCGAACTATTGAGCCGATTTGACGCCGTGTTAGAAGAAAAACGGCCCCATTTGTCTAAAACGAAAGTGCTTTTCCACCACGATAATGCACCGGCTCACACTTCTGCACTCGCCACGGCTAAATTGGTCGAATTACGCTACGAACTGCTGCCCCATCCACCGTATTCTCCAGATTTGGCTCCGTGCGACTTTTTTTTTGTTTCCGAACCTAAAAAATTCGCTCGCCGGGAAGAGATTCCACTCCAATAACGAAATAATCGCCGCCACGGAGGCCTATTTTGCAAACCAAGAGAAAACATTTTTTTCAACGGGGTTAAAAAAATTGGAACACCGCTGGACCAAGTGTATTCAACTAAAAGGAGACTACATTGAAAAATAAATTTTATTTTTTGTAAAATTTTGGTGTTTTCATTTGTAGGCTAGGTACTTATCAAATGACCCTCGTATTAATGTTGAATATTGTGCTTCAATTCAAAGCATCAAATATTTTTGATTATATACATAAAGGTAGTGATAGAGCTTTTTGTACAAAAAAAAAGATGACAAAAGAAATGGAATATATGATGAAATTACTGAATATATTGATGGCCGGTACTTGAGCCCAATGGAAGCAGCATGGCGGTTACAAAAATTTCCCTTATGTGGAAGGAGTCATACTGTTATCCGTTTAGCAGTTCATATACAGGGCCGTATTACCGCCTACACCACCAACGCATGGCCTAGGGGCGGCAGCATCTGGCGGGCGGCAAAATCTCAAAAATTCCAAACCCATGAGGCACAAACTTAAAAATATTTGCAAAAAGTTATGCATTAGAATTTTATTTTCTACATACCTTTTGTGGCCTTTAACTAAAAAATGGTTGTTTTTTAAATAATTATCTCAATTAAACGATAGAAAAATTTAGTAGGCGGGGGATATGAGGTCCACGCATATAAGGAAGTCATGTAGACATGAAAAAATAAGACAAACGATTATTTAAATAATATTTAAACCCAAGTAGGCGAGGGAAATGAGGTCCACGCATATAAGGAAGTCATGTAGACATGAAAAAATAAGCAACACGATTATTTGAATAATTTTTAAAACCAAGTAGGCGGGGGATATGAGGTCCACGCATAGGTATAAGGGAGTCATGTACACATGAAAAAATAAACAAAATGATTATTTCAATAATTATTAAAACCAGGTTGTCGTGGGATGCGAGCTCCACGCATATAAGGGACTTGAATTATAGAGGTTAAGAATTTTTGAAATAAAAGTGTTGCTTACGTCGCACGTATACGTAACTCACTTATATGCGTGAACCTCATATCCCCCGGCTACTTGGGTTTAAAAATTATTTAAATAACCGTTTTGTTTATTTCTTTATGTCTACAATACTCCCTAATATGCGTGGACCTCATATCACCTGGCTACTTGGGTTTAAAAATTATTTAAATAACCGTTTTGCTTATTTTTTTAGGTCTACATGACTCCCTTATATGCATGAACCTCATATCCCCTGGCTACGTGGGTTTAAAAATTATTTAAATAACAGTTTTGCTCATTTTTTTATGTCTACATGACTCCGTTATATGCGTGGACCTCATATCCCCCGGCTACTTGGGTTTAAAAATTAGTTAAATAACCGTTTTGCTTATTTTTTATGTCTACATGACTCCCTTATATGTGTGGACCACATATCCCCCCATTGAAAATTTTTTAATCGATTTTTTATAATTTTACTCCCCTTACATGCGGCGGCACAAGATGCTTGACGTAGAGGCGGCAAATCCCGTAGTCCGGCCCTGGATTCATACAAAAAATCAACAAAAAATTGTTTTTGAAGAAAATTATGAAATAGATGCTCTTGATAATTGGAAAACAACTTTAACAGCGTGGTTTGACTTGAATAAACATGATAAATTAGCAAATAATATAAAATACGTTAATATACCGCATTATTATATATTTAACGCCAAAAAAGTTTGGGTAAAACGTGAACGTGAACAAAAACATTATGCTATTGGACGTTTAAATATAGTATCTCCAAAAGTTTCTGAAAGATTCGCTTTAAAATTAATATTAAATCGTATAAAAGGCGCTACTTCCTTTAAAGATTTACGTACATATAAAAATGTAACGTATAATACTCACAAAGAAGCTGCGACTGCAATGGATTCAATAGAAAACGATTTATAAATTTTAAAAATTTTTGAAGAAGCATGTCGTATCATGTTACCTTTTCAATTACGTAAATTTTCTACTTCGTTTCTACTAACAGAAAATACTCAAGCCGTTATATTATTTGGGAAAATTTAAAAAAATACTTTAGTGAAGATTTTCATGAAAATAAAGATAACTTAGCTTTAGATCACATAAATAAATTATTATTGTTGGAAGATTTATCTTGTACAGATTTTGGTTTACCTGAATCTGATCCCATCATAAATGATATAAAATACGATAGTAAAATAATTTCAATTAGTAAGGAAATATTCGAAGATATGTTTACAAAATTAAATGAAAATCAAAAATTTATTTACAAACAACTTATAAAAAATATAAATAAAATAAATTTTATAGACGGTCCTGGAGGTTCGGGTAAAACATTTTTATATAAAACTTTAATTTATTATTTTCTATCAAAAGGAAAAAATATTATATCAATGGCTTGGACTGGTATAGCGTCTATTCTATTACCCAAAGGAGTGACTACTCATAGAACCTTTAGGTTACCATTAGATTTAAATAGTATTGAAAATTCTTTTTTAAAATTAGAATCAGATAAAAGAAATTAAGAGAAACAGAAGTCATAATCTAGGATGAAGCATCGATGATACCCAAAAAAGCTTTAGAAATTATTGACAGAACTTTAAGAGATTTATGTACAAACGATTTACATTTTGGGGGAAAATTAATAATTTTAGGAGGTGATTTTCGACAAATACTCCCAGTAATGAAAAACGGATTTAGAAGTTCTATAATTGAAGGCACTATTAACTATTCTGAACTTTGGCATTTATTTAAAATTTTCGAATTAAAACACAATATTCGTTCTCAGAGTAATGAATTCTCAAAATTATTATTACAAATTGGAGACGGTAATATAAATCCTTTTATAATACCTAATAATTGGAGAACTAACGATGTTTGCTTACAAATTTATAAAAATATTAATAAAATAAATGATTATGATCGTGTTATTTTAGCACCTCATAATGAAGATATTAAATTTTTGAATAAAAAAATTTTAATGTTATTAAGTGGTGATAAGAAGACTTATTATAGTACAGATTATGTGACTCATAAACGTGTTGATCAAAGTGATGACAACATTCATCTACTTTTTCCAATAGAAACATTGAACAATATTTATGAAGGTTTGCCACCTCATAAATTAGATTTAAAAGTTAATGCTATTGTTACGTTAATTAGAAATTTGAGTATACACGAAGGTTTGTGTAACGGTACTAGACTTAAAATAACCAAATTATTTAGATATAATATTGAAGCAGAAATATTAACAGGAGAAAAAGCAGGTAATAGATTTTTTATTCCAAGAATTACATTAAATGCAGGAGAATCTTCTTCATTACCGTTTATTTTTTATAGAAAACAGTTTCCATTAACATTAGCATTTTGCATGACCATTAATAAATCTCAGGGACAAAGTTTTGATTATGTAGGGTTATACATCAAAAGGCAATTATTCTCAAACGGTCAATTATATGTTGCTTTATCACGATGTAGAAATCCAGATAACATATATATACAAAATAATTTAGAAAATTCATTAGAAATTGAAAATATTGTTTGGGAAGAAATTCTTGATAATTAATAAAAACAATTAGTTATATAAGTAAATATGTATATATATATTTATTGCATATATTTATTAAAAAATATGTTCATATATATTCAAAAACCAAATTTCGCAATATAAAATATACGCAATAAAAGTATAAAATAAAGGAGAAATTATTTGAATGATAAGAGATTTTAATAATTAGCTAAATGAAAATTGTATATAAAATTTAATTAAGTTTCGATTTGATCCATATAAAAATACAAATAAAATCAAAGAAAAGATTTTTAAATCAAATTTTTTAAAGTGATTATGCTCTTATATTTGCAAAAAACAAATTTCACAATATAAAATATACGTAATAATAGTATAAAATAAATGAGAAATTGTTTAAGCGATATTATAAGAGATCTAAATCAATAGCTAAATGAAATCGGTATACGAAATTTATCTAAGTTTCAGTTTATACATAAAATAATAAAAATAAAATACAACAAAAGATTTTTAAATCAACATTGATAGCGTAAATGTACACTTATATATTCAAAAACCGCTGCCAATTCATTGGCACGTAGCTTCCTCAAAATAATTTTTTGATTCCTGTTATTAAATTAAAATTCGAAAAATAAATTTTTCACGAAAAAAATTGGAAAAATTTTATGGAAAATATTAACTTGTAATTTTTTCATGGCTATTCATTGGCATGGTGTGGTTTGTGTACATAAGAATTATGCACATATTTATTGTGCACACTTTAGCATTGGTGTATATCTATATCTATGTGTATACTCCAATGCTAAAGTGTGCACAATAAATATGTGCATAATTCTTATGTGCACAAACCACACCATGCCTATTCATTGAGGTTCCATTTGTAATTTATTTGTTTGTGATTATAATTCTTATATGAATGGAAAACAATCTTCTTTAAGTTCTATTCTTCATTAAATTTTTCTTCTTCAAGTCCACTGTCAACGGCTTCTCGTCGTACATTGGTTCGAAATAAAAAAAAATATTCTAAAGTTGTTCTTTGATTGTGTTTACCTCAAATATCTCTGAAATTTATAAACCAATCATTTTGCCAAAAGAACTCATCCGAGAACTATCAATAATATACCTCTACAATGAATTTTGAAGCTAATAAGACAATTTGCTTCCTCATAGAGGAAGCTTTGTGATAGTAAAAAAAAAGTTTATCAGATAATGTGTTAGAAATGTTATTTAGCAAATTTGGAATCGAAATACACTATTTTTAGAAAATGTCCGTATGGATGTGTGTGTGTGTATGTGTGTGTGTGTGTGTGTGTGTGTGTGTGTGTGTTATGTATGTCCGTATACGCTGATATCTCATGATCTACTCGACTGATTTTAACGGGAGGGTGATCATTTTTTTAGATTTTGCTTCCACAATTGGGGTCAATATTCTATTTTTGTAAAATTTAATTTTTTTTATAGCCATTTTTTAATTTTCAAAATTTTTTTTTTCGATTTTTTTAATATTTAGAACAAATATTGTTTACGTATATATCATGAATTCTCTGTATGTAGGATAAAATTATCTACAATTTAAAAAAAAAAAAAGTCGGTAGCTATATTTTGTCATAAGTTATTGATGAAAACGTAATTTTTTGTAAATAGGTTATATTTCAAAATTAAAAAAAGATATTAACATTTGGTTTTAAAGGATATTAAGTACTATAACTTACTAAATTTTTATGTTTCTTTATTCATTATTTTTTGAGAAAGAAAATAATTTATAAAAAAAAGTTATTTTTTTTGTCGTTCAATAACTATAGTAAAATTGGCTTAATCACTTTGAAATTCTTTGTAGGGGTAGATTTTGTATACCAATCGAGTGAGTTCTTTGGGCAAAAGGATTGATCCATAAATTTCGAAGATATTTGAGGTTAAAATTAAAAAAAAATTTTTTTTAAATCGTAATTTCTCGAGAACAGCTCTATGTATCTAAATGGGGTGGGTGGTATTCGAAAGAGAATTAAATTACCTATATTTTCTCAAAAAAATTAATTCTCTAGCTATCACGGTTCTTTTGTTATTAACCAAAACGTAAAAATTGAAAAATGAAAAAAATGAGTTTTATATGTTCAACTATTACAAGAGTAAAATTGTCTTATTCGCTTCAAAATTCATTGTAGATAGTTCTCGGATGAGTTCTTTTGGCAAAGTGATTGGTTCATAAATTTCAGAAATATTTGAGGTAAACATTTTTCTAGACATGTTTAAAATCTATTTCTTGAGGATGGCTCTGTGTATCTGAATGGGATGGGTAGCATTTGAAAGAGAATTAAAATATTTATATTTTCTAAAAAGAAAAATTTTTTAGTTATCGCGGTTTTTTATTATTAACAAAAATGTAAAACTTGAAAAATTGAAAAATGAAAACAAATATCTGTCTTTATCAAATTTTTTAAAATACATCCCCTCACATTATAACAGCCTTTCCACATAACGCATTCAATATAACACGTTCAATGTTCAACGTAACACGAAAATAAATTTGTTGTCCGACATCTACCAATTTCATACTCAGTGGTAGTGGTGCAGAATGGGCCATGAAAAAATTACAAGTTAATATTTTCCATAAAGTTTTTCCAATTTTTTTCGTGAAAAATTTATTTTTCGAATTTTAATTTTATATGAAAATGTATAATTTCATCTATCTCTTACGAGATGAAAATTACGTAAAAAGTTGTGCAGTAATGTGGAATGATCGTTTGACAAAATTTTCTAACTTTAAAGTAATTTTGACAATAACTTTATCGTCACTGATAGTCATAATTTACAATACATAAATATAAAAATTACCGACATTGCTTACATGACGGTCATTTTTACAACAGTTTGACAATAACTAATAGATATAATTTACAATCCATGAATACAAAAATGACAGACATTGAGCTTTGGTGATTGGTTAGAAATGATCATGGTGATTGGTCAGAAATGATCATGGTGATTGGTCAGAATCTATATAATCTATGAAAATTTGAATAAATTATGTTGGAGTTTTGTTATTTCTGTCTTTCTGAAGTATTAAATTTTAAATATTGAAATTAAAAATTAATTAAAGGAATCAGTAAATTAAGTTTGAGGAAGCTACGTGCCAATGAATTGGCAGCGGTTTTACTCTTGTAATAGTTGAACATATAAAACTCATTTTTTTTCATTTTTCAATTTTTACGTTTTTGTTAATAACAAAAGAACCGTGATAACTAGAGAATTAATTTTTTTTAGAAAATATAGGTAATTTAATTCTCTTTCGAATGCCACCCACCCCATTTAGATACATAGAGCCGTTCTCGAGAAATTACGATTTAAAAAAAAATTGAAAAAAAAGTTAACTTCAAATATCTCCGAAATTTATGGATCAATCCTTTTGCCCAAAGAACTCACTCGATTGGTATACAAAATCTACCCCTACAAAGAATTTCAAAGTGATTAAGCCAATTTTACATAGTTATTGGACGACAACAAAAAATCACTTTTTTTATAAATTATTTTTTTTCTCAAAAAATAATGAATAAAAAAACCTAAAAATTTAGTAAGTTATAGTACTTAATATCCTTTATAACAAAAAAAATATTCATGTTAATATCTTTTTTTAATTTCAAAATATAACCTATTTACAAGAAATTACGTGTTCATCAATAACTTATGACGAAATATAGCTACCGACTTTTTTTTTTTAAATTGTAGATAATTTTATCCTACATACAGATAATTCATGACATATAAGGGAGCGTCCAGCAGAAACGGGTCACCGAGCGCGCGCGGTGCCTTTTTTCGCGTAAAAGGCGCTTTGTTTAACTCGTTCATAATCGTATGCTGCGTCTTTGAAAAAAAAACCAAGGACCTATATCGATAGATTTTTTCCTGCTCTTTCCAATGGTGCCATTGTTTTTATTGCAAAACGCTTTCTTCCGGACGAAAACTCGAGTTGAATATTGAAAGCCATTTTTCTCAAAGTATATCATGTTTTTTTTTCCAAAATAAACTACACCATTGGAAAGTACAACTTTTAAGCTTCAAAACCCTATATTGGAGAAGTTGGAGAAATAAAGGGTTTAAAAGTAACAACATGAAAAAGACAGCGCCGAGGGTCCGCGCGAGCCCCTCGCGCCCGTGCGTACGGCACGTTTAAGTGCACGCTCTATTCAATTCGCTAATAATCGTGTACCAAGTCTCTGAAAAAAGAACTAAGGACATATATCGATAGATTTTTTCCTGCTCTTTTCAATGCTGCTATTATTTGATGCAACTGAGTATTTCAAAAATATTGAGTGCTTTTTTTCATCAAAAGACGATTACTGAAAGGCTACAGAACAGCTACAAAACAGGCTAGCCTCAGCTAAGACAATACCTGGAACTCAATTGTTTCATTGTATTAAATTATTAAATGATGCCAAAAAGTTAGAACTTAAAAGATTTTCAGCGTCAGAAGATTCTCAATTATATCCACCGATCAAAAAAGAAAAAGTACTTAAAACTCAAACAAAGAAAGAAGCGGATGTCGCGAAAAAGACAATTCTTATAAAATCAAAAAAATGTAAAAAAATTAGAATTTAAAGGAAAAGGTAATATTGTTATCTATAAGGTTATTTTAAATTTCTGTTTCACTGCTTTCAGTGCGTTCATGGATATTTTTATGTTTAATATATTATGTTTTTCAAATTTTGTTATATAAATGAACAAAGTTCATTGTAATATTATACTAACTGTTACAACTAGATCCACAAAATTATGTCCACGCATTCGCATTGTAAGTTACAAAACATTTTATATTTACAAAAAAGAAAGGGCGAAATAGCACATCGCGTGTATTAATCCGCCCTTGAGCATAGCGTAAAAAGTTCGGGCAGCCGCTGTATTTTTGATCTTACTATTTTTAAACTTTCCATGTTTCAACTTAAAAATATGATATTTTATAGTTTAAGACTTGTACTTTTGAAGAATATAATTCATTTTGAAGAAAAGACTGATATTTTATAGAAAAGATAGTGTTTAAACATTCAAATGGAATTTTCAACTATAAGGAAGCATTTCGGAATAGAAATAATAGCACCATTGGAAAGAGCAGGAAAAAATCTATCAATATATGTCCTTAGTTCTTTTTTCAGAGACTTGGTACACGATTATTAGCGAATTGAATAGAGCGTGCACTTAAACGTGCCGTACGCACGGGCGCGAGGGGCTCGCGCGGACCCTCGGTGCTGTCTTTTTCATGTTGTTACTTTTAAACCCTTTATTTCTCCAACTTCTCCAAGATAGGGGTTTGAAGCTTAAGAGTTGTACTTTCCAATGGTGCAGTTTATTTTAAAAAAGAACATGATATACTTTGAGAAAAATGGCTTTCAATATTCAACTCGAGATTCGTCCGAAAGAACGCGTTTCGCAATAAAAACAATCGCGCAATTGGAAAGAGCAAAAAAAATCTATTGATATATGTGCATGGTTTTTTTTTCAAAGACGCAGCAAACGATTATGAGCGAGTTAAAGAGAGCGCCTTTTACGCGAAAAAAGGCACCGCGCGCCCTCGGTGGCCCGTTTCTGCTGGACGCTCCCATAAACAATATTTGTTCTAAATATTAAAAAAATCGAAAATAAAAATTTTCAAAATTAAAAAATGGCTATAAAAAAAATTAAATTTTACAAAAATAGAATATTGACCCCAATTGTGGAAGCAAAATCTAAAAAAATGATCACTCTCCCGTTAAAATCGGTCGAGTAGATCATGAGACATCAGCGTATACGGACATACATACATACACACACACACACACATCCATACGCACATTTTCTAAAAATAGTGTATTTCGATTCCAAATTTGCTAAATAACATTTCTAACACATTATCTCATAAATTTTTTTTTTACTATCACAAAGCTTCCTCTAGGAGGAAGCAAAAAATCACTACCTTGAAAATAAATAGGTTCAAAGTCTTTAAGGTCTTGTTTTTCAAAGTTGGGGAGTTGACGAGCGGAGCGTGTAGGGGGCGCAGTCCCCTAGTGTGCGTGCGTGTGTGTGTGTGTGTGTGTGTGTGTGTGTGTATATATATGGGGCATTCTCTGTCAACGCGACACCCCCTCTGCCCAGAACAATTTTGATCCAAATGGGGTCTACCTGGGCTCAAATGAAAGCTCTCGACTTCTACTTTCGAACGCCGTCTGGCGATTCCGAAAATTCAAAATGGCGGATCCAATATGGCGGCTGAAAGTCTCGGAATGATGGAAAAACAAGTTTTTCTTCACTCTAATAGCGAATCTGATACGAAAATTGTTATTTCTTGCCACTAATATGAAGTTTGCGACATATTTTCTTACTACTACCGTTCAAAGCGAGCGGTTAAAATTATATTTCAAGGTCATTTTGAAGGTTAAAAGTTATTTTCTGGATTTTCGGGCTAGTATTCCACGAAACTAGTAGAAAACTTGATTAAGATCATAACTAGACTTGACCTTGGATCATTTTTCAAGGTTATTTTCATGGTGAGTTCTAATTTTAATAAACCGATTCTTTCGCAGTTATACTTCTTCAATTCATGCTATCAATCGGTTCTAATTCGGAACAGTAACAGAAAAACTGTGGTTATATCCACACTTTGAAACATTTCAGAATCACTGAAAAAAGTTTGGTGGAGAAGAAACACGTTAGCGTAGAGTATCAGTACCAAATGCAAGAATTGTTTCGTAACTAAACATTAAGTCATTTACTCTCCCATTTTAGAGCAAATGTTGCACTAAAATTGTTCCGCATTTAATCTATTACATCGTTCTTCAGGAGTACAAAAGTTTAGGGCAGAAGAAGCGCTAAAAAGTGTGGCAATGGTACAACACATTTGTGCTGCTACTGCTTTTTTTATTTGGTGCTCCTCCTGCACAAAAATCGTGCAGTATACGCACTGAGAGAAAAAAACCGACCTGACGCCGTGGATGCTATAGTTGGTGTAAGACCGTGTGACGATACACGTATACAATGCGATCAAAAATTGCAAAATTTTTGAATTTTGCAATTTTTGAATTGACTTTGAAGGTCAATGACGAGGTCAGATTCAAGGTCATCAGACCAGACAAATCCTCGTTGAAAATTACTTACGGTATGACCTTAGCTTTTTCAAAAAATATCGTTTCTGAGAAAATACGGGGGTCCCATACTTTTTGATAACCCTGTAATTAAACTTTACAATAGAACATTTCTAAAATCTCTCTAACTTTTTTTATTCCTCTTTCGAAACTCTTTAAGTACCGATGCTTCTCTAAAAGTTTAGTGCGGCTGTTACTCTAACTCTTTGGTGTATCTGTGGTTCTATATTTCGTGCATTATCTTTCCTAAACGTTTCGTACATATAGTTCCCATCGATTTTCGAGAGGATTCAAATTAATTCGAAGACATTTTTCACAGCACCTGTTCTAACAGTCCTACGTTATTATATTCGAGTATTATCACTTACTTAGATGGATTGAATATGTCTACTGTAGCACGGTCCGATCGTTGTATCAACCCTCTCAATGGTAAGTGTCACATAGGTAATGATTTACGCTTGTTGTCGAACAACTTAAAACGAAGATTTTCAGATTTGCCAGATAATTCAAAAATTTGTAGTAAGCGTAGAAAGTTATGTGGATCTCCCATTTCATCTATTGGTACAAGAGATAAAGAAGGCAACAACGAATATGAAAACATGGATATAGAGACGACATCAGAAAACACTGGTATTGATAAATCTGTTCAAGAAGCTACACGATCAGCTAGAGAAATCGAACTGGAAGACATGTTTTCAGAATTAAAAGAAAAGTTTTCTAGATTAGCAGTTAATGACCCTTTGAAACTAACTATACTTACAATCGCCCCATCAACTTGGAATATTAGTCGAATTTCCCGTGAATTCAATACATCAAGACATTTAGTAAGAAAGTCGAAAAAACTCAAAGCTGATGGAGGTATTTTAGCTACAACAACGGCTAAACATGGTAAAACTTTGTCAAAGGCAGTGATAGAAGTCATTGTTGAATGTTATAATAACGTTCTGCACAGTCGGATGATGCCGGGTCGAAAAGATACTGTCTCTGTTATTATTGATGGAAAGCGGACTCAGGTGCAGAAACGTCTTTTATATTTCGATTTACGAGAACTTTACGAATTATTAAAGATAGCAGAACCAACAGTGCAAGTAGGATTCAGTATTTTCGCGAAATTACGACCAAAACATTGTGTTCTTGCTGGTGCTAGAGGAACGCATAGCGTCTGCGTTTGCACCATTCATCAAAATTGTAAATTGATGTTGGATGCAATCGATATTTAGAAGCTCACGAAAAATCAAGAAGAACCCATTTGTAGTTATAAAGATTGTTTACAGCAAATTATGTGTAAGAATCCTACACATAATTTGTATGTTCGAAGTGCCCTGGTTCTGAAAATCTTACGTCTCGTTTACTTGAAATATTGGATAGGGCAAATATCTCACAAATTGAGTACGTGGTCAGGAATGGATAGATCAACTTTGCAGAATTTAACTCTACCAGTTGAAGAATTTGTTGATGAATTATATGCCAAATTGGCGATACTCAAACCCCACTCATATATTGCCAAAGAACAAGGTAATTTCATTGCTCAAACAAAAAGTAATCTAGGCAATGAAGAAGTTCTGGTAATGTTCGACTATTCTGAGAATTACTCTTTTGCAGTTCAAGATGCATCTCAAGCCTTCCATTTTAATAATGACCAGTGCACTGTTTTTTCAGCTATTTACTATTATAAAGAAGATTCAGAGCTGAAGCATGAAAGTTGTGTATTCTTGTCGAATAGTTTGAAGCATGACACTTCTTCTGTCTATACTATTCAGAATTTATTGATTCCAGAAATCAAGAGAAAAGTAAAAAAACTTAAAAAGATTATTTACGTGACAGACGGAGCAAAACAGCATTTCAAGAACCGCTTTCAGATAGCAAATCTTCTTCATCATGAGAAGGATTTTGGTATTGAGGCAGAGTGGCATTTTTGCGCCACTGCTCATGGTAAAAGCTGTTATGATGGTCTTGGTGCAATATTTAAAAGAGAAGCTTATAGAGCTAGCTTGAAGGCGAAACTGAAAGATACTATTCTGACGCACATATCTCTTGTGAAGTGGGCTAAAAATCATTTTGAAAATATAAGGATTTTTTATTTTACGCAGACTGAACATGATAAATTCAAGAGGAAACTCAATCGTAGGTTTCAAGATGCATTACCTGTCCCATAGATTCTTAAACATTATTATTTCAATTATCAAGTGACGGGAAAGTTATCATGAAAAGGTACTCGAATGCTGCTAAGTCTGTATCTGTTCTACTTTAATTTTCAATGGGAAAATATACTGAATTTTTTTTATAATATTCAAGTTTTTGTATTTTTTATCCTCCTTTTTTTAATTTTTTTTATGTTCTGAGAGAAGTAGTACCTCCACGTGGTTCAGAATGGGTTATGCTAAAACTACTTGATAGTTCTATTGTGGAACTTTTTCTTCTCTAAGGATTTTATACATGAAATTTTTAGATCGCCGGTCCCACGATATGCACAAAGGAACAAATGTCTCATAGGAGGTTACGTTCAACAAAACATTAATTATGCAGAGACAGAAATCATGACCTTGAAAAATGATCCAAGGTCAACTCTAGTTATGATCGTAATCAAGTTTTCTACTAGTTTCGTGGAATACTAGTCCGAAAATCCAGAAAATAACTTTTGACCTTCAAAATGACCTTGAAATATAATTTTAACCGCTCGCTTCGAACGGTAGTAGTAAGGAAATATGTCGCAAACTTCATATTAGTGGCAAGAAATAACAATTTTCGTATCAGATTCGCTATTAGAGTGAAGAAAAACTTGTTTTTCCATCATTCCGAGACTTTCAGCCACCATATTGGATCCGCCATTTTGAATTTTCGGAATGGCCAGACGGCGTTCGAAAGTAGAAGTCAAGAGCTTTCATTTGAGCCTAGGTAGACCTCATTTGGATCAAAATTGTTCTGGGCAGAGGGGGTGTCGCGTTGACAGAGAATGCCCCATATATATATATATATATATATATATAATATATATATATATAATATATATATATATAATATATATATATATAATATATATATATATATTTCGGAAACCGGTACTTTTGAGGATCTATAGTTTTTTTCTCCAGAGTTCGTATATCCTTGACTAAAGAAATAACTCCCTCTTTGCGTTGAAGGTATTAATATAAATCCTCAAAAGTACCGTTTCATACCGAAGGAATTTTGAGGATGTCCTCAAAAGTCCGAAAAATCCTCAAAGTATCGAATTCGTGCTGACATAGATCCTCAAAAGCTGCATTTGATGTGTATATATATATATATATATATATATATATATATATATATATATTAGGCTAGTAAGTTTGAGGAGCTCAACCCCGGTCGGTCAGAGTGGCTAAAGAAATAATAACCCTCAGGTTACCGACTCTAGACAAATAGACTCTAGAAAACCCCTCAAACTTCCGCTCGGATGCTGAATATATAGATTGGAAGTTTGAGGAGGCTCCTCAAACTTCCCATAACCCCTCAAACTTCCAAGCGGGTGCTGAATATAATCCTCAAACTTCCAGAATTTCATATTTATATATATATATATATATATATATATATATATATATATATATATATATATATATATATACAGGGTGTGTCAAAAGTTCCGGGACGGCCAGTTATCTCAGCGGGAATGCATTTTCGGGAAAAATGTTTCATACAAAAGATGTAGGATTTTTCCCTGGCTATCTGATGGTGACCTTGAATTTGACCTTGGGCTTGACCTTCAAGGTCATTTGAAGGTCAAGTCGAATTATTAAATGGGAACCCTCCTTTTTTCTTGCGCAAACCGAAAGAGGGAAAAATTCTCTTTCCAACGATATAAGACACATACGCGGTCAAATGTGATCTAGAGGTCGTTTCAAGGTCAAGTCGGTAAAATGAGGTCAAATTGATCTTGGGCAGTCCAAAGCATGGAAACTAAGGGCGTTGGGAAAAAACTTTCCATACGAAGTTTCCGCAAATCGAATGGAGCATCTGATGGTGACCATGAATTTGACCTTGGGCTTGACTTTCAAGGTCATTTAAAGGTCAAGTCGAATTTTTTGAATGGGAACCCTCTTTTTGTTGCAGAAATGCGGGAAAACTTACCTTTCCAGGGGTCTAAGATACATACGGGGTTAAAAGTGAGCCGAAGGTCATTCGAAGGTCAACGTTCTTATACTCCGATCATCTGGACACCCCATCGAATTTCGTGTATCAGGGCGTTAAAAAACATTTTTTGTGCAAACGTTTCTGGATCAAAACCCAGACTTGGGACCTGGCTAATCACCGCTGACCTTGGAACGACCTTGGGTCGACCCAACGGGGCAAACCGACCCCAGATACGGGTTCAGCGACCCCGAAAACCCATGGGTCCGTGGTTTCAAGCAACTTCTGCAATTCCTTCTGGGTTGACCTTGGAACGACCTTGGGTCGACCCAACGGGGCAAACCGACCCCAGATACGGGTTCAGCGACCCCGAAAACCCATGGGTCCGTGGCCCGCATTTCTGCAACAAAAAGAGGGTTTCCATTCAAAAAATTCGACTTGACATTCAAATGACCTTGAAGGTCAAGCCCAAGGTCAAATTCAAGGTCACCTTCAGATGCTCCATTCGATTTGCGGAAACTTTCGTATGGAAAGTTTTTTCCCAACGCCCTTAGTTTCCATGCTATGGACTGCCAAAGATCAATTTGACCTCATTTTACCGACTTGACCTTGAAACGACCTCTAGATCACATTTGACCCCATATGTATCTTATATCGGTGGAAAGAGAATTTTTCCCTCTTTCGGTTTCCGCAATAAAAAAGGGGGCTTCCCATTTAAAAAATTCGACTTGACCTTCAAATGACCTTGAAGGTCAAGCCCAAGGTCAAATTCAAGGTCACCATCAGATAGCCAGGGAAAAATCCTACATCTTTTGTATGAAACATTTTTTCCGAAAATGCATTCCCGCTGAGATAACTGGCCGTCCCGGAACTTTTGACACACCCTGTATATATATATATATATAAATGATTTTCACGATTTTTCTCAAAAAAATTGACCGTTTAGTTTGGGAGTTATAAGAGTTATAAGCTATTTAAAACTAGAGAAAACAAAAATTGGTTTAATCATGTTGAAATTTTATGGAGAAGTAGAGTTTATATATTATCGTATAAGGCTGAATCCATCTCAAATCAAGTGGACCGCGTATGCTTATGACACCGATCATTTTGGAATTAAAGTATTCATGTTCTTCTCCAAAAATTATTTGACCCGTATATTTTTATTTTTTTGTTGTATCAAAATTTCACGCGTTCAGCAATACCGAAAAATTCCGAGAAAATCCTTATTTGGAAAAAAATTTTTTCAACGTAACTTTCAAACAGCTACTGCTTCACCAGTTTTTAAAGCTTTTTAGTATGTAACACATAATTTCACTAAGGTTTGAGCCCTCTTTTACGTTCTTTATGTTATTTATAAAAAAAATAATTAAAAAATTCACGAGTTATGCACTTTTGACTGAAAAATGCAGTTTTTAGAAAAATTAATTTTTCTCGAGAAAGCCTATTTTTTTCTCAATTTTCTTTTGTCGTGATAGAGGACGCAAATACCTACCTTGACGTATTTGTGAAATTCGGGGTATTTGCTCAGGGATAGCGATTACTAATGAGATAAGACACAAACAAATTTTTCACGCTCAACGCTTATATACAGTCAGTGATATAACAGTTAATATAAAGGTGTTTATCTTTGTGCGTAAGTAATATACAGGTATACACATATGTATGTATTTTATTTTTGTCTTTTAAATTTTTTATTTTTATAACTACCTTTGTTTTTCTTCTTCATTGTTCTTACTTCAGTAAGGGGACGATCAGCGGTCTTTGCTGTCAAACAATGTACTTTATCATTACACGTTTCTTTAATCCATAAATGAGTTTTTTGGATTCCAGAATACTTAGGAGTAGCAAGCTAATCAACATTTTTTACTTTTCTAAACTCTTGTACGTCAACGTCTTGTTTACTTTTCTAAACTCTTGTACGTCAACGTCTTATTAATGATAGGATCGAGATATTTTAATCAGATGAATAGCATTCGAAAGAGAAAAAAAAAATTTTTAGGTTTCACGGTTCTTTTGTTATGAAAAAAAACGTGTTTTTGTTTTTTAAAGCTTAGAACTACCAAACTAAACGATCAATTTTTTTGAGAAAAATCATAATAATGCAGAATATAAATATTTATACTCTGTCAATATTTGAATTCATTCTTTTGGTTAGTTTTTGAGGAAAAAATTGAAAAATAAAAAAAATGAGTATTATACGCCTAACGATTACGGAAGTAAAATTGACTTAATTGCTTCAAAATTCTTTGTAGAGGTAGATTTTGGATAGTTTTTGGTCGAGTTCTTTGGACAAAATGATTGGTTCATAAATTTCAGACATATTTCAGGTTAAAATTTTTTAACCTTTTTTTCAAATTGTAATTTCTCTAGAACGGTTCTGTGTATCTGAATCGAATGCGTAGAATTCGAAAAAGAATTGAAATACCTATATTTTCTAAAAAAAAATTCTTGCTTGCACGGTTCTTTTGTTATTAATAAAAATATTCATATTTTATACATAATTTAAAAATTAGTACCTTTTAATCTTCTGTAACGGGGTTCAGTTATGGAGAGGGTATTAGTCCCTCTCCGGGGTTCGCGGGGTAATATACGGGGGTATTCTACTCCCGGGCAACTCACCGTTATAGAATTACCTGTAGCCCGGCAGAAGCGCCTCGGCACAGGTTCCGAACATGCGAGCCCGGCTTCTATTGTAGAAAGCCTAGGCCGCTTTCTCCTAGAACCGGCGCTGCGCTCTGCCGCTGCTGCCAACTGCTGCCCGCGAACTACCTGCTACTCGCTATGACCTAGCGTTACCAGCGCAGCCGGTCTTTCCCGCGTACAACGCAGCTCGGTCTAACCTCTCGAGCGGCTATTGAGATACTTACTCCCGCCACCGATGTTCCTCTAGGAGGCAATGCCTGCGACTAGCTGCAGCTGCTGAAAAGGGTAGAGGGCGGTATTCGGGAAATCATGCATAGGTTAGGGCGCGTTCGAATGAATACTCGTGACTCGACTATTTAAGATAAAACAAAACCAAGGGGTTTATTGAGGCAAAGATAAACCGCGCTAAGGGGCGCTAAGGAAACCCGGACAAGAATTTAACATTCACACGCGACAGGCCGAGACTTTACTAACGCACGCACGCACGCATGCCGATTCGCGGCGGCAACCAACAAGTCTCGTGACAACCAGAACGTATAACTTAGGCGCAACTTACTCTTGGCTGACCAGCCATCGCAGACCCTATAGTGCGCAGCGGCTATTCCCCTTGCTCTTGCTGCTATCGGGGTGGGGACGGAGCGTGCTTCACGGTCCCCGGCCTTCGCTGTCGCTCTCTCTCTCTCTCTCTCTCTCTCTCTCTCTCTCTCTCTCTCTCTCTCTCTCTCTCTCTCTCTCTCTCTCTCTCGCTCCCACTCCTCTCAGTGGTGGCGGTGAAGTCGCGCGAGTGGCTGCAGTCGTGGAGGCGCGGCACACACACAAACTCTCCGATGCACGGAGCTCACTCACGGCGACCACTTGTTGCGTGTCACGGCCGTCAACAACATGGCCGCGCGCTCACGTTCGCAGCGGCGCGGCGTCTTCGTCTTCTTCTCCATCTGCTTGCGGCTTGTTCCGCGCGGCGCTCTGCCGATCGTGGTACGTGTCAGCGCGCGAGATTCAGATCTCGCAACGCAGTATACGTGATTCTCATAACTTATATCGGCGCCCCTTACACTTCATAAATGGATTTAATTATAATTATGTAATAAATTGTTGCAAAAATTATAAATTTTGTTATTAAAAATTAATTAAAGAAATTCGCAAATTAAGTTTGGGGAAGCTACGTGCCAATGAATTGGCAGTGATTTTTTTTATATTGTAATAATAAATAACAAAATAAAAAAAAACTGTAAAAATGAAATTTTGAAATCGAAAAGTCACAAAATAGTTATAATAAACTAAAAAAATATAATATAAAATAATATAAAAATATTGATTCTGATTATGTTAGAAAACCTAAAAAGTATGAACCCTGTCCAGCTAAAATCAATCGAGTAGATCATGAGATAAATGTACCGGGCGCCCAGACACTTTCTGTATAATGTTTTTGTCCAGTCTCATACCCAAGGGGAATCGAAAGGTTTTTGCACGTACTTTACGAATTTCTTGGGTACTTTTTCGAAAAACCAGACGTTTAATTGTTATTAACAAATTAATTGTTTATATCGCTTTATTGGCAAAACTATTGCACCTACGGATATGAAACCGACGTCAAAATATGCTATTTTTAATAGCAAACAATTTCTTTTTTGGTTTGTTTAATTATCTTTATTCGTTGCCGAGATATTTAATTTTTAAGCAATAAAGGTCATATTTCTCAATGCGCACCATTCAATGTTTACTATTTTTATTTATTTCTCAGTTGTTTTTTAAGATGAAAGGTTCGTCAACCACTCAATTTTGTAGAGGAAGCTTTTTTCTATCGTACAGATAGCAAATAAAATTATTTTAATGATTACAACAATTTGTATGACGTATAAAGTTTAAAAAAATGAAGAAAAAACAGCATTTCAATTGTTTAAATGCAATTTTCAATATTTAAACATAAAAATATCCACATTTTGAACATACCAAACGATTCAGCAAGTCTTTAACAATAAGTAAGTACTTGTTTTGTTAAAATCCGTTTACAATTTATACCGCTATGAGCAATTAAAGAATTAACTCGTTAAATCTACGGTCGACGTGACCGCGCCGTGCAGTGGCAGCTCGTATTGGCTCGCGCTGTCTTTCCCACCGTGGATTTCACTTCTATAGATACTGCACTATTATTATATTTATATTAACAACATTAGAAACATATAAATAATTTATAATATTGCAAATTTTTTAATTTATATGCTATGAATAATATTTTTCTTTTCATTTATAAAAGTAGGTTCTGTTGGAATTGACATTACGCTAAATCATAAATAAGAAGTATATTTATGATTATATAAATAAAAACTGTATAAATTATGAGTCTGTTGAAAATTATTCTATGTTTTTAATTTAATTGAATTCGTATTCCGCGGTGAAAAGAACACGTTGATGCGTGCGCGCGGTGTGTCGCGACGGCCACGGCGTGTCGCGGTCCGTGGCGCTTCGGCGCGCAAATAATCACGTTGCTGCAAGTTTTTCCGCTGTCGTTGAAAAGAAAATTCATCACAGTCGCGCGGAGGCGTTTTACAGTGATGTCGCAAGTGGTGTTCTTCCTGCAAATATATCGGATCTACGCAATTGTGTTTTAGATTATTGATAAAATGGTAAGTATTAATAATACTTTATGCCTTTAAATGAGAAAGTAATGCAGTAATTTCTTAGTTATCTTAGATAATAAAAAATTGTTTTCAAAATGCCGAAAGAAAGTATTAATAAAAATAATGTGTGCATTATTTGTGATAATGGACGTAATTTAACAAGTACTAAAAATGGTTGTAATCGCATTCGCGAAGCGGCAGAGCAAAGAAAAGATTGCGTTTTTATAAAACTGCAAAACTTGCCAAGCTATCAAAAATTTTATTATCATATTTCTAATGATCGCTACAAATCATATACTTTGAAATCCAAAATCCAGAGTGCTGTTAAAAAATTGCATGAGAAAACGACTACAAATACGGAAATAAAAGAGAGTGTCACCGAAAAATGTAATAATTATTCAAACATTCAAACTACGACCCGATCAAACTATTTAACTTTATTGCAAAGATGTGTTATTTGTTTTAAAATAAAACGGGGAGAAAAAACGTACAAAATTATGAAATTGGATAAAGCAAGCAAATTACGAGAGGCAGCCTATTTTTATAAAGATGATATTTGGAATAGAATAGCACAGTATGATACTGATGAAAAGCTTGTAAATGCACAAATTCTTTATCATCATAATTGTTTAAGATTGTTTGAACTTAAATATGTGAGGGATTGCGTAAAAGTTCGTGATACCGAATATACTAACAAAGATGAATTTATGGATAATCTTAATAATGAACAGATTGATATGGCAATCGCAGAGAATACAGAAAATGAAGCAATAGATCAGAATTCAAAGTCTAATATCATACAAAAGCAAATTTTCATAAAGAATATTATCGACGATTTGCTACCTTATATTTTAAATGGAAATATTTTTAGTTTAACAGAAGTAGTGCAAAAAATTAATCGCATTTTTGAGCCAGATTTTGTAATTCGAAATATTGACATCAAGAATTATCTCACATCAAATTATAAAGATTTAATAAAATTATATGTTCCTAAACAAGCAAACAAACCTACCGTATTTTACCATACTTCAATGGCTGTAGATGATTTAATAGATTATCTAAAAAAAAATGAAAACAGGAATCCTATAAAAGAATGCGCTGAAATTCTACGAAATTGCTTAAAAAATGTTGATTTCAATTTAAATGACAAATTTTGTGATGCTAATGATCTGAACAAATCGTTTGAAAATATAGAAATCCCTCAGCCATTTATAACTTTTTTTACAACCATATTTAATTTTAAAAGCGATAAAATATTTAATACATCAACAAGCACTTGTGAGGAAGATTCCGATACAGATGATGAAAATTGTTCTGATACGGATACAAAATTACTCAAAATAATGAGTATTTTTCAAACAATGTATTTTATGTTACATTCAGGGCGAAAACAGACGCCTTTGCAAACTATGATTGGGTTATCAATACATTCTGCAACAAAGAATAAAACTTTAATTCAAAGTTTGAACAGATTAGGAATGAGCGCATCTTATGATACTGTAAAACGTTGTCGAACACGCCTTGCAGAGTATGCCATTTACGAATTTGATAGTGACATGCCTTTACCTGCTCATTTTGATCATAGTAAATATACTACGGCTGCATTCGACAACTTTGATCACAACGAATATACAGAATCTGGTCTTAACGCATCACACGATACCGTTTCGGTATTATTTCAAGATAAAGCCGAATGTCTCAGAGGCAAACCAAATATTTCAGAAACGCAAGTAACAGATCGTAACAGAAGCTTAGGTAATAAACTTCAGTGTCAAGAATTAAAAGAATTTTCAAAGCCGAGTGAAAATATAAATTTTCCACCCAATTATGTTATAAAATTAAATGACGTCACTATCAAATCCGGCGAATTTCACAATTTAATGTCAGTTGAATGGATCTACCATTTGTGTCGAATGGATTTAAATAAAGAGTCTAACGAAATGATATTTCCTACACAACAAAATACACCTTCCTGGTCTGCGTTTAACTCTCTTGTAATTAATGATGATCGTCCAACACAAGTTGCAGCTTTCTTACCGATATTACCTTTCCCAGTAACTGAATATTCTACTGTTTATACGGCTATGTGCAACTTTAAAAGTGTTCTGAATCAACTAAACCAACAACAATTAGCTGTATTTTGTGACGAAGGAGTTTATCATATTGCCCGACAAATAAAATTTCTCCGTCAAGATGAATTTGAAAATATTTTTCTAATGCTTGGTAGTTTTCATTTATGTAAAGTTTTACTCGGTTGTGTGGGGAAATATATGCGTGATAGTGGTGTGGAAAGCATATTTATAGAAACAAAATCGTTTGGAATTGGAGTTGTTCAGCAAGTTCTGAATGGAACGCACTATTCAAGATCAGTGAAAGGATTTTTTATGCTCGGAGAAGCTTTACAACGTCTGCAATTACAAGCGTTTTTTGAAGAGTATAACAAAGAAAACTATAATGAAATCGCAGATTGTTTGCTTTTACAAAATATGTTGATTGAAGGATCTTTCGAAGAAGCTAAAATCCTATTTCTTGATTTAAAAAACAATGATAATCTTTTATCAGATTTTAATGAATTTTTACAAAAACGATGCAATGAGTCACCGTTGTTTAAGTATTGGAATAATATACTCATATTAATCGAAATCGTACGAGACTTAATTCGAGCGGATAGAACTGGTGATTGATCTTTACACATTGCATGTGTTAAGAAAATTCAACCCCTCTTGCACATTATGGATCGAGTAAATTATGCTAAGTGGTGTTCAGTATATATGAATGACATACTTTCAATAGATGAAACATCTTATCCAGAACTGTATGCTCAATTCAAACAGGGAAAATTTACAGTAAAACATACAGAAGCGCCTTTTGTCTCGGTAGCTACCGACCAGGCCTTAGAGCAGACCATAAATCTGTCATCAAAGAGTACGAAAGGTATCATTGGATCAACGAACAGAAAGGAGTACGTAACTGCTTGGGATCTCGTTTATCATGAAATCTTATCCATTACTAATTTATTCAGAAAATTAACTAATATTAAAATTTTTGATGAATTCAAAGAACACAATGAAACGTCTAGAATGAATATAAACCGTATTGAAAATGAAATAACAACAATAATATAGTATATCAATAAAAACACAAACCCCTTTCAATGCGGTCAACAAACTTTAAGAAATATTATTACACAGAAAGAAGCTGACCCAGATATTGCAGTAGTTTTGTTAAATATTTTTGATACTGGTTGTGAAAAATTTGAAAAATTTTGTAAAGAAAGGTTTAGGTTGAAGTCCAAAAGTATTTCTTCTCCACTAAGTAAAGTTAATTTACCTTCGTTAAAATCGACAGCTAACCTTAAACCTATGTCAAAAAATAAATCAATGAAAAAAATTTCATTGAAAGTCTCAACGAATAGTAGAGCTTGCTCGTGAACGAAATTATGACATGAAAAGACTTTTTACATTTGAAATATTTGATAATAATTATTTATTCGAAACAGATGACACTTTAAAAAGAGATAAAAAACTAAATAGTATAGTCGAAGAGCTTTTACTACCATTAAAGAAAGAAGAATATACATCTATGGAAAATACCTCATGCTATATTGTTGATGTGGTATGTAAAGCTCGAAAAATAAAATGGAAAGGCATTAGAACTTTTAAAGACTTTGCTGCTGCTTTTTGTAAATCATTAATGATAACTGATGACACGAAACGTATTGACTTTATTTTTGAAACGTTTTCATGTAAGTCTGTCAAATACTACGAACGTATTTCCCAGTAAGTAATAAAAAAGTTCACATTTATGTTTCATGCCATAATTTATTCTAAAGTGATATTATTATTGTATGCAAATTGTGCTAAAAAAATTAAAGTAAAAATATTTTTCTATATTACAGATATGGAAGTGAACCGATTGTTTTACATAAAATATCCGATGACATACAAATGCCTATACAAGAAAACAAATTTTGGATATCTACTAAAAATAAACTTCTGCTTCAATCATACATAAAATCATACGTTACAAAAGAATCGATTTTATTATGGCCACATGTCGATGTAGTTTTTAGCGCTACTGAACAAGAAACATGTTACTATTTAACACATTCTGGATGTTTAAATAATATACATTTGATTGCGTACTTTGAATTGGAAGATACTGACTCTACTATTATTCGTCATACTTATCATGCCATAATAGAATCTTTTTCAAGTATAACTGTAGAGACAGACGACCCTGACGCCGTTGTGTTACTTATTTACTTTTGGAAAGTTTTGAAAACTCATGGTTCAAAAGTAATCTTACTTCTAAATACTTTAAATCATTTTTAAAACTGATTTTTAATTTTTTAACCTTTTATAATTTTTAGAAGCTATGGATAAAAACGAATCTCAATTCTAACCGTTCCGTTACAATTCCAATTCATACAATTGTTAATCACTATACAGAAGATTTTTGTAATATTTTACCTGCAATGCATTTTCTGACTGGATCACAATATACTAGTAGATTGGGCACAAAAAAAAATGCAATTCGATCACAGCCAGAAATGTATCTCTCACGTTTTGGTAAAGGTAATGTGGGTCGTCATATATTACACTCATAGTTACGCCAATAGTACGTTGTATTCATTTGTTTTTTTAATATTTTTTATCGTCAGATTTATCATTAAACGAAATAGCAGCGGCAATTATTTCTGCTGAAACGTATTTAGTTCAGATTATTAAAAAGAATCCATCTGTATTGACGTTTAATGAATTGAGGCACTCCATATTTCATCATGGAAAAAATTTTTCATTGGATGAAATACCTCCAACTACTTCATCCATGCAACACCACATATTACGTGCTATGTATATAACCTATTTAAAAATAAGTGCACTTAGTCAAAGCCGTACTGTTCCCGAAGCACTACAATTTGGGTACGATGAATACGATGGCTATCTCGTGCCTAAGAAACCAAGTATAAATTTACCACCAGTAAGTGAATTGATTCCGAATTGTAACTGCAAAAAGTGTAAAAACAAAAACTGCTGCTGTTTAGCAAATAACATTCCATGCATTAGGTTCTGTGGATGCCAAGAGCACAATACGTGTAACAATCATATTAATAAAGTTATTGAATAATTTATTATTATTACATTATTTATATTTTATACAATAAATAGATCAGTCAGACCATTTTCAACAGATTCATTATTTATATAGTTCTTTAAATAATCGTAAAAATACTTCTTATTTCTGATTCAGTTTAATGTCAATTCCAATTGAACCTAGTTTTATAAATGGAAAGAAAAATATTATTCATAGCATATAAATTAAAAAATTTGCAATATTATAAATTATTTATATGTTTCTAATGTTGTTAATATAAATATAATAATAGTGCAGTATCTATAGAGAAGTGAAATCCACGGTGGGAAAGACAGCGCGAGCCAATACGAGCTGCCACTGCACGGCGCGGTCACGTCGACCGTAGATTTAACGAGTTAATTCTTTAATTGCTCATAGCGGTATAAATTGTAAACGGATTTTAACAAAACAAGTACTTACTTATTGTTAAAGACTTGCTGAATCGTTTGGTATGTTCAAAATGTGGATATTTTTATGTTTAAACATTGAAAATTGCATTTAAACAATTGAAATGCTGTTTTTTTCTTCATTTTTTTAAACTTTATACGTCATACAAATTGTTGTAATCATTAAAATAATTTTATTTGCTATCTGTACGATAGAAAAAAGCTTCCTCTACAAAATTGAGTGGTTGACGAACCTTTTATCTTAAAAAACAACTGAGAAATAAATAAAAATAGTAAACATTGAATGGTGCGCATTGAGAAATACGACTTTTATTGCTTAAAAATTAAATATCTCGGCAACGAATAAAGATAATTAAACAAACCAAAAAAGAAATTGTTCGCTATTAAAAATAGCATATTTTGGCGTCGGTTTCATATCCGTAGGTGCAATAGTTTTGCCAATAAAGCGATATAAACAATTAATTTGTTAATAACAATTAAACGCCTGGTTTTTCGAAAAATTACCCAAGAAATTCGTAAACTACGTGCAAAAACCTTTCGATTCCCCTTGGATATGAGACTGGACAAAAACATTATACAGAATCTATGGTGGGCGCCCGGTACAAAAGTAATATAAGCATGCGCGCACACATACATACACATACACCCACAAACACACACACACACAAACAAACACACACACACACACATACAAACGGTTACTCATACACGGAGAGAAATTTTGTAGTGAAAATTACAAATATTCGAGACTAAATTACCAGTTTCTATGGTAATGGATGGACAGACTGACAATTTCAAACTTTTTACCAAAGTGCCTTAGTAAAATTTTTTTTTAGTTAATTTAAATTAAAAAAATGAACTTTTTTTATCCATATTGATGGATATATAGTATTTTAATATAGAAATAGAAACAGAAACAAGGATGAAAAAACATTAAACTGAAAAAAATTTTTACGGAAGCGGGATTCGATCCGACGATCTTTGGGTTGAGAGTCCGACGTTCTACCGACTGCGCCACGGAAGCTGTTACCAACAGTCATTTGAATCGCCGTTATTACTTACTAAAAATATGTGTATTGTTTTCATTTTAACGTCGCGCACGCCTCTAGTATCAATCTTCTGAAACACAATAATGCGCAGTGCGCATGCGCGAATACACAAATACCAGGTTATTTGGTAAAATTTATCAGTTTTCTTAGTAAAAATTCTTAGGTTACCTTGTAAAAATGACTAGATCTCAATTTTTACCAGTGTGTCTGGTAATTTTTATTCCGATAATTTGGTATTTTTTTTAAGTGGTTATGGTAGTTTTTCCTGGGAAACTTATAAATTGTATTAGAAACCTGGGAATATCACGGCTTTTGACAGTCTATCCATGCACTACCAAGGCACCTTGGTAATTTTTACTCTAAAATTTCTCTCCGTGTATACATATACATATTCATACAAACACGAACAAAATTTTCTCAAAATCGACAAATTTCAACATATATCGTCTTATAACATATTTTTGAACTTTTATTTTATTTTTTTTTTAAATATATCAGTATTTTATTTTCCTTGTGGAGGGCTTCGCCCCCTGCGCCCCCCCTCCCCCCCTTCACCGCCAACTTGTTCGTCTTTATTCTCATTATTTTTTACAATCAATACATTTCAATTACTTTTCAACTACTTTTTTTTTATTCTTGATTACCCTTCGATTCCGATATTTGTAACACGTTTTATCATAAATATAATTATGGAAAAAATGTTTGCCACTTGAACGTATTCCTTGTTGTTTTTGTGTAACTGTCCGGCACTTTTAGATTCGATGTTATCTAAGGTAAAGTATCTGATACCTGGACAGATTTAGCAGTTGAAAATATGTAACCCTGATTTTTAAAGAAATTAATCGTAATTTTGACAAACTGGGAATTTTAAATATTAGTTAGTATTTATATGAGTTTTAAAGGAAAAAGGAAAAGAATATCTTGAATAAATTTTAAAATACATAGGTTTAATAAGAGAGCTCGAGGGAGCATTATCTGGACAGTCTTTTTGAGCTGTCCGGTATACCTGGACAGCATAGGGACCGATACCTGGACAATACAATTATATTCACCTTTGAGAAATTTTCTGAAAAATTGAGTCTTCAACATGTACAAATTAAGGGGGTCAGACACCTTTACAATTTTCATCATAAAATGACCTGAAAAAATTAATTTTCATAATTAGAAATATTTAGAAGTAATATCCTAAAAATATATTCAATTTGTGATAAAATGAGACCCAAAAAAAAATTTTGATCGATTTTAACCAAATATATGGCCATTTCAAAATTTTTGCTCTGCCGTCGACTCCAGATTTAGGAACTGCATATATTTTAATGGGAAAGGTCCTAAAATTTTGGTATTTTATATGACTATTGACTGAAGAGTTGTACGTATCCAAGTTATTTGATTAAATAATTTTTTACTGTCTAAAATTGCTAAAAAATCTTAAATTTAAGTGAAATTCAGATTTTTTAGCCATCTTTGACCTTAAAAAATTATTTAATCAAATAAAAATTGGATACATACAACTCTTCAGTCAATAGACATATAAAATACCAAAATTTTAGGACCTCTCCCATTAAAATATATGCAGTTCCTGAATCTGGAGTTGACGGCAGAGCTCAAAATTTTACATTATGTAGAAAACAGCTTTAAAGATAAAATTACTAAAATACTTCTTTATTTCTTCTTCTTTATTTCTTAACTCCATCTCTGCCCTGAAATACAAAAAAGTATTGTTTTTAGCTCAAAATATTTTACATTTAGAACAAATATTCTGGTACCTCAGTATACGATCTATCAGACTTGTAAGCTATGAGCACGCGTAACAGTCATCCACATCAGTCAGTCAAGTCTGTTAAGTGGTTTAACATGTAGATCCTTTGGTGCTTTTAAATCCATATGTTTTTAATAATCTTTATCACATATATTAGATTCTTATACATATACTGAGGTAAATAAAGAATGTGTTGAGAAATCCAAAATCCTTCATGCATGTTTTGAAGCCAGTATCGCCATAGCCAAATGCTTGAAAAAAATGTTTATAGCAGCAACAATCCTATATTGATCTTCTTTTAATGTCTGATAAGGTGAACTTCTTTACTTGTCCTTCATTATTCTTTTTCACATATAATATTATTACTTAATAAAGAGAATACGACTGATACATATTTATTGCAGTGCATAACTGTTTTTACTTCAGAAAATAAAATATCAATTATATCATAGTGAGATTCAGGCAGTGGCTGATAATGGTAGCTTTCTGGCAGAAGCGAAGGTTCCATAACATTTTTCTGCACAATAGCATATCTTTCGCTTCCTTTAAAAGTTAATTTTAATCTGTACATTAAATGTTTTTTGTAATAGTCAATATAGACTTAATTTTTCTTTAGTATCAATCCCTGTTATTTTAAGTATAAAGTTTCCAATAAAAGTTCAAGTACTAAAAGCTATTTCTAAAACTTTAATTCAACTGTCACACGTATTATTCAAACACTTTTAAAAACTGATTTAAAATACCTTTACGTATTATAATACACTAAACGTTTACTCCCAAATCCGTTGGAAACAATGAAAATTAAGAACAACACTTTGTATAGAAAAGGTGCTGATGCTGATATCACAGTGTTTATATGACATGACAGCTGTGCATGTTTACATTGCTTGCAGGCTTTTACATGGCTTAAAATCAGCTCTGTTACAATGAAGGAGTGAGCTGTGAGCCTGTGAGAGGCTGTCGTTGATAAGTCAGGTTGTTACGGTGCCAACTTAACTACTATATAAGTTTTAAATTCAAATTTTTATTTTTGTCAAAAATACCGTCCATAAATTATATTATTTATTTTTTATCTTTATATTAATGTTTAAAATACTATTTTTGGATCTTTTAAAGTATATATAGATAAGTAGAGTGAGAATTTTAAATATATTAAGAACAGTGAAATGAAAAAAAATTAGTATAAATAATATATGATTATATAAATATGTATACAAGAGGAAAAATGTAACTTGAACAAAAAACCAATAAAAAGCTTTATCAGTGTTTTGTATATATTCTTAAAACAAAAATAGATAATGCTTTAAAACTAATTGGGACATATTCTACTAGTGTTTTTTTAGTAAAATATGTAATAAAAGAAAAATTGATTTTTCGTCATTTTAAAGGTGTCCGACCCCCTTAAGTCTTTATAATCATGTAAATAATAATAAATCATGAGGCTTTGATATTTAGAATATTAGTTTATTTCAAAATAATACAACTTAAAATACTAACATAGTACTTGTCGATGTATAATTATTCTTAATAATTACTTATAAATTTTTTAAAAATAACAAAATTGAACATAGTATATCTAATATCACATGGACAATAAGGCTCATAAGTTAAGTTACAATTTTTCTTGCTTAATTTTAATTTTTTTTTTAAAGCTTCCATCTCATGGTTGATTAATAGTTTTTCTATCTCCTCTAACCGTGTGGATAGTTTTTCTTGTTGTTGTAATAAGTGGTTTTTATTTTCTTTATTTTGCTCAGATTTCAGCATTTTCTTTAGGTTTTTAATTTGTAAATTTACGGATTTTGTTTCTTGAAGTAATTCTTTCTTGAGTTCTTGAAAATTTTTATTTACATTTTGTTCCTTCTCTCTCAATAACTTAACTCTTTCTTTTTCTTTTCTATTTTTCAAAATTTGTTGTTCTTTTAGTTTTTTATCATTTTCTTTCTTTTCAAGAACTTTAATTAGATCATCTACAACTGAAACTGACCCAGCTTCTTTAGATATTAATTTCCTTTTTTTGTTTTTAGCATTAAAATTTGGTATAGTAAAAGCTTTCTTGAACCCGTCTCCATCTTTAACATTTTTTTCCTTTTCATCTAAAATAATTTCTTGTTTTTGAAGCATTGATAAATCAAGAATTTCATCTGCGATAATTAATTTATGTTTTTTTAAATAATAATAAAGAAGAATAAATAGAAGTTGGTATAACTAATTGCATTTAATATACAAACCTGGGAAATTATTAGATGCTTCTTGACTAGTACGGTAAGAATTGACTTCATTATCTATGTCAACATTTATAATTTCATGTGCTGATGCATGACCATTAGCACAAGACTTTTCCATACTAACTTCTTTAAAATCTTTTGTCACACTATCTGTACAATTATCATTTAAACAAGTAACTTCAGCCCCATTGTTCATAGGGATAGATTTATTTTTTTCAATAATCGAAGAATGAGTATTCGCATTCAGATTTACTATAATACTATTTTCTTCATTTGTGGTAGAATTGATGCTTTTCTCTGAAAAAGTATTAAGTAGTTATTATAAAAGCATCCACTTTATATAAATAATGATAACAAAATATTTTACCTTCAGTGCTAATTAAATTAGAAAATAAGTCTTGATCCAAAAGGTCAGCTTCGCTGATTGAAAATGTATTTAAATCTAATGTGTTTCCATCCTGTGTAGACTTCGAAGGGACTGATATTATTGTTGCTGTTGTTTGGTGGCCAAATTCATCTATATACTGCACATTTTTAGTACTCGAAGGATTTGATTCTATCTCTGATGTCACTGCAATGACTGGCAAATGAATGTGTTCGAAATCCTCATTACTTAAAATGTCAACAGAGTTACTTTGTTCGATAGAGGTTTGGATGCAAGATATTTCATTTCCTTCTTGTTTTGTTAAAATAGTTGGTGCACCTTTAATGGAGTTAGTTGTCTCATCACCGTTCAGTTTCAGATGTAAAGTAGATTTTGGTACTCCAAAAATACTAGCAGCTTGCCGTAGACTTTTTCCAGATTCAACGGCTTTTAATTCATTCTTAAGTGACTCTTCAGAGTACTGTTTTTCTTTGTATTTTTTCTTCATTTTATTTTTTACATTTAATTTCACAATCTTGCTCTGCTTCAAATTTTCCTTATTATTTTCTGATTTTTTAGCTTTACATTTTGAAGCACTAGCACTAGCAGGAATATTTTTCTTGGCTCTCTTCTTCCTTGCCATCGAAAATCCTGAGCTAAAATTATAAATAATTTATTTAGTTAAGAAAATAATTTTATAATTGTATATTTGGTAAAAATAATACTTACAAGTATAGGTTAAATTGAGGTTATGATTTTTGAAGCGCAAACAAATACTGTTTTTCACCTTTACTGCAACTATTTAATACACCTCCAATATCGCTGAGCTAAATATTATGATATATATAAAAAACTTTTACACTTTTAATACTATTTTTTTTTAAATGAGATAATAGTTATAAGCCTTTCCACGTGTTCAGCTATTGCGGTGCACCGGATGAAAGAGGAGCGAAAACGGGACACAGTCGACACCTCTGTCCATCTTTCAGAACCCTTTGCGAAATTGGGCGGCAAACTTGGACACGTATTTTTAATACTAAATAACATATTTTGCGCATAAATATGTTAATTAACGTTAACTTTTATAACATTATTAATGATAAAATCATAATTTATTTTGAATTCTAACATTTTTCACTTTTTTATCATAAAAATCAATAGCAGCGACATCAACAAATCCAACTGTAAATATGACATTTCGTAAGGTCTTTTACAACCTTATCATTAATATTTATTTTTTACCTTTTACGTCATAATTTTGTAATATAAATTTATGATATAGACGCTCAAGATTTATATGTACATAAAGTAATTTTTTTCACTGCTGTTTATAATACTATTAAAAATAGAAATAGTACTTTTCATTACTGTCCAGATATGGGTGCCAGTTTTTACATTGTCCAGGTATCGGATACTTTACCTTATTAGAGATAAAAAAAAGGTATTATTAGCTTTATATTTGAAACAAGCTCTATTAATAAAGAATTATATGATTCATAAACTATTGATCCCCTTTCGTTTGAAATCAAATTTTTTGTGAAATTTGAATTTGCCACTTAATTTTATTATAGAATATTATAGATTTATAATTATCTTAACAATCAAAAGTTATCGATACAAAAGAATAATGAAATATGTATTGTATTTGATGTCTTAAACCTCCTCACCCGTCCATGCAGAGGACTTCGTTAAGGTAGGGATCTTGAGGAGGATGCTTGTGTTATTAATACTTTTCATTTTCAACTATACTGCTTTTATATTACTGTGCTCATGTATTGTATTTGTCTCAGTCATCAAAATTAAAAAGTGATAGTACGACTTATTCAAAATACTTATTTAAAATACAAAAAAATAATCATTACATAATTTACATTCAAGTTTTATAAAGCTTTTATGAAAAATTTACTGTTTTAGGTTTGTAGTAGTTTTAGGTTTTATTATTTTATTGAAATCAACTAAATATACTATAATTATTTTAGTTAAGTATTTTGATGCATTATCCGTTTCATGAAATAGTTATTTATTGATAAAATAGTTTCAAAAAACAGATTTATCTGAAAATTTTGACAATACGACTTATTTTTAAGTACAAAATTGATTAGTTCAGATTTAATATGATTTTCATACATTATTTTCAATTCAAATATACTACATATATAAAAATTTCATTAATTAATTTTTTCATTAAATTATCCAATTTTGTATTTAAATGCGTTATTTCTGAATGTATTTATTGATAGTACGACTTACTTCTAAGTACAAAATTAATTTACTCATTATTTTATTTATAACTATTAAAAATATATTTTATGATTTAATTAAAGAATTTTTCATATAAAAAAATAACTCTTATATTATCAATTCTATATTTGTTGAATATTTTAACTTTGTATTTAGATGCATTATTCTTAAATCATTGATAGTACGACTTATTTCCAAGTACAAAATAATGTTAATTAGTATTATGATAACTAAATAAATAATTTTGTACTTAGATGCATTTTCTTTGAATGATGGTCTATTGAAATGAATTGTTTCCACAGTATCAGTATTTTACAATTGAAACCAAATAGCTTTGTGATCACTGAATATGGTTTCATAGTAAAAAGCTTTTATTGTATTTGATAAAGAAAAGCAGTAATCAATTTGCGAATTATATATTGTCGATGAATGATTGATAGGAGTAACATGTAATAACTTTAATTTTGACATTAAATTTATTAGTTGTTGTACTTTAGTATTTTTTTCATCTTTCAAATTAATGTTTAAATCTCCAACAATAATAATATTTGAATAAGATGGATTTTGATTTTTCGCCAACATGCAGGCTTCATTAATCATCAATTTTGGTTGATGAAATCGAGTATTGGTTTTATTATAAATAAATATTAATATACTATCATTTATGAAAAACCCAGTAACACTTATTTGCTGTTCAAAAAATTTATCATAAAATTTTTGTATATAATTGTTTTCTAGAATAGAATTTCTTATAAAAACAGCATAGCCAAAAGGTTTTCGAATATTTTCACAATCATTAATTGAAATTAGTGAACATTCGTTTAAAATAAGTGGATCATTTTTTAATGTGAAGTAGTTTTTTTATAGAATTCAATATGTTTGTTTTAATTTTTTTATTAGCATTACCAATGCAAATGTCAATGGTCTTTATTACGTAGCATTCACTGTTTGAATTATTTAAACATATTTTATTGAATTCATCTTTTTGTTCATTAGTGTGGAATAAATGTACTGATTCTTGTGGCGGGTAACATTTGTCAATTATTAATGTTTGTATTTCTCTTGTTTTAAAAAGTTGATTCATTTCTTCTATTAATATATTATTTCCTAAACCATTTAATGCGGTTGCAAATTGAACATCATCTCTTTGACGCATAATTTCATCTAATTCGTATATGAGGCGTTTCACGTCAGCTCTCCAGGCGCGGCGCGCGAGCGCGAAATCATGCTGTTTTCAGCTTGTGTTTGAAGGGCTAAGATGTATCTAAAAAAAATAATCCGCAAGTGATTTCGATGTATTTTTTCCTCAGCTTTCCGATGGTGCTATTAGTTTCTCAAAATTTTTCAATTCTAACCTCAAAAAAACATAAAACGTGTTATATCTCAAAAACTATATTTTTAATATTTCTTTTGACCTGCTAGATCGAAAGAGGAGGAAATTTTACATGGATGTAGCCTTTTTCTACATAGGGGTTTTTTGATTTTTTCGAGATATTATTCAAGAAATACTTAGAATTGAAAAATTTTGAGAAACGAATAGCACCATCGGAAAGCTGAGGAAAAAATACATCGAAATCACTTGGGGATTATTTTTTTTAGATAAATCTTAGCCCTTCAAACACAAGCTGAAAACAGCATGATTTCGCGCTCGCGCGCCGTGCCTGGAGAGCTGACGTGAAACGCCTCATATAGAAAATAATCTCCGTAGATAAGGACCACTTCAAATTGATAATGGATCGTGTTTATCTATGTCAAATATCCATCTATCCATTACTGGTTGTAATTGATTAAAATCGCCAAAAGTAATAATTGACACTCCTCCAAATAGTTCATTTGAATGAAATATTTCTTGAAGGCGTTTATTAATTTGATTAAAAACTTTTCGCCCAACCATGGATATTTCATCAATTATTAAATATTTAAAATTGAATAATTTTGTACTTAAACTATTAAGAAGATCTGGTGGTAATTTATTCATTGATTCATTATTTACCGGTAAATAAAATGTCGAGTGTAATGTTATTCCTTTAATGTTAAAAGCAGCTTTGTATAGTATCAAGAAGAGCGGGAGCGCACCGAAGGCAAGTATAGAAGAGCCTTAGGAGTGACCGCGCGATGATATACATTGAAATGGATGTACGAGAAAAAAATCAATGCACTTATACCTATTGCGTTAGTTTCAACTATATAACATATCCTCTTAATCGAAAGCCATTTCATTGCTCTACTCAAATCAAAAGATTTTATTTAAAAAGATTATCTCGTTTAAAAGATATAGAGAGCTGAATTTTTTTATGTCCACTTTCCGATTATAAATTTTCTCCATAGTTTCAGACTCTCATCCGGTGTTGCGACTTCCTGTCACGTGATATATATATATACACACACGAACGCACGCCCATACATAACGACCTAACCTTACGCATCTATCAACATATAACATATATATATATATATATATATATATATATATATTCGTTTCAATAATCAAAGATCTAAGGAAGTCGACTGACGAAAAGAATAAAAGATTTATTTACGAGCATCAATGAGGCAACAACATTTTTTAGATAAGTATTAAAATGACTAAATGTTAAATAGTAATTTTTTTAAAGAATTGATACTTTGTGAAAATTTTTATTTACAGATAAGTAGTCAAGAAAATTTTTTCAGAGTTATCAAATTTGATGAGGTATAGCTATACTTCTCCACAGTCCACATCTCTGTGAGAGAAAGTATACGCACGCACGCGCGCACGCACGCAGAGAACGATCAAAAGTGAAGGAGTGTGATGATGATAATATATAGTAGAAAAAGACACGAGAGAGAGAGAGAGAGAGAGAGAGAGAGAGAGAGAGAGAGAGAGAGAGAGAGAGAGAGAGAGAGATGTTACAGTATATGTTTTTATTACAACATAACCTCTACTCTATCTATCTAGTTTTTGTTAAAGTTTTATGCAGATATATAGAGAGAATCATTTTCATTTTGTTTGAGTAGGTTGTAGCTAGAATATATCTCAAAAAATTGGAAGGGATTCAGATAGGTAGCAAACTTTTATTAGAAATAATCTTATTAATATAAAATCTAAAAGTTCTTGTTACTTTGTGAAATCTTTTTTTATATTACAGAGTATTAGCACTACAATTAGCATTTGCAAGTTCTTCGTTTCAAAATGTTTCCGGATGTAAAAATCACCATCTTCTAAAAAAATTGGTGAAGCATTTGTGACAGCTGACGACATTTAAAATAAGGAGGATATTCACTTATTAAAACCCGGAAATAGTGAGTTTGATATTTTACATATATACTAAGAGTATAATAATATGCATACATGTGAATACATGTGTAAATTTTTCTTGTTGGAGGGTGTTATCAAATCGTTATGTATTACAGCCATTAAAAGATTACGTTCAAGTCTGTCAAAGCACGCAACCTCCTGTAGTAGAGGCAGAAATACTGTGCCAGATATCCCACTGGCAGAGCCTCGTTCTACTTTATAGTGTTTCAATTATCAATGCTTTACTGACCCTATGACTTCTAAAGGTAAACTAGCAATTCTTCCAAAGGCAACTCGTCCAAAATTGGCCCAGGACCTGTGACGTTAGTTATGAAGGCCATTATATTCATTTGTCGGATCTAGAAGTTCAAGAATCTTAGAATATTACAATGTAATACTAAGCCAGAACCTGGTTATAATAATTTATAATTATTGAATGTCAGTGTTATTATATCTGTGTAGAATGCAGAAGAACGATGTAATAATTAATAACCATATTTTCTCAAGATCCAAAGGAATAGAAGCGAAAACTTGCATGAACAAACAACGGATATGATTGAAATAATTAAGATAATATAAAAGAATGTCAAGAAAGCTTTAAATAGCACAGTTTGAAGGATTACCATTTGTGATGTGACTCGTTTTTGACTATGATGCCTCCAAGTGAAATAATATCTGTGGACTTTTCTGTAAGTGGAATATTATCTGTAGTAGATTATTTTATTGGCAAAAAGTGTGATTTTATAATCGTATAAGTATATTCAACCACGAAAAAATCAAGTAACAATGCTAGCTTGTAAATTCTTTACAGATAGGACTTAATCCGACAACATACCTATAAGTATTAAGAACTTTTCAAATTTGGCAAGATACAAGGGTAAGTGAGTGGCAATGAGTATTTTGTGAAAAATGTATAAGCTGCTCTTATGGAAATTGTAGTCAACTTTGAGCTTCAAGTTTTGTAAAAACTAGAGGATCATCAGTTAATACATAGATTTGAATGTAAATTCTGAAGAGCGAACTACTATGTAGTAAGAGCAGCATTGGCCGCTGATCTTATTTACATAGATATCTTTAATTGTTGTGGTTAAAAGTTATGCTGTTGTGATACTAAAACCCAGAAATAGTGAGATGTAAGATTTTCCGAGATTATTGGAAGTGCCTCAAGCTCAAGTATTTCATACTTTCAGACTCAGATATCACTCCTTGAAGAAGATATTAACATAAATATAAACAAAGACTACAAATTGATAAAGTTTATTGCATATCAATGCGTTAAAGAATCGATTACCAAGTATTTTTTAATAGTATCAGTAATTTGAAAAAAGAACGCGCAAACATATTAGTAAACTCTTTAGACTATCTTATTTTCATAGACAACTTTAATTATTGTGGTTAAAAGTTAGGTTGTTGTGATAAGTGTTCAATATATTATTATTATTTTTTATTTTACAATAGAAGTCGATAAATAAGGGAGCGTCCAGCAGAAACGGGCCACCGAGCGCGCGCGGTGCCTTTTTTCGCGTAAAAGGCGCTCTGTTTAACTCGTTCATAATCGTATGCTGCGTCTTCGAAAAAAAAAACCAAGAACCTATATCGATAGATTTTTTTCTGCTCTTTCCAATTGCGCCATTGTTTTTATTGCGAAACGCGTTCTTCCGGACGAAAACTCGAGTTGAATATTGAAAGTCATTTTTCTCAAAGTATATCATGTTTTTTTTTCAAAATAAACTACACCATTGGAAAGTACAACTCTTAAGCTTCAAAACCCTATCTTGGAGAAGTTGGAGAAATAAAGGGTTTAAAAGTAACAACATGAAAAAGACAGCGCCGAGGGTCCGTGCGAGCCCCTCGCGCCCGTGCGTACGGCACGTTTAAGGGGGCTAGACACCTTTTTTCTCTGAAATAAGAAGTCACATTTTAATACATAAATGTAAACTAATTATTTCATACTTTTTACATATAAAAGTGAGTATATTTACCTTACCTTAAAACTTTTTCCGATGGGCCTTTTATATGGTCCAGGACTATAGTCATCGATGAAACAAGTTTTTTCACTAACCGTAGGCTTTGAAATTTTCCTGTGGATGGATTGACTCCAGATTTGAACTAAATTACTCCTGAATAGTATAATTCTCATATGAGTGTAGGGATTTTTGATCTAATGGGAAAAAAAATTGTGCTGTTTTTCAAGAGTTTTTGTTTTTAATTTTTTTTAATTTTTTATATTTTTTCATAATTTTTCTGATGTAAAAATTTTTTCCGACATTTAATCCTAAATCCCTACACTCATATGAGAATTATACTATTCAGGAGTAATTTAGTTCAAATCTGGAGTCAATTCATCCACAGGAAAATTTCAAAGCTTACGGTTAGTGAAAAAACTTGTTTCATCGATGACTATGGTTCTGGACCATATAAAAGGACCATCGGAGAAAGTTTTAAGGTAAGGTAAATATACCCACTTTTATATGTAAAAAGTATGAAATAATTAGTTTACATTTATGTATTAAAATGTGATTTCTTATTTCAGAGAAAAAAGGTGTCTAGCCCCCTTAATTGCACGCTCTATTCAATTCGCTAATAATCGTGTACCAAGTCTCTGAAAAAAGAACTAAGGACATATATCGATAGATTTTTTCCTGCTCTTTCCAATGGTGCTATTATTTTTATTCCGAAATGCTTCCTTCTAGTTGAAAATTCCATTTGAATGTTTAAACTCTATTTTTTCAATAAAATATCAGTCTTTTCTTCAAAATGAATTATATTCTTCAAAAGTACAAGTCTTAAACTATAAAATATTATAGTTTTAAATTGAAACATGAAAAGTTCAAAAGTAGTAAGATCAAAAAGACAGCGGCTGCCCGAACTTTTTACGCTATGCTCAAGGGCGGATTAATACACGCGATGTGCTATTTCGCCCTTTCTTTTTTGTAAATATAAAATGTTTTGTAACTTACAATGCCAATGCGTGGACATAATTTTGTGGATCTAGTTGTAACAGTTAGTATAATATTACAATGAACTTTGTTCATTTATATAACAAAATTTGAAAAACGTAATATATTAAACATAAAAATATCCATGAACGCACTGAAAGCAGTGAAACAGAAATTTAAAATAACCTTATAGATTGTTACAGAACAAAAGCAATTCGGAATAAAAATAATAGCATCATTGGAAAGAGCAGGAAAAAATCTATCGATATATGTCCTTAGTTCTTTTTTCAGAGACTTGGTACACGATTATTAGCGTATTGAATAGAGCGTGCACTTAAACGTGCCGTACGCACGGGCGCGAGGGGCTCGCGCGGACCCTCGGCGCTGTCTTTTTAATGTTGTTCCTTTTAAACCCTTTATTTCTCCAACTTCTCCAAGATAGGGTTTTGAAGCTTAAGAGTTGTACTTTCCAATTGTGTAGTTTATTTTGAAAAAAAAACATGATATACTTTGAGAAAAATGGCTTTCAATATTCAACTCGAGTTTTCGTCCGGAAGAAAGGGTTTCGCAATAAAAACAATGGCACCATTGGAAAGAGCAGAAAAAAATCTATCGATATAGGTTCTTGGCTTTTTTTTTTAAAGACGCTGCATACGATTATGAACGAGTTAAACAGAGCGCCTTTTACGCGAAAAAAGGCACCGCGCGCGCTCGGTGGCCCGTTTCTGCTAGACGCTCCCATAAGTGAATTTAAAAAGTGCATTTAAAAATATGTTTATTATGTCGGTAATCTATGGATCCAAGGTCTTATGTGAGTGAACCTTGGAACACGAGTTTGTTATATGTGGGTGTGTGTGAAATAAACAATAAAAATTAGTACAGAGAAATAAACATTTAGCATATGTGAAATAACTTTTTTTTGTAATATAAAAACATGGTGCTTCCCAGTGAAATACATTTGTGGGTTCTTATGTCAGTGAAGTGTACGTTATTTTGTGTATTTTGATAAAAGTGTTGTAAAGTGAAAAGCATAAATGATTAAAATGAGAGGAGTGAATATTTTATAATATAAAAAATTTGAGTATTTTGAATATTGAATATTTTAATATTTAATGGTGCTTCTCAGTGAAATACATTTGTGGGTTCTTATATCAGTGAAATGTACGTTATTTTGATAAAAGTTTTGTAAAGTGAAAAGCATAAATAATTAAAATAGAAGGAGTGAATAAATAAGTCAATTAAAAAAATGCATTTGGAAATATGTTTACTGTGTGATCTATATCGATGTAGGGTCTATATGCAATTAAACCTGGGACACGAGTTTATTATATATTAGTAGACTGTTTAGGCTGTATCTTCTATTCATACATAACTAACTTATTGTGCTTAAAGTTGGATTGTTATAATAAAATGCTGAACATATAGTACATATGAATTCGTTACAAATTTTTCTTGTTGGATGGTGTGAATCAAATCATTATGCATTAAGGCCACCAAAAGATTATGTTCAAGTCTGTCAAAGTAAACAACCTCCTGTAGTAGAGACAAAGAGAAATACTGTTGTAGATATTCCATTAAAAGTAAGCTAAAGCGACACTACCAAAGAAAGTTGGCCCCGGACCTGTAAGTTCAGTTACGAAGAATCTATCGAATAATACAGAAGTGCAAGAATCTTAATAAAAATATTACAATGTAATACTAATCCAGACCCACTCAGGTGGTAATAAATTCTGCACACAAATGTTAGTAATTAAATATAATTTTTATTTGCAGTTTATAAATGCATGATTTGGAACGCCAATAACACTAAATAATAGTTTTTCATTTGCTGTTAGTAACAGTTCTTTACAGTTATTTGTAGTTGTTTGCATTTATTTGGCTTCTTTTATTCATCACATGAAAGTCATGACAAAAAATGTTAATACTAGTGATTTGCATTTTTATTGAAAAAAAAAATTTGTAACAGATATGAATGATTATTATTTATAATTAAATATTAATATTGTTGTATAATTTATCAACATCCGTCAAACTGAGTACCAAAAACTTTAATAAGAGCTTAAATATTTTTTTAAAACAATCAACACGTTTTTTTAAAGCTAATTTTTTAAGTACGTTTTAACAACACAATTTGTCTAGTCCTTTGAATTCTTCTAGCCTCATCTATTCAATAAGCACTCGCTACAAATGATAATAATTTTTTTCATGACTGTACCAATAGTAATACTGTTAATATAAAACTTTCTACGAAAGTATGAAATAAGACAAGTATAGACGTTTTCTCTGTATAATCTATTATTTTCTCTTAAAAAGTTGTGAAATCTATATAAAAAAACATTTAAAAAAAGTTTAAACTAAGGCAAGTATTAGTTCCTCCCTCCCTCCCTTTCTCTTCCTCTCCCTCCCTCTCTTTCCCTCCCCTCTCTCTCCCTCTCACCCTCTCTGTCTCTCAACATCCGTCAAACTGAGTACCAAAAACTTCAATGAGAGCTTAAATATTTTTTTAAAACAATCAACACGTTTTTTAAAAGCTAATTTTTTAAGTACGTTCTAACAATACAATTTGTCTAGTCCTTTTAATTCTTCTAGTCTCATCTATTTAATAAGCTCTCTCTACAAATGATAATAATTTTTTTCATGACTATACAAATAAATATAAAACTTTCTACGAAAATATAAAATAAGGCAAGTATAGACGTTTTTTCTGCATAATCTATAAAAAAAACAGCACAATTTGCCTAGTCGTTTTATTTCTTCGAATCTCGAAATGTATTTAAATTTGTTCATCTTTCTGTACAAATTAAACACAAGAAAGTGCTGAAATCAATTTATTGTAGTCAAGTAACCATAAATTAACTTGACTGACATAATACAACTTTTCATACCTACTTATCAAACATATTTAGCCAGCGGGCATAAAGTACTATTTAACGCCCAAGAGACATAATAGCTCATATACAGCTCTTACAAAACTTTATAGAACCTACGCACTTACGCCCGTGTGGGCAAAAATTATTTCAATTATATATTATTATATAAGTATATTCATATTTTTCATTGTAAATCAAACAAACGAATGTTGTGAAATCAATTACCGATAGTCAAGTAATGCAAACAACTCTCCGAAACAACTGTACGACTGTTCTGAGAACTGTATTCAAATTTGTTCATTCTTCTATACAAATTAAACACAAGAATGTACTGAAATCGATTTATTGTAGTCAAGTACCCATAAGTTAACTTGACTGACATAATAGAACTCTTAGTACCTTGCATGTAAAATTACATTTTACGCCCACGTTGTATCTTCAAAAATATACAGCCAGCGGGCATAAAGTACTACTTAACGCCTAACAGGCGCAATAGCTCTCATACTCCTACAAAACTTTATAGAACCTACGCACTTTACGCCCGTGTGGGCGAATATTATTTTAATTATATAACAATTATGCCTTCTTTTTATTTCTAAAATTCATAAGAATTTTTTCAGATATTTACGAAAAGTCAAAGCCTATATAAAAAACCGCTGCCAATTCATTGGCACGTAGCTTCCTCAAACTTAATTTATTGATCCCTTTAATTAATTTTTACTTCTAATATTTAAAATTTAATACTTTATATTGTACGGTTAGACTAACTAGGAGAGGGTCATGGGTCCGCATTCAGCTTAAACTGTGCGTTATATCTTTTTTCGTAATGAACCGATTTTTTTGGGCAACGAACTTGATCGGAAGATATATAAAAGCTACATCTGTTCCAAATTTCAGGACGATTGGGTAATTTTTGCTTTTGTTATCGTACGACAACGAAAGCGCAAATTTTTTCTATAATAATTTTTTTCTAAAAAACAAATGAAGATAATCTCCTGAAATTTTAACAAAATATAGTCTTCAATAAATTTAATAAGTGGTTAAAATTTTAAGTCGATAAATCAAGTATTTTTTGAGAAAACGCGATTCGAAACTTTAAAAAAAAATTTTTTACCTCTAATATCTTTTTTCGTAATTGATCGATTTTTTTGGGCAACGAACTCGCTCTGAAGATATATAAAAGCTACATCTGTGCCAAATTTCAGGACGATTGGATAATTTTTGCTCTAGTTATCGTGCGACAACGAAAACGCACATTTTTTCTGAAATAATTCTTTTCTAAAAAACAAATGAAGATCATCTCTTGAAATTTTAACCAAATATAGTTTTCTATAAGTTTAATAAGTGGTTAAAATTTTAAGTCGATAAATCAAGTGATCTCTGAGAAAATGCGATTCGAAAATTAAAAAAAAAAATTTTTTACCTCAAATATCTTTTTTCGTAATGGACCAATTTTTTTGGGCAACGAACTCGACCTGAAGATATATAAAAGCTACATCTGTGCCAAATTTCAGGACGATTGGATAATTTTTGCTCTAGTTATCGTGCGACAACGAAAACGCAAATTTTTTCTAAAATAATTCTTTTCTAAAAAACAAATGAAGATAATCTCTTGAAATTTTAACCACATATAGTCTTCAATTAGTGTAATAACTGGTTAGAATTTCAAGTCGATAAATAAAATATTTTTTGAGAAATTAATTTATGAATTATAAAAAAGTTTTCCTTAATAACAAATGACAAAATGAAGATATTTTAAATCTTAAAAAAGGAAAATATAGATAATTTAAATACCTTTCAAGAAAAGTTTATTATATTATGTAATAATGACTGTAAGATATGAAAAAATAAAAAAAACTAAAAATTCAAAATCGTTTTTTGGTTATAAAACAAAAGAAAATCAATAAAAACTGAAATCCATCAGGGTACCTTTCCTTTCCCGCGAGACAAAGAGAATAAGCTCTACCCGACGAAAATCGGTCGATTGGTTTCGGAGATATGAAGAGTTCAAATACACACACACACACACCCACGCACACACACATACACTCACGAAAACAAAAATTATCAAAATAAACTAATATACACATATATCGCCTTAAAACATCTTTTTGAACATTTTTTTTTTCGAAAATTTTTTTCACCGTTACAAAGCTTCCTCTATTTAAAGGGAAGCAAAATTTATAGCTATCATTGTTCTTTTGTTATTAACGAAAACGTGTTTTTTTAAAAAAGTTCACAACTCACAAATAAATTATAATAATGCAGAATATAATGCATTCATAATGCATTGTATGCAGTGCTGCGGGATTCGTGACTAACCCACAGCTTGTTGGACTCTGCCGGAATACATACTGCACTACACGCTACCCGGATCGGAGCGCCACCTACTCTTATACTATTTTAATTATTCATCAGTTTTGAATACTTAAACTCAAGAATTCAATCTTGAAAATTCAAACATATTACATTTTGACGCCAATACTATATACTTTTATAATATACTAATGATAACATCATTGGAGTTATAAGTTTAAAAAAAAAAAACACGTTTCTGTTTTTGATGATAAAGAACCGTGATAGATAGAAAATTAATTTTTTTTAGAAAATATAGGTATTTTAATTCTCTTTCGAATGCCACCTACCCCATTCAGATACATAGAGCCTTTCTCGAGAAATTACGATCTTAAAAAAATGTAAAAAAATTTTTAACCTCAAATAGCTCTGAAATTTATGGACCAATCATTTTGCCCAAAGAACTCGACCGAGAACTATAAAAAATCTACCTCTAAAAGGAATTTTGAAGCCATTAAGTCAATTTTACTCTTGTAATCGTTGGACATACAAAACTGATTTTTTTCATTTTTCAATTTTTTACTCAAAATCTAGCCTACAGAATATGTTCAAATTTTAACAGATTATAGCTATTTATATTCTGTATTATCATGATTTTTCTCAAAAAAATTGACCGTTAAGGCAATGTGAACCTCAAAATCAACCCAATTTCATTATTTAATTAATAAACATTAGAATGTTTATTTGGAAAAACAATTCTGTCAGGCGCTCCGTGTATGTAAATACTATGCTCAGATTTTTTTTGTGCGATTCTATCAGCATTTCCATGAGATACGCTCGTTTTAAAACTGGCAAAATTCGAAGTATTACAGATCCCTACTTATCGGCATTGCGGCTTTTATTTAATTAAATAAATTCTGAGTAGATTTTTGGAAAAACAGCTCTGTCAGGCGCTCCGTATATATAAATACTATACTCAATTTTTTTTTTTAGTAATTCTATTATTATTTGCAAAAGATATATATGTTCTAAAATTTGTCGGTAAGTACACATTATCTTAAGTTTAGGAGTTATAAGCTTCTAAAAAAAAAACACGTTTTTGTTAATAACAATTGAACCGTGATAGCTAGAAACTTTTTTTTTTGTTTAGAAAATATAGGTATTTTAATCCTCTTTCGAACGCTACCCATCAGATTTGAATAACTCGATCCTATCATTTAAAAAAATTAAAAATCAGTTTTGAGAAAATCGAAAATTTGAAAAAAAACAAAAACGCATCGCCCCAATCAAAAAACGGATGTTTGACCCGCCATCACGCAAAAAAAAACAAAAAAAATGAGACCTGTCCGATCATAATCGACCGAATAGAAGCTGAGATCCAGGCATACACACACACACACACACACACACACACACACACACACACACACATCCATACAGACATTTTTCAAAAACCATGTATTTTGATTCCTCACACCTCGGAACGCAATTATAACATGTTTTTACAACAACTCAAAAATTTACTATCACAAAGCTTCCTCTAGGAGGAAGCAAAAATTACATAGTTACCACCACATCACCATTTTTCACTATTCTTTCTCAATTTTGAAATTTCTATAATATTACGCATCTTGGGAGGACAATAGAAGTCTATAGAGCTGCTCTAGCAGGGGTGATCCTTCACTCTCCCATACATACTTGGCGGGCCCGAGGGTTTGCAGTTTACCGGTGGGCTTTGTAAATGTAGAATACTAAATTTTTGCATAAAGTCCACTATAAATAATTACATTGGCACTAATTTCTAATTAATACCATTTAAATATAATATCCCTACATGTACAAAATCTCATGATTTACTTCCATTATCCAAAATGTTTTTGCTTGTGTCCGTCTTTTTTAAGCGGGTATGAGATAAAAAATGCATATAAATTTATAGTCTACTCAAAAGTGCATTTTACTAACCATTTTATAAGCCACCGATTGTTTATCCTTTTCCCGCGTGTAAATATCATATGTGATTTCATATGAATATTTCAGACATCAGGTCTCATATGAGATATGATATATGTGATGTCATCTGCAATTTGATATATTATGGGATTTCATGACATCTCATATGAGATCCCGTACGATATTTTCATGCGGGTTTGCACTTTCTATTGAAAAACAATACTTTCTATTTAAAAATAATATATTCAATACGTATTAGTATTTAATATGTAGAAGCAACCTATTTATTCATTTTATCTGATCTGTAAACATATGAAAATATTTATATGAAAATGACCATGTCTACACCTTAAACTGCAAACCGTCGGGCCCGCCAAGTATGTATGGGAGATTGGAGGACCACCACTGCTAGAGCAGCTCTATAGACTTCTATTGTCCTCCCAAGATGCGTAATATTATAGAAATTTCAAAATTGAGAAATAATAGTGAAAAATGGTGATGTGGTGGTAACTATGTAATTTTTGCTTCCTCCTAGAGGAAGCTTTGTGATAGTAAATTTTTGAGTTGTTGTAAAAACATGTTATAATTGTGTTCCGAGGTGTTAGGAATCAAAATACATGGTTTTTGAAAAATGTCTGTGTGGATGTGTGTGTGTGTGTGTGTGTGTGTGTGTGTGTGTGTGTGTGTGGTGTGTGTGTGTGTGTGCGCGCGCGTGTGTGTGTGCGTGTGTGTGTGTTTGTGTGTGTGTGTGTGTGTACGCCTGGATCTCAGCTTCTACTCGGTCGATTTTGACTGGATAGGTCTCTTTTTTTTTGTTTTTTTTTTTTGTGTGATGGCGGGTCAAAAATCCGTTTTCTGATTGGGGCGATGCGTTTTTGTTTTTTTTCAAATTTTCGATTTTCTAAAAACTGCTTTTTTATTCTTTTTAATGATAGGATCGAGATATTTAAATCTGATGGATAGTATTCGAAAGAGCGTAAAAAAATCTATAATTTCCGAAAAAATAAATTTCTCTAGCTATCCCGGTTCTCTTGTTATTGACAAAAACGTGTTTTTTTTTTAAAAGCTGATAACTCCGAAACTAAACGGCCAAATTTTTTGAGAAAAATCATGATAATACAGAATATAAATAGCTATAACCTGTTAAATCTGAATACATTCTGTAGGCTAGATTTTGAGTAAAAAATTGAAAAATGAAAAAAATCAGTTTTATATGTCCAACGATTACAAGAGTAAAATTGACTTAAGGGGATGTGAGTACCGACGTTATTTTTCAAACGAGCATAACTCACGCAAATATCAATAGAATTATCCAGAAAAAAATCTGCATATAGTGTTTGCGTGTACGGAGCGCTTGACAGACGTCTTTTTCCAAAAAAATGATGAGAATTTATTTAATTAAATAAAAACCGTACTGTCGGTAAGTAGGAATCTACAATTGACCTACTTTTCAAACGAGCATAACTCACGCAAATATCAATAAAATTTTGATTTTTTTTAATGATAGGATCGAGATATTTAAATCTGATGGGTAGTATTCGAAAGAGCGTAAAAAAATCTATAATTTCCAAAAAATAAATTTCTCTAGCTATCCCGGTTCTGTTGTTATTGACAAAAACGCGTTTTTTTTAAAAAAGCTAATAACTCCGAAACTAAACGGTCAATTTTTTTGAGAAAAATCATGATAATACAGAATATAAATAGCTATAATCTGTTAAAATCTGAATACATTCTGTAGGCTAGATTTTGAGTAAAAAATTGAAAAATGAAAAAAATTAGTTTTGTATGTCCAACGATTACAAGAGTAAAATTGACTTAAGGGGATGTGAGTACCGACGTTATTTTTCAAACGAGCATAAATCACGCAAATATCAATAGAATTATCCAGAAAAAAATCTGAATATAGTGTTTGCGTGTACGGAGCGCTTGACAGACGTCTTTTTCCAAAAAAATGATGAGAATTTATTTAATTAAATAAAAATCGTACTGTCGGTAAGTAGGAATCTACAATTGACCTACTTTTCAAACGAGCATAACTCACACAAATATCAATGGAATTATTCAGAAAAAAATCTGCATATAGTGTTTGCGTGTACGGAGCGCTTGACAGCCGTCTTTTTCCAAATAAATGTTTGAATGTTGATTTAAAAAAATATTTAAATTAGGGTTGCACATCCCCTTAATGGCTTCAAAATTCCTTTTAGATGTAGATTTTTTATAGTTCTCGGTCGAGTTCTTTGGGCAAAATGATTGGTCCATAAATTTCAGAGATATTTGAGGTTAAAAATGTTTTGACATTTTCTAAAAATCGTAATTTCTCGAGAACGGCTCGATGTATCTGAATGGGGTGGGTGGCATTTGAAAGAGAATTAAAATACCTATATTTTCTAGAAAAAATTAATTTTCTATCTATCAAGGTTCTTTAGTTATCATCAAAAACAAAAACCTGTTTTTAAAGAAACACGTTATTGTTAATAACAAAAGAACAATGATAGCTATAAATTTTTTTTTCTTAAAGAATATGAATTATGAAATATAAAAAAGACACGTTCTTGTTAATAACAAAACAACCGTGATAGCTATTTCTTTTATTATAAAATATAGATATTTTACTTCTATTTGAAATGATAACTTTATTTATCAGCTCAAAATTTATATAAATTTGATATAAATACATAATAAATAAATAAATAAATTTAAAAATTAACAAATTTTAATATTCATAAATGAATTTAATTATAATTATGCAATAAATTTTTTAAAAAATTATAAATTTTGTTATTAAAAATTAATTAAAGGAATCAACAAATTACAGTTGAGGAAGCTACGGGCCAATGAATTGGCAGCGGTTTTTTATATAGGCTTTGACTTTACGTAAATATCTGAAAAAATTCTTATGAATTTTAGAAATAAAAAGAAGGCATAATAGTTATATAATTAAAATAATATTCGCCCACACGGGCGTAAAGTGCGTAGGTTCTATAAAGTTTTGTAGGAGTATGAGAGCTATTGCGCCTGTTAGGCGTTAAGTAGTACTTTATGCCCGCTGGCTGAATATTTTTGAAGATACAACGTGGGCGTAAAATGTAATTTTATACGCAAGGTACTAAAAGTTCTATTATGTCAGTTAAGTTAACTTATGGGTACTTGACTACAATAAATCGATTTCAGTACTTTCGTGTGTTTAATTTGTACATAAAGATGAACAAATTTAAATACATTTCGAGATTCGAAGAAATAAAACGACTAGGCAAATTGTGCTGTTTTTTTATAGATTATGCAGAAAAAACGTCTATACTTACCTTATTTTATACTTTCGTAGAAAGTTTTATATTTATTTGTATAGTCATGAAAAAAATTATTATCATTTGTAGAGAGATCTTAATGCAGTTTGTGTAATTGCTTCTATTAATTTACTTTTACCAACGCCTGCACCACCCGTAACAAAGTGATAAATCTTTTCATTTCGTTTATTTTTTAAGTGATATGTAAAATTGTGATGGTATCTATATTGCTTATCATTTAGCTGTCTAATTAGTGAGTCATATTCATCATTAGAAATTTGTTTAGGTAATGAAATGTTTTGTATATCAATAGTATTAAAGTCTTTAGGCATTTCAAGCCCGATGTCAGTTGTTGGTTCATCAATTTCATATATTGCTAAACCATCTATTGCTTTATCTTTTGGTTTATTAATATTATCAATAAATTCATCGTTGATGTCATTTTGGACATCTTGCAATGCATCTTCTATTTCAATTTCAATTGTATCTGTATAGATATATTTATTTCTATTACTTTTAATTTCGTCAATATTGCGTCTGTACAAATTTTCTAATATTAATGTATCATCATTAGTAATATCATTTTCATTTTTCCAATTTGTAAAAAGCATTAATTGTTCTCTATAAAAATTATTTTCATCATTTATAATACTAAACTTTCGATATCTTATAATTTTAGAGAAGTTTCTTAAATAAATGAAACGATTATTATTCTTTAGTTTGAACCATTTTGTTTCGTTTTGTTCATCTTTATTAATACAATCATCATCGTCATCATCTTCATTATTTATTTTTCTTTGAGATTTTGAAAATTGATATTTGGCAGCAAAGTCAGCTAAGCACAATGTTTCTATATCATCAGGACGATTTATATAGTATTCCATTATATTAGCTTCAACAATATCAGTAGAATTTGGGTCTACAGAAAGTATTTGTTCTAGTTTTTGTTTTGACTTTAACAAATGACATCTTTCGTTTTCTGGAGAAGTATTAATATAAATACATTGTCTTGATGTAACAGATAAAGGTATGCCTAAAATATGATAAGCGATTTCTTGTGCTGATACTTCGGTTTTGTTTATAAAAATATTTACAATATTGCGTAATTGTTGTAACGAATGGTTCTCTTTTTTGACTTGATCAGCAGTTTCTTTTAATAATTTTGATAAACCCTGTTGGCTTTTTCCAATGTAATTGATAATATAAGAAATTCAAGCATATGGATCTAATATAAATTGTATGTCCATATTACATTTCATTAATATTAAAATCAATTTGTTGTAGGCATTGATTCTTAATTCGTTAATGTTTCTTTTTAAATAAATAGTTGGCCGTTTTATATTGTATTGAATAATATTTAAGTAATCGTTTTCATTTAATTGAATGTAAGTAAGAAAATCATTTGTTGACAAAATGTGTTGTACATGAACATCTTTTTTATCAATTAAATCAATTGTCTTTTTAATAAGAAGCCATTTATGTTCAATATATTTTTTGTAAGTTTTTTATTGCATTTGGATAATAATATTTTTGTTAAAAGCATGGGTAATTGAGGAAATCCAAATCTGCAATAATCATTATCAGCTCCGAAATTTTTTTTCTTACAAGTAGCATTGTGTTTATGAATTTGGTAATTGATCAAATCAGATATTTCGGGATCTTTATAAACTTTAATAAATTTATGACTAAATTCCTCGCATTTTTTAATGGAATTGGGATCTTGGCGAATGAAATTTGGACCATTTTTTAACCACAACACACAATGAACGTGCGGGCTTTCTCTATGTTGAAATTCTACTCTGTAATAATAATCTTCGAGATTATATTTGTCAAATATTCCATTTTTACATTTTAAAAATTTAAATAATTGTTGAATTCGATAATTATAATATCGGGCACATGTGACTGGATCATTTTGTATAAGTTTTATTTTTTCTTGCCAAGTCAATTGGTTACATTCTTCTAAATAGTTGGAAATGCAAGCTCTTCCAAATCTTCGTCCATTAATAAAGATATGGGTTGTTTCTTTTCTGCTGGAGCAAATTTAATTGCTACAAATTCATCTAATAATAAAGTTTCTTCATTTATTGGGTTTACAGGTTCATCATGTACAGTTTCATCCCAATTGTCTATTTCTAAGTTAGTATCGTTATTGTTAAGTTTTATTATTAAATTTCTTTTAGTTATATCGTCGCGTATGTTGTTTGTTGTATTTATTTCATTGTTATTTTGTTCTTCAAACCAATTGTGAGAAAGTATAATATTATGTAATTGATACAGTGGTTGTTTTGTTAAATAATCTGGAGCAACATATACTTTTCTTGGTCTTATGGTTTCGAACGAATATGGATTTTTATCTGTCATTCTTCTCATTAATTGAATTTTGATAGTTTGTATATTATCTATGGTTCGTGGTAGAATTGATGCATTATTGTCAACATCTGTTGGAACATTCACACAGTTTCCTCGAAGTCCAAATTGTTTATCAATTCCTAGATGTCGAATTTGCATGAATGGTAATCT
>CM070875.1:62855242-63065242 GCA_036365515.1 Torymus aiolomorphi | reverse complement strand
TTTGTAGAAGGTGAATGAATCTAGCACATACCTCATCATCGCGTCCGTTTGGTCGCTGATCAGTTCCCAACTGTTTTTTTCAAGAGTTACGTACTTTGCAGGAGACCCTGTACTATAGAGTTTCACCACAGCTCTATAAAATCCTGCGTGATGTTCCAATCCAACAACGACTTTTTTGAAATTTGACTTATTGATAGCGTAGGTTGTAGACAGGAAGAGATTTCACAGATCCATGTTTTTATTAACTCGCGATGTTACTGCTACTGCTGCTGTTGGTGGAGGTAGTGGTGTTGCAGCTGATGGTGGAGATAGCGATGGTGGAGTTACTGCTACTGAAGCTGCTACTGAATCTGGTACTGATACTGCTGATGGTGCAGGAGGTACTGGTGATGCTTCGTTTTTGTCCATTTTAAAGCAAGAGTAAACTTAGAGATTGAACGGACACTGGAATATCCACGCAGGAGCGTACTCTCAAATGGAATGGATACTCGTGACTGAAGGCAAGAATGTCGGGCTCCAGCTTTTACACGTACGCCCCCACCATGCTCTGTTTTCTCATTGGCCGATGAGTCTGTTACGTCCCATTTCCCTCATCCAATCAGTGAACGGAGTGATGACGTCGTAATATAAAGAATTAAACAAGATGAAAGCGATGAATGTAACATAACCTTACTACCCGTTTCGTATTCGCGATAAAAAAGTACGTTGGAATGACGTGAGCTTAGAGAGTAACGAATAAGCGATAAAAATAATGGTTTCCGAGAAAGAAATCGGTGAGTGTAACATAACCTCACTTTCCATTTCGTATTCGCGATAAAAAAAGTACGTTGGAATGACGTGCGCTTAGAGACTAACGAATACGAGATAAAAAATAACGGTTTCCGAGAAAGAAATCGATGAATGTAACATAACCTCACTTTCCGTTTCGTATTCGCGATAAAAAAGTACGTTGAAATGACGCGAGCTTAAACAGTAACGAATACGAGATAAAGATGATGACGAAATAAATTCTTATATGTAACCTAACCTTACTTTTGGCTTTGTATTACGCGATAAAAATTTCAGTTACAATCGCATCCGATGTGAACGTATGATATGAAAATAAGCAAAATAGGGATACTGTTATAAAATTAACGTGATAATTTCTTGAAAGCATGCAGGGGAATCAGGTGGGTAAGTATGTGAAAAAGAGTCTACCACTACACATATGATGCAAAAACATAATGCAATATTCACCGCACACTTTTGAATCAAAACTTTGTAATAGTTTCTTGTTCCACTGGAAATGTACGCAGTTTCTTCGTAGGCGATCAAGATGGTGTGGTGAGGTGGGAGCGAGCCCGTAACTGTCGAAATATACTCCGTACCCATTTTTGTCTATGTAAATGGCAACCCAATGCGATCCTGATTTATTTGCTCTATCTAGATTGGTCACAATAGCCACAGGCGGCTTAAAATTTTTGGAATGTGATCAGCAGCATACACACCTATTGTATTCGCCCTTAGCGCACCTATTGCATGCATTATTGTCCTTGTGTTCATCTTGTAATTGATTCTCCGTGAATATATTTGTATTTACAGACTTTTCGCTGGGAACGTTCTCAGTGATGTTACAGTCGTCGTCGTCGTCGTTGTTTGCTTTTACAGCGTGTGTGGTACTGTCTTCATCGTCTCCGTCGGTTACATCTACTCCTTCTGGTTCACCAAAGCGAAAAGACTTTCTGCGTCCGTTACGATACTTGCAAAGAGCTGCGTAAAATCTTTCGCTTTGTATGGTTTCATTTACTTCGCGCCACTTTTCAGGAAGTATACTGTACATCCATTTTCTTATTATGTTTGCTTTGAAAAGCGCACAAAAGTCTTTCTTATTTTCTATATGTTTTTCGATATGACTTGCACACACTAAAGAATTCGGAAACAGTCCTTCTAATTTACTAAACGATGGCGACCTCCACTCTGCGAGATCTATAACGCAACGTCCAAGCATGTTCTCGAGATATCTTCGTTTTTGATCCCCTCGCACGTAGATATTTCTCGCCTTCTTGACAACTTTGTAGAGATGATGGCGCAAGCGTCGCAATGATACGTCACCTTCGAGCCACTGTATTCCCTGTACGTGAACTGTGCAATAGCTATTTGTCGTCTTTATGTCTGGTGGCAAATGCAAAAAATTACAAGGTGGACCTACTATCCAATGACCAACTATGAGCTCTTGTAATGCGATCACAGCCACTTCCCTTGGCAACAAATTTCGGTTAACGCCGCGAAAACCTTGTATGTCGACAACGAAATCCATGATTTAAGGAGTGAGCGCGAGAGTCTATCGCTATGGAAAAGAGCGAATGACAACTGATCCTCACGCGTAGGTGTTTCATTTCTGATACACGCTTATCCCCACTACTCTTGTTTCTCCTTCTTCTTCTTCTTCTTCTTATATTTACGCGCTAAAATCCGATAGGATTTGCCTGCTCGAATCGACTTCCAGCACGTTATCGTATTCTGCGTAAATGATGCAATTTATGGTACTAGTGAGAGCGCCCTCGAATCGTACTTCCACGCGCACGCTACCCGACCGAACGAGGTTCCAGTGCGTAGCACAATGAGCTGATAAATCTGGTGTTAGATCAAATGTTGTCAGAAAATTTCCTCGCGTGTAATTGTGACGATTGATGCCGTTGCCTTCGTTGAGAAAATGTATACCTGTACCCGAAAACAGCGTACGGTAAGCATCTATGTAGAGACCACTGTTGCCGGTAAAGCGAGGTTGTAACGGTTTGATGGGAATTTGCACTCCGTCGACGTACAAAGAAAGATAATTTATCGAAAAGTGTTGAAAATTGAACGGGTTGAATTTACGATTTCCATTAAACGTTTTGTTGTCGACGAAACCTATAATTATTCTTTTAGGTAGCTGCCCGAAGATGACGTTGTCGAGAGTGTCCCCGAGAATTCCAGTGTGAAGCGTGAAAGACTTAACTTCGACACGTGTAATCGGATACTTGGCTGTAGCTTTAGCTAAGGCATTGGCATGCCCAAGTAAAATACCGGGACTTATCTTTACTCTGCCTATGATGAGACTGGCTTCTTTGATTTTGACACGGAATTTACCATCATCCGAAACATTCATCAAGCAAAATGCATCTTTGCTTCGTATGAGGCGTACTCTCATCTCCACTCCGTTGATAAGCATTTTATCTTGATTAAATACATCGCAACGCAAATGACCAATCGTATCGACGGTTTTCCCTCCAAGTATGTAATGTTGACGATATAGGGCACCTTTGTTAGTGGTAGCATTTTCTATAGGAATATTCGCAGCAGCTTCAAAGTTGTCAAACGTATCATCGTACCAAAGTGCTGTAGTTAAATGCGATTCTTTAGCAGCCGGAGAATAATTCAACAACGATTCAATATAAGCTCTATAGGGGTAGGCATTGTTGGGAGGTGAAACGAGCTTTTGATTCAAAAAAACATCGACTTGATTAAATAGCGAATGAAGAAAATTCTTAACTGCGCGACTTTGGCGTTTTCCGCTTCGCCTTCTATTGGTTCAACCGTTGCTTGCATGTAAAGCATCGTGTGCGCAAGGTCTATGTAATATTCATTACCACCCGGCACTACAAACTCTATGGGAGCATCTCCTTCGTCGCTGAGCGATGACACGGGCTTGTAGTGTAAGAAACTACATCCATTTCCCCCGCCCCCCCAAAACACTAATCCTAAAATAAGCAATTGGATAATTTTGTACACTTTCTTTACAATTAATTACAACCACAATCGATTTTTTTACAAGTGTATAAACAAAGTTATAAACAAACAAAAGGGGGGGCGGGAGAAATATTTCGCCAGCCCCCACATAAAAAAAAACACAATTTCCAGAACGGTAACGTAATCTACGATTTATTTACAATTATTTACAACCACAAAAACTGGTAAAAGTCGATTATTTATAACCATTTTGAGATATAATTTCGCCAGCCCTCCATACGCCAACATCAATTGTTCAAAGTGCTAACGCAATCTAAGATTTATTTACAATTATTTACAACCACAAAAACTGATAAAAGTCGATTATTTATAACAATTTTGAGCAATAATTTCGCCAGCCCCCCCATATGCCAAAATTAATTTTTCAAATTGCTAACGTAATCTACGATTTATTTACAATTATTTACAACCATAAAAACTGGTAAAAGTCGATTATTTATAACAATTTTGAGCAATAATTTCGCCAGCCCCCCATACGCCAGAATCAATTTTTCAAAGTGCTACCGTAATCTACGATTTATTTACAATTATTTACAACCACAAAAACTGGTAAAAGTCGATTATTTATAACAATTTTGAGCAATGATTTCGCCAGCCCCCCATACGCCAAAATCAATTTTTCAAAGTGCTAATGTAATCTACGATTTATCTACAATTATTTACAACCATAAAAACTGGTAAAAGTCGATTATTTATAACAATTTTGAGCAATCATTTCGCCAGCCCCCCATATGCCAAAATCAATTTTTCAAAGCGCTAACGTAATCTACGATTTATTTACAATTATTTACAACCATGAGAAATGGTACAATTCGATTATTTATAACAATTTTGAGCAATAATTTCGCTAGCCATCTCATACGCCAAAATCAATTTCTCAGAACGTAAATAGTCTATATTGTTTAATATATTATTAAAACATAATTTTATTATCCATTGTTGGGCTCTCGTTTACCAAATAATACTGCCCATCAGGCTAGGTGCGGTTGTGATACTGTATGACTATTGTTACTCGGAAAAAATGTATGTGAGGAAGTATCGCGGTTGATCGATGATAGAAAATGGTAATTTTTACCCTCCCAAATATTTAAATGACTAGTAGCGGCTTAGGGTTACAGATGACAAATTCACATGAATCGGAACTTGGAGCGAGTACGCCGATTTGCGAGTATGATACTAGATAGTATAACTGTTATTATAACTGTTAGAGGCCTGCGTTTATTACAGGGATGCTACTGTCTCCTCTATTTCCTCTTTTTTTCAATCCTCCATTTTAACCTTTTTCCAAGTTACTCCTCTATTTGCTCTATAATCAGCGATCTCTCTAATTTACCGATGAATTGCAATGAAAAAGACGCGCGAACTACAATATGAAAAGACTTGGTCGTCTCCTGTAGGTAGGGTTGCCACCTTTTATATTTGAAGTTGCTGGCCGACTGATGACTGGTGACGGGGGGAGGGGGGGAGGCAAGTTGGCGGGGGATATGGGGTCCATGCATATTAGGGAATTACGTAGCCCTGCAACAATGAGCAAGACAATTATTTAAACAATTTTTAAACCAAAGTGGGGTGGGGATATGTCGCCCACGTATATTCAGGAATTACGTAGATATGCAACAATAAGCAAGAGAATTATTTAAACAATTGTTATACATAAGTAGGCGGGGGATATGAGATTCACGCATACAAGGAAGTCATGTAGACATGAAAAAAATCAGCAAAACGTTTATTTAAATAATTTTTAAACCCAAGTAGGATGTGGGAAATAAGGTCCACGCATATAAGGGAGTCATGTAGAAATGAAAAAATAAGTAAAAAGATTACTTACATAATTTTTAAATCGAAGTAGGCGGGGGATGTGAGGTCCACGCATATAAGGGAGACATGTAGACATGAAGAAATAAGCCAAACGATAATTTAAATAATTTTTAAACGCAAGTAAGCAGGGAGTATGAAGTCCACGCATATAAGAGAGTCATGTAGACATGAAAAAATAAGCAAAACGATTATTCATATAATTTTTAAACCGAGGTAACCGGGTGACGCGAGTTCCACGCATACGTGGTCTGTTCAAAAAGTAAGGTGACTTACTTGCAGTCGATTTTCGTTTTTTTTTTCTTATGTTGGTACACACGCCCGAACATGTGTTTACAGTTTCAAGTTTATAGCATTCTTTGTTTGTTTGTGAGAAGTATAAAGGTTATAAGTGTTTTTGTGTGCTCGGCGATTTTCTGCTGTCGAAAAAAATGGATCAAAGAATTTGCATCAAATTTTGTGTAAAAAATGGAATTAAGTCCTCCAAAGTACTTGAAATGTTGACAGTGGCATACGGTGAGTCTACTCTGAGCAAAATAAATGTTTGTAAGTGATACAAGCTCTTCCAAGAAGGTCGTGAAGATGCCAATGACGAACCTCGTTCTGGACGCCCCAGCACGTCAAGAACTGATGAAAACGTTGAAGAAGTGAAAAAAATGGTGTTGGAGAATCGTCGAATCACCGTTAGACAAGTTGCTGATGACATCGGCATCTCGATTGGCTCATGCCATGCAATTTTTTCGGATGTTTTGGGCATGAGACGTGTGTCAGCGAAGTTTGTTCCGAAACTGCTTAATTTTGATCAGAGGAACCGTCGCATGAGCATCGTCCAGGAGCTGGTGGATAACGTCAATGATGGTCCTGATTGGCTTAAAAGGGTTATAACTGGTGACGAATCATGGGTATATGGTTATGACGTCGAAACCAAAGCTCAATCATCCGAATGGAAGAGCCTAGAAGAGACAAGACCGAAAAAAGCACGTCAAGTTCATTCCAATGTCAAAGTTTTGCTAACTGTTTTCTTCGATTACCGCGGCGTAGGGCATCAGCAGTTTTTGCCACAAGGTCGTACGGTTAATAAGGAGTATTACCTTGAAGTTATGCATCGCTTGCGAGAAGCAATACGAAAAAAACGTCCGGCGTTGTGGAAAAATAATTCATGGCTTTTGCATCACGATAATGCACCTGCTCACTCATCGTTGCTTGTGCGTGATTTTTTGGCCAAAACCAAAACCAAAATTATGCCTCAGCCACCATATTCACCAGATTTGGCGCCCTGCATCTTTTTCCTGTTCCCAAAACGGAAGAGACCCATGAAAGGACGAAGATTTTTAACGATTGAGGAGATAAAGACTGAATCGCTGGAAGAGCTCAAGGCTATACCAGAAAATGCTTATCAGAAGTGCTTCGAGGGTTGGAAAAAGCGTTGGCACAAGTGTATTATATCTGAAGGGGATTACTTTCAAGGGAACAACATGAATATTGATGAACAAATAAATATTTTTTGATAAAAAAATAATGTCACCTTACTTCTTGAACACACCACGTATAACGGAGTTACTTAGACGTGCGACGTAAGCAAGACTTTTATTTCAAAAATTCTTAACCTCTATAACTCGACTCCCTTCTATGCGCGGACCTCGCGGCCGGGCTACGTGAATATAATAATTCTTTAAATAATAGTCATGCTTATTTTTGCATGTCTACGTGACTCCCTTATATGCGTGGAACTCATATTCCCCGCCTATTTGGGTTTAAAAATTATTTAAATTAACGTTTTGCTTATTTTTTTCAAGTCTACATGACTCCCTTATATGCGTGGAACTCATATTCCCACCCTACTTGGGTTTAAAAATTATTTAAATTATCGTTTGCCTTATTTTTTCATGTCTACATGACTCCCTTATATGCGTGGACCTTATATCCCCTGCCTACTTGGGTTTAAAAATTATTTAAATTATCGTTTGGCTTATTTTTTCATGTCTATATGACTCCCTTATATGCATGGACCTTATATCACCTGCTTACTTGGGTTTAAAAATTATTTAAATTATCGTATGGCTTATTTTTTCATGCCTACATGGCTCCCTTATATGCGTGGACCTGATATCCCCCGCCAACTTGGGTTTGAAAATATTTAAATTATTGTTTGGCTTATTTTTTCATGTCTACATGACTCCCTTATATGCGTGGACCACATACTCCCTGCCTATTTGGGTTTAAACATTATTTCAATTACACAGCCCCACAAAAAAGAAGAAAAGGTTCTGCACTTTAGATCAGACTATCATATCTCGGTGTATTTCGGCCCCCCTAAGTACGATTCCAAGGTCAAAATTCGTCCACCGCCTCTGAATTTGGAGATATCATTACGTATAAGATTTTTGAGATATCTTGAAAAAGAAAGTAATAACAATTTTTTTGTTAATCTTCTCTACAAAACAATGTAGCATTGTTTGCACCCTTAAAGACCAACTTTACACCATCCCTCTACAATTTTTTTGTACGAGATCTAAATACCTGAATTTTGTAAACTTGCACATATCTCTTAAAATTAAATTCTTCATTTCTATCTCAAAATTTATATATTAAGATCTCCGAGATAAAAAATTGTAGAGGGATGGTGTAAAGTTGGTCTTGAAGGGGGCAAACAATGCTACATTGTTTTGTAGAAAAGATTAACAAAAAAATTGTTTTTATTTTGTTTTTTAAGATATCTCAAAAATCTTATACCTAATCATATCTCCAAATTCAGACGTGATGAACGAATTCTGACCTTGCAATCATATTTAGGGGGCCAAAATACACCGTGATATGATAATACGATCTAAAGTATAGAACTTTTTCATTTTTTTGTGAGGTTGTGTTAACGTTTGACTTATTTTTTTATGTCTACAGGACGCCCTTATATGCGTGGACCTCATATTCCCCGCCTACTTGGGTTTAAAAATTATTTAAATTATCGTTGGGCTTATTTCTTCATGTCTACATGACTCCCTTATGTGCGTGAACCTCACAACCTTCGCCTACTTGGGTTTGAAAATTATTTAAGTAATCTTTTTGCTTATTTTTTCATACCTACATGACTCCCTTACATGCGTGGACCTTATTTCCCACATCCTACTTGGGTTTAAAAAATTTTTAAATTATCGTTCGGCTTATTATTCTATGTCTACATGGGGGAGGGGGGGTCCAAAGTTTAGACGACTCACTTGAAAACTGATGTCAACTATAGACATGCTCGGTTTCGATATAAGCTACTCCAGATTGTGCAAAATTTCGAAATTCTAAAAGACGAAAATTATATTTTCGAATCTAACAATTCACCTACTGTCCAAAACATCGAATTTCATAAATACGATTTCAAAGCAAAGATAACTTGTTTCTAATGATTTATTTCGAAATATGTTTATTGTGTCCCTATTAAAATTCTATTAATGAAATTCGATTTTTTGGACAGTAGGTGAATTGTTACATTCGAAAATATGATTTTCGTAACTTAGAATTTCGAAATTTTGCACAATCTGCAGTAGCTTATATCGAAACCGAGCACGTCTATAGTTGACTTCAATTTTCATGTGAGTCGTCTAAACTTTGGACCCCCCCCGTCTACATGACTTCCTTATATGCGTGAACCTCATATCCCCCGCCTACTTGGGTTTAAAAATAATTAAATTATTGTTTGGCTTATTTTTTCATGTCTACATGACTCCCTTATATGCGTGGACCTCACATCCCCCGCCTACTTGGGTTTAAAAATTATTTAAGTAATCTTTTTACTTATTTTTTCATATCTACATGACTCCCTTATATGCGCGGACCTTATTTTCCACATCCTACTTGGGTTTAAAAATTATTTAAATAAACGTTTTGCTTATTTTTTTCAAGTCTACATGACTTCCTTATATGCGTGAATCTCATATCCCCCGCCTACTTGGGTATAAAAATGGTTTAAATAATTCTATTGCTTATTGTTGCCTATCTACGTAATTCCTCAATATACGTGGGCCACATATCCCCAACCTACTTTGGTTTAAAAATTGTTTAAATATTTGTCTTCCTTATTGTTGCAGGGCTACGTAATTCCCTAATATGCATGGACCCCATATACCCCGCCTACTTGCCTCCCCCCAACCGCCAGTCAACAGTCGGCCAGCAACTTCAAATGTAAAAGGTGGCAACCATACCTACAGGAGACGACCCAGTCTTTTCAAATTGTAGTCCGCGCGTCTTTTTCATTGCAATTCATCGGTAAATTGGAGAGATAGCTGATTATAGAGCAAATAGACCAGTAACTTGGAAAAAGAGTAACATAGAGGATTGAAAAAAAAGAGGAAATAGAGGAGATAGTTGCACCCCTGTAATAAACGCAGGCCTCTAACAGTTATAATAACAGTTATACTATATAGAGTATCATACTCGCAAATCGGCGTACTCGCTCCAAGTTCCGGTTCATCCGAATTTGTCATCTGTAACCCTAAGCCGCTACTAGTCATTTAAATATTTGCGAGGGTAAAAATTTCCATTTTCTATCATCGATCAACCGCAATACTTCCTCACACATACATTTTTTCCGAGTAACAATAGTCATACAGAATCACAACCGCACCTAGCCTGACCGGCAGTATTATTTGGTAAACGAAAGCCCAACAATGGATAATAAAATTCTGATTTAAAAATATATTAAACAATATAGACTATTTACGTTTTGAGAAATAGATTTTGGCGTATGAGGTGGCTAGCGAAATTATTGCCCCAAATTGTTATAAATAATCGACTTTTACCAGTTTTTATGGTTGTAAATAATTGTAAATAAATCGTAGATTACATCAGCATTTTGAAAAATTGATTTTGGCGTATGGGGGGGCTGGCGAAATTATTGCTCAAAATTGTTATAAATAATCGACTTTTATCAGTTTTTATGGTTGTAAATAATTGTAAATAAATCTCAGATTACGTTAGCACTTTGAACAATTGATTTTGGCGTATGGAGGGCTGGCGAAATTATATCTCAAAATTGTTATAAATAATCGACTTGTACCATTTTTCATGGTTGTAAATAATTGTAAATAAATCGTAGATTACACTAGCACTTTGAAAAATTGATTTTGGCGTATGGGGGGGCTGGCAAAATTATTGCTCAAAATTCTTATAAATAATCGACTTTTACCAGTTTTTGTGGTTGTAAATAATTGTAAATAAATCTTAGATTACGTTAGCACTTTGAAAAATTGATTTTGGCGTATGGGGGGCTGGCGAAATTATTGCTCAAAATTGTTATAAAAAATCGACTTTTATCAGTTTTTGTGGTTGTAAATAATTGTAAATAAATCTTATTAGATTACGTTAGCACTTTGAACAATTGATTTTGGCGTATGGAGGGCTGGCGAAATTATATCTCAAAATTGTTATAAATAATCGACTTCTACCAGTTTTTGTGTTTGTAAATAATTGTAAATAAATCGTAGATTACGTTAGCACTTTGAAAAATTGATTTTAGCGTATGGGGGGGCTGGCGAAATTATTGCTCAAAATTGTTATAAATAATCGACTTTTATCAGTTTTTGTGGTTGTAAATAATTGTAAATAAATCGTAGATTACGTTAGCACTTTGAAAAATTGATTTTGGCGTACGGGGGCTGGCGAAATTATTGCTCAAAATTGTTATAAATAATCGACTTTTACCAGTTTTTGTGGTTGTAAATAATTGTAAATATAACGTAGATTACGTTAGCACTTTGAAAAATTGATTTTGGCGTATGAGGGGGCTGGCGAAATTATTGCTCAAAATTATTATAAATAATCGACTTTTACCAATTTTTGTGGTTTTAAATAATTGTAAATAAATCGTAGATTACGTTACCGTTCTGGAAATTGTGGTTTTTTTATGTGGGGGCTGGAGAAATATTTCTCCCCCCCTTTTATTTGTTTATAACTTTGTTTATACACACAAAAAAAGTGTACAAAATTATCCAGTTGCTTATTTTAGGATTAGTGATTTGGGGGGGCGGGGGAAATGGACGTTAAGAAACTGCTACTCTCTATGGAAGTTTGAGTCGCCGGTAGAGAAAAAATTTCTAACTCACTGGACATACATTCTGTGGAGTGTGAATGTAAGAACGCCATTTTTTCTATTTCGGGGCGAAGATGTCGTCAATATTTATAAAAGTGGGCTTCTTTCTCTTCTTGTTGACTCTGTCGCCTTTTCTTGTAGTTGTTCGACCCTTCTTCTTCTTTTTCTCAGTGATGCGAACTAATCCGCTTGTCTTCCTCAACTGACGTTTTCGTCTGTGAGCAGGCGTCTTATAACCCGAGCCTTTCATCATCTCAGATATTTTTTCGGTTGCTTTTCTCTTCAAGTTTTTTCTATACCCTGTTGAAAACATCAATGTGGATTTTACACTGATTTCCACATGGAATCCATATGGAATCCATATGGAATCTATACTGATTCCATATGGATTCCATGTCGATTCCATGTTGCAATCAGTCCCAAATCGTCCTGTGGACTTCCACATGGAATTCCATATAGATTTCCTTATGAATTTTTCTACAAACATTTGTAAAACAAAATCCGTATGGATTTCCATGTAGATTTCCATGGGGAAATCCAGGTAAAAACGACATGATCCATATAGATTTCCACATGGATTTCCATATGGTAATTTTAATGTTTATAAAAATGTTTATTTATATAATTGTTATATTTTTTTTACTAGGATACATATTTTTGACAACAAGTACTGTAGAATCTTTTCGAAGAATTACATAAAAGGAAATTATAGTTTATAATTTTTTATGCTTTACTGATATGGTAAGAAACGTATCCCTAGTAAAAAAATTAAAAAATTTTATAAATAAACATTTTTATAAACATTTAAATTACCACATGGAAATCCATATGGAAATCTACATGGATCATATCGTTTTTACCTGGATTTCTCCATGGAAAACTACATGGAAATCCATACGGATTTTGTTTTACAAATGTTTGTAGAAAAATTCATATAGAAATCTATATGGAATTCCATGTGGAAATCCACAGGACGATTTGGGACTGATTTCCACATGGAATCCACGTAGAATCCATATGGAATCCGTATAGATTCCATATGGATTCCATATGGATTCCATGTGGAAATCAATGTAAAATCCACATGGATATTTTCAACAGGGTATTGTTTGGCTCTGACCTTCACTGCTTCTTTGAAATTGACACCGTTATTCGCCACGTCATCGAAAATATTTAACCCCGCTCGTATGGTTTCTTTTCCTACAGCTTTTGCTCCACTGGAGATGTAAGGCAGCATTTTTCGAAATAGGCCGCCTAACCATGCTCCCACTCCTCGGCCTCTTCGATAAGTAGAGCCAGCGAAAACTCTCCTAGCACCACCACTACCCCCGACTTGCTCGTCGTCGTAGCATTGAATGTAATAACTCATATTGGCTATAATTGTTTAGCGGTTGCGTTTGAAATGTAGCGTAACCGTCAACGTACCATACTCGAATGGTATAGGATGGCCGTGCTGATCTTTTATATCTATAACTATATTGTGGAAAGTATGATAAAGTAACGGTATGTAATGTATCGGAGCAAAACGCTGCACATAGTTACAACCAAATTTGTAATTTGGATCTGTGACTGAAACTATACGTAGAAGAGATGCTTGAATGTCGCCGACTGTGTATGGTTCGCAAATGTCCGTGTAAACGTACATTTGATCAGGGATAGCGCGAGACAATGAAGCAGGCCTAACACCCTCAATGACTCTGATGCCCTCGTTGACGGTCGTGAACATTCCTTTGGTCACGAAATTTTCAATACCAAAAATACGTCAAATTTTATCATCGAATTCCGTCACGTGAAACTCTTCACAATGGCATGTTCGCTTAATCGCGTAACATCCTAAGCGCCTTTTCATCGGTTCCAGTACTTGATGTTGATATACTTCGTTCGATCTATTTATCTCGGCAGCTAGCTGTTTTACTGTTTTATAAATACCGTCGGGAAAGTGGCAAACGTCTTTGCGTACTACCTTACCCCTGTCGTAGGAACAAAAGGAATAAGAAGCTTCAGTATTTTGTATGTGGTTTATAGTACAAGGCACGTAAATTTCAGCTAGACCTACGAGCCATTCACCGTGCAGCCTAATCTCGCGCTGTAAATGCGTGGTGAAGCAAGTTGTTGTATTATCGCTGAAATACGTCATACTACTGTTACTCGGTAACACCATGTAAAATTCATCTTGGTTCTCCATTTTTTTTTTTTTTCAGATTCTATCGAGATCGCTCGCCTTTATCCAAGAGTTGAATTTGACAGAGTATCCTAACCACTTGACTAGTAGTTGCTTATTTGCTCCTCGTCCACGCGTACGAACTATGCGCTCCACTTTAAATGTTTGATGGTTTGTGATGCATTCTCGGCCAACCAATACAAGTTCTTCCGTATAAAAGAATCCGTCGATAATGTCACCGTTTAAGTCTTCAGGAACGTACGTGAAGATATTCTGTCGTCGCAACACCCTTTCTATCTTGAACACTTCCTCGCTGAAGTTTTTTTCATAAACGCGCTCGAAGTTATTTTTAGTTCGACTGATTCGAACGAAGTCGCCCACCTTGAATTTAGGTATCGCTTGGTGGGCCCTCTTGCGGTCGTTTCTCTGCACCGCGCTTTGTCGAAGAGCACGCTTTTGCAAATTTTCACGGGATTTTGCTGCGTTGTACAGATTTACCTTAGATGGTTTCATTTTTGTTCCACTATGCAATGTGAGGTTGTAAGCGTATATAATTTTTTGTACTACGTCCACATACCTTTTTGTATTTTTGTGCGAGAAATAGCGCCACATACGCTCTCTTATTGTTCTGTCGAGTCTCTCAACTACAGCCGCTTTGATATCGGGATTTCGCGCTACTCTAAATTGTATGTCATATTTTTTTAGAAGGCTTTAAAAACCTGTGCCGACAAATTCTTTGCCACGGTCGGATTGTAAACACACCGGTACTCGCGGGCTCGCTCTGTCTAGAATTTTTTCAAACGCGCCGGCAACGTTTCGCGCTGTTTTGTCGCGCAATGGTTCGATCCACGCATACTTGCTAAGCACATCCACAACAACGAGAATATAGCAGAAGCCGTCGCTATAGTCTTTTATCGAGGTTAACTGTAGTAAATCACACTCCTACAGTTCATCCACGTTCGTGACGTTGTAGCGCAATCTCGGAAATTTTCGTTTTATAGGATGATGAAGCGTGTAAGCGTCTTGGTTACTAAGCCATGCGTATATTTTAGCCTTCTCATTGGATTTACCTCTCTTTTTATTTACGCGTACGAGATTTCTTGCACCCGCGTATCCTGCCTCGTGCGAGAGATCGTAATAATGTTTCTCGTACATCGTCTCTGTGCGTTTGTGCGTGTGCGTGTGCGCGCGCGCACGCGTGTGTGTGTGTGTGTGTGAGTGTGTGCGCGCGTGCGGGTTTTATATTTGGAATCGTAACCACTTTTTTTTACTTTGTTCAGTCTTTCTTCTCCTCGTAAGCACGGGAGAGGGCTCTGCATTCGCGTCTTCCTTATTCAATATTGGGCAATATTTTTCGTTACTTCAACGGCTTGCACGCGTTCGATTGCGTCTTGGGGCACGATTACCATTTTACGAGTACGTTCCATACTGCTTCTCTGATTATTTTTTTCACTGTTCTCCTCCTCCTCCTCCTCCTCCTCCAAACAGTTTAGATATGAGTGCGCCTACGATGGGCGCTAGAAGAGCTGGCAAAAAAGATCCTCCGTTCTGTACTATTGCGCGTTTTTTAGTTTTCCACCTTGATGACTTCCGATTGATTAATCTGCGCAATACGTGCTTGTGCTTATTCAGCTGTTTCTTTTCTCAATCTCTCAATTTCACTACACCGTGTAAAACGTTTAATGCGCACTCGCATATGCACTTGACGAGCGATTTATTAGCCGTGCGAAGGATGGCCGAACGCTGTTTGCCGTCGCAATGTTAAAGAGCACCCAAAAGTGGCAACTGTTTTTTGGAAAAACGTTTAGTACAAGGCAAACAGCGTCTAAAATTCATCCGTGTTGCTTCTGCCATCGTTATCTCTCAACTGTGTCGAGGGCACGCGCGTCTGACGTATCTATTTCCTTTTTTTTTGCTTCACCCCCTCTCCTTCACCTTAAATATAATTAAACTATCGAAACTTTGAATTTTTCGGCACATAAGCGTAGAGCGTTTTGTCGTCGGGAAATATGCAAGAGCGAAATCTAAATTCGTCTACACAGTCTTGCGATAAATCAAGAAAAAGATACGTATGTGGGGTCTCGTGGCGTCGACGTACGCCTCTTGGAGAAATTTTGGATCTTCCGGGTACACTTGATGCGCCAAGTGCTGTATGTGAGCGCGATCACGCGGGTTTTTATACAGTACGATATATTTTGTGTTCAGACTTATATCGCGCTATGACTTTCCCTTATGAAAAATATTTTGCGTTATGAATATAACGCTAATATTTTTGTGATGACTGCCCTTCGCGCACAAATCTAATAACACATCGCACGAAGATTCACGCATCAAATCATCGAGTATAAGTAATTTTTTTTTATCGCTATCGTTAGAGTAATCGCTCGCTTAAGGCAGACCTTCCCGATATTCGATACGCGGCGTGTCACCACTACCACCACCGGGTCTCAGCTCCGGCCGGTAGGCTTCTTGCCACTCAGTGTAATAAAAAAGTATTCGATCGAAGCGTACGTTACAGATTGTCGGTAAATTTGCGAGACATTTTTTGACGAACTGCGTTTTGCCGCAACCGGTAGGTCTGCACACGCAACACGTAAATGGATGTTTCCAGCGCGTATCCATTTTCGAGACTGACAACTAAACCCAATTTGCTCGTGCTTTTATCATGATATTTTTTTCAAAACACAAGAAAAACCAACTGACTCACCAGTGAACCCCGGCGCGCGTGGGGCCCCGCGGCGGCGCGGCGCGGTGCGCGGTGCGCACCCTCTCAGCTTATAAGGGTGCGCTCTTTATCAGCTTACACACGAGCTATCAGGGTATAGATGCGCTAGTGGCGGCACTGCGCGGCGCACGCTCTCTTAGCTTTTAAGCGCACGAGCGCGCGCTATCAGCTAATTCTGCGGCGCGCGGTACTCATCAGCTGATACCGCGCACTTCTAAAATGAGCATGAAATGAAAAAAGAACAACAAATATAACAAAATTAAACTTTTATTGTTAATAAAAAAACAAATGTTTAGTGCTTATAGCCAAAAGGCAACGAGGATGTTTTATTAAAATAGCGCCGTTTGTTCAACACTACACAGCATGTTTTAATTTCGTCTCGCGTGACAACATCATGATCAGGCATTCTTCTTATAGCTCTAAATTGTAGCTTAATATTACTTGCATTGCCGTGGAAAAAAGATTGAATTAGGCGGCTGACACTTTGAAAATTTATTTTTAACGTATTCGAGTAATTGAGCCTTATGCCTTTAATTTTACAACATTCAAATGTTTCATCGGTAGCCGGATCGACGGCTCTGTACGCGTAAAATTTGGGGCCACCAGATAAGAAGGTTTTATATGAACATTAGGCCCCAAAGTCTTGAGTTCGTCAGTCATATCGCCTAATAATGACTCGATGTGAGGTATATATTCTTCATTTTTCGCACGCTCGTTACAAACAAAAACGCATTAGTCGGTGTCATAGTACAAAACACGCTGATCGAGTTTCTCCAGATGACTATATAATTTCAGTCTCGCTTGCGCTGTAGTGCAAGCAGCGATTACTACATTAGTATTAGGAGCTGGTTCTACCGCGTCACCGATATTTTGCCATTCGACGTATAAAAGTTCGTCGTTTACAGGCAATACGCTGAGAACCTCCTTGCCAGGAGCCACCAAGAGCTTGAGCGGAGCTTCGCGCGTTGTTACTATTGCCGTCTGTTTTAAATTATAGCGTTGGCCAAATTTACCCCAAAAAGAATTCAGACATAGCTTCGCCACAGCGCGCAATCCCGCATTTTTCTCGATTTTTGCTCTCTCTAGCAGTATGCCTTCGTCTCGCTCATAATCGTTCAGATAAAGATCTTTATCTGGCTCGCTCACGCATCATGCAGGCCAACCACCAGCTTGTTGTTTTAGTTGCAAAAATGCATTCACGTAGCCGGCGAACAATCCCCCTATGCCACTCTGTTGATCGTATTGCGTTATTTCATATCGCCATATAATATATATTTCCGTTACGCGGAGCCCAACTCTACGGCTTTTCTTAATTCATCAGCAACCCATGTACCTGTAAATTCACGCTCATTAATGTTTTCGTGATTACAATCTCCCTGACGCATGTCCTCGCAACAAGAGCGGCAAAGAGCAAAGAGTAACTTTCCGTGCATTTTTATCGGCAAGAGAGGAAGAAACAAATTTCGAGGTGGCAACACTTTGCACTTAACTAACCCTTCTACTCGCGAGAGATCGTTGTTTCCCCCCGTCAACGCGTCGCACTCACTCCCGGCAAATATGTCGGGGTGACCAAGCGGGAATCGTCCTCTTTTACATATATATGGATATAATGAACAAATATCCGTATATCTTATTGTTTCTTCCTCTTTGACATCATAGTAGCATGTTATATTTTCCGTGTGCCCACCAAAAAATGCGTCCCGTGGATTCAAAACTATTTTGCTAATAATTGGATGATTGTGAACGTAATTCGCGATTTGTGGATTTTCAGCTTTGCGACGATCAAATTCACACTCTCAAATTTCACGGACCTCGTACCCTCGCGACTTTATTTTGTCTATCTTAGCGCGAGTATTCTCGTACGCTTCGTTGAGTGTGCGATTAAAAACGGTTAGCTTATCGCGTTTGTTTTTAAAACAGCGCGGACACCCATGTGTATAGCAGCCTTGGTATTCGAACACGATGCCTTTGTCCGAAGCTGCTGCTGACAAAGCTGATGCAGTGGAGACACCCGCTGCCGCCGGAGGAGGCAAATACCCGTCTATCAAAAAGCCTTCTGGTAATCTGAACTCGCGCGCACGGCCCGCGTGAATAATTTCTCGCCCGACTTCCCGCTCGCACTGAAATAGCCATTCGACAGCTTTTTGAGAATGTTTATCAGCGGGTCTGTAGCCATTGGGTGGTAAAATTCCTATAGCGTTTGTTTTAAGGAATTTTTTCCTGTACAAATAAGAACAAGCCGAAGCTATCGTGATCGCCGAAACAAAGGGGTCCGTGTCACCGATGTCGATGAAAATTTTCGAAAAGCGATACACGCGCGACGCAATATCTCTACATCCATACGGCAATATTCGACGATTTCGTTTTTGAAGTTAAAAACATAGTCTCGCGCATGCTCGTTATACCACTGGAAAAAATCGTTCTCTCCTCGTTTGACATAGAATTTGGCGCGTAGAAAGTTGGATCAGGCAGCGGTCCAACATATTCTTGATTGTCTAAAGTGTTGAAAAAGTGTAGGAAAACCCCTTTTTACTACTATATGGCAAGCCGAAGGCAGACGGAAGAGCACTCAATTTCATCTGAAAATAGTTCAAGCTGTCTATAAATTTAGCGCACCCTTGTCGTATCGTTATAATATTTTGCCCATTTAAAATAACATTCGGGATAACTTCAGTCGCGCGTTCGGCCATCTCCTTCAATATAAACTGTGCGTCAAACGCGCGCGCGTTGTGTGCGATGCAGACTATTTGAGAAAAGTTGCTTTTATCGCGCATAATTCGACCAGACGCTTAACATGCTCTTCCCAAAAAACGTATTCACGAATGCCACAAGTATTTCAAAATTGCGAGACATCGTCATTATCGATACAATCAGTACAGACTTGTTGCACGCACAAATTAGGTACATGAATTTTCGTGCTTCTATGATTCAAATACACTTCATCCTGACGCGTTTCAAAGTCATAAAAGATGTATACAAATTTTTTCTGAGTGTATTCTGTGTGTTTCGGCTTGATCATGGAACCATCTTAATTCTTGTACGCGCCGAATATGAAAAATTCTCCGCGCATTTACTAGCAAATTCGGGATGTTAATACCTGGCGTAACCAACCCATCACCGTTATTGATGCGTCTTCGAATAACTTAAAAAAAAAAAAAATATCGCGTTAAAAAAAATTTAGCATATGAAAAAAATATTTAAATAAAAAAAAACTTACATTCGTTTATTCGACGATCTAACGGGCTTCTTTCGTCAAAACTATTCCATATTAATCGATGTCGATCCTCTATGTTGTGGAATGAACGCTCTGACGGCGGTGCTCTCCTGGTATAAAAGTCATGCAGTGTGCCTGCGCATGGCCGTTCGTCAATTCTGCTCGTGGACGAGCGTGGGTCCTCACTCATGATAACTCTTTCTACAGCTTGTCTCGGTTTCCGATACTGGCTGAGCGTTAACGTCATGCGTGATCCCATCAATCTGTTGTTGTCCTCTTCATCGGAGGAGGATGTTACACGTATCACGTTTACGCTTTCGTTGTCTGAATCTTCAGCATTGTTCTCTTCAACATCGGATGGTGCGGCATCATCCTCTGGTGCTGCTTCGTTTATTTCATTTTCTTGTTGTTGTTGTTGATGTTGTTGTTGTTGTTCTCGTTGTTGTATTGGTATGTGCACTCGTGGAACTTGCTCTTCATCACTGAAAAGATCGTCTTCGCTCGAACTTGTCGCATCAGCCATATTTTGTTGTCGTGCCCGGGCAACTTCTTCATCGCTACTCACAATGTCACTGTCGCTCTCGTACACGAGTCTACGGTCTACTGGGTTTTGACGGCCGTTATAACCCATAAAAACTGTAGACGCATCGCTGTCATCAGCTAGCAGCTCGCCTAGCGCTATAATTTTTAATTGAATGAAAAATGATTATTTTTTCAAGATTAAAATTTTATAAATAAATGAATTTTACTTACCACGTTGTTCCTGGAATGCGACCATCATATCTCCAAGAACATTAGCGTTTTCCATGTGAATTTCCCTCACATATTCCCCGGCTATTAATAGGGCAGCGCGACTATTAAAAAATAATCGTCTATAAAATGCCGCAATCAGCCGTAAGCCGCTCTGCGATAAAAGAAAACGTAACTCGCGACGCAAAACGACGTAATTCATTGCACTGAGTCTTTGACGCCATGTTCTATTACACCTTCACCACACAGGTTGTCTATCCAACCGCAATGAAGATACCATGCGCGATATCACTTCACGCAACTCACTATTCTCGTCAGCTTCCACTGGCCGGATAAAAACCATGTTAACTCTCGCCATGATTCGCCTAGGTACTGAGATGACCGAGGGGTAAGACCTGGTCTTTTATAATGCATGCAGCTATATTCAGTGAAAGAAATTGCCACCATACTGTAGGCGAAATATATATTGGGTTCATCCTATCGCTTGAACGGTATATCGTGATACACAACGAAATCTACTCTCCGCGTTTGCTTCGATCCACACAGGGGTGAATCCGACACCTCTCTTCTTACGGTGATACTACTACCGAGAAGAAGAAGTACGTTAAGAACTAATCTCAGTCTTGCTCACTGCTCAAAAACAAAACAGTAACATGAGCGAGGACCAAGCTGATTTCAGTAGTGCCATGCGCGAAAAAATATCCTCTTGATTATTGCACGATATCGAAATTTGATTAGCCTTTCGGTAACTCTTTGACACCTTGCAAGCCAATATACATCATAAAGTACGTTACATACACCAGATAAAATACTGGCTTCTTAGTTAGAAGCAATAAAGCGATATATCGCCGGACGTACAGTAAAAACGGTTTGATGTTACTTGATGCTCAAGACAAAACACTAACATTCTGGTTAGCCGATACCGTGGAGTAAGATAGAATACGCGTATATTCGCATATATGCACGGGCCAATTATTGCTGCTATACCCCGATAAAAAATCGTGACGTTACCAAGCTCTTCGTAAGGTTTTGCTGGCTTTCGGATGCTGCGACAGGACCGAGTTCGTTCAGCTGTTTAGAAACCGACTATCTTTTTATTTTACCATCTATCCATCAATCCTTACTTATACAAAATTCGTAAATTTGCTTTTTTTTGCTCTTTTTTATATATATTGTGCAATTGTTAATAATAAAATTATCGTCGTGGAATTTGCAAATTCATCCTAAAAAACGCTCAATGAATAAGTTATGTAGCTCGCGTTAAGTATATCGAAAAAATATGAGATTTTTGATTCTCTTGCGAGAACCTCTTACAAGTCCGATGGTGTTGTAAATTTTTATTAATATTTAAAAAAAAATTTTTAATTTTGTGAGACGAAAGAGCGTGGATAAGGAGAACGCAATAGAACGCTCTGGAGTTCTTAGAATTAATAGCGATAAGGCTTCTATACGAATATCGGAATAAAGAAGAGATGCGATAGTTCAGCATGCTACAGGCGAAATACACATGGTAAGATAAAAAATTGTGACGTCACCAATCTCTCTCCGCAAGGTAAGCTCTTGGTGGCTTTCGGCTGCTGCGACAGGGTTCAGCTGTCATACGCTACAGCATACCCCTACACTCTTCGAAAAGAAGAACGCGCTATACTGGTATGGAGTGATGCTGTGAGTCACCGATTCCCGTACGGGCCACTGTTATCCTTGTATACATTAACATTGTAATTAATTACATCTTAATTGTTTGTTTTGATTGTTTATTTACATAAACATATCATTAAAAAACAATTAAACATACTTTAATTACAATGTTTATGAAAACATCGATAACATGTGTAATTAATGCTTATTTATTTATTTCTTTATTGTTTATTTTGATTGTTTGTTTATGTTTGTTTACATAAACATACCATTAAAAAGCAGTTAAACATACATTAATTACCATGTTTATCAAAACACAGATAACAGTGGCCCGGGCGGGGGCGGTGACTCACCGTTGTCTCTCTATAGTAGTATACATATACACTACTGTTACATTTATTAGTTAAAAAATAAAAACATATAATGTTAGTAAGAAAACGTCAGTTAAAATGCCATAACCTAAACCAATTCAAATAATTTATTGCTTATATATACTTACACAGTTGTATCTCCGTTGTATCTCCGATCTGGATAGAATTAATTCTCTCATTTGATGTAAAATCTTCTTTGGTTAACATTTTAAGTTATATTGAAAATCAAATCTCTAAAATTCACCCTCAGTAATAAGTTCAGACTCTGTTGTACAAACATGTGAAGGTAAGCCGTCCTGTATCTTTTTGAGGTCGATTGTTAGATACTGTCCTATCTTCTTTTCTTCTTTTCTGGCTTCGGATTGAGGGCGCTGTGCGTCCTCTTTGCGATATACTTAAGCCGCTGAATCGCATCAACTGACTTTTGCGGGGCGCATACGCATCACCGCTGTGCTCTCTGTCTAAGCCCGAAGTTTACGTACCTCTTTATAGTGTTTAAAATGCTACATTTAAGTTTTATTAAATTAATACTTATCCTTATAGGATAAAATCATAATAAAAGGCAAAAATAAAAATCACATTTTTCCAATTTTTGTACGTCTATTTATATTTTATTTGCCCTTTTTTTCATTTTCATATGACGGTATGACGTATGAATAACAATTGCCCATTTATTATGTTATTTCCTAATATTAAAAATGTTTTTCTAATAAATTTTTATTAGACATTATTATTTTAACAAATTTTATTTTACATAGACTTTTTATGATTAAACAAATTTTTGATGATATTTATTTGTAAAATGTTGATGATTTAAACCTTATTATAAATGAAGTTCTTTGTATACATAATTTTTTATTAATTCAGTATCATTTCCATCTAAATAAATTCTTAATGAATTGCATGAACGAACTCTCGATAAAGCTACATATAATTGTCGATGATTAAATACTTGTTTTTTTAAATCAACACCAATTTTTTCAAAAGTCTGACCCTGACCTGTACTAATTGTCATTGCAAAAGTTACTTTTACAGGAAATTGTCTTCTTTTGAATATGAAAGGAAAATCACCTTCCGATGAATACAAAGTAATTCGATTTAAACAAACAACATCTCCTTTTTTATCACCGGTCGATATTTCACATTTCAAAACATTATTAGGTAAATTTAAAACTAATAATCTATTACCATTACACAAACCTTCGCTGATATTTAAATTTCTTATAAGCATAATTACACAATTAAGAATAATTTTAATTCGTATGGCGGTAAAGATGGAGGCGATAAAGTGTTCAAATACTCCGGTAGTAAAACGTCATTTAAACTTGTAATATCACAATTTTCTGTGATGTCTATGCTGGTATCAATTTTTTCTGTCGTTTCAACAAACAATTTAACAACTCTTTCATTGATTTCATTAACATCAGAGTTTCTTGCAGATATAATAGCATCAATCGACTTTCTATATTGTTTATCTATAAAAATTGAACCTTAAATATCTTCCACTATATCAGTATTTGGTGCTGCTATGCAAGTTTCAGGAAAACAATGAATACTTAAATTGTCTTGAGCATCATTTAATTTGCCATCTTCTACACGGAAAAATGTTTAGGTCAGAAACTGACCTCGCGAGTGCAACCGCTCATCTAAATGCACGAGAAATATAGACATGCGTGTTTTGGAGAGCTGTTATTCGATTTTGGAAAACTCATTCTCCCTCAGTAGTAGAAGCGCTCGTCCGACACTGTCGCGTAATGTTAGCGCCTCTATCGGTAACGAGTTTCATCACTAGCGCGGGAAACTCTTACTACGGCGGCCGGAATCTCAGAGAGCACATGCATCGCTGCACTGATCGCCTGAAAGTGCATTAAGATCGACGAGTAAGAAAGTATAACTAAGTGGAGAATTCGCACATAACATCGCAATGAATACTTTCTTTGCCAGATATAAATTTTCTGACAGTCTCCGCCAACTCCTAGTTTGTAAGTATACAACATAACCTTAAATTTTTTTGTATACATGATGATAAATTTTTTCCTTGCACGATTATAAGTTTTGTGTTTGCATGATGATTGTAAGTAACTATAATATATTTATTAGTTAATGGTGTCAGTGAAGACACATTTTTCATAACTGTCAATGAAACCTTATTTTCAATACTGAAAGACTCGGAAGAAAAAGAGTATTTTATAAAAATGTTGGATTTTGAAAAAGAACTCATGATTAAAACCGCGAATCCAGCAGATAATGTGGAAATGATGGATGTCAGTATTAGTAGTGATAAAAGTTTAAATGTTACTTTAATTGATGATAGTTTAAATGATGATAGTTTAAATAATGATAGTTTAAATCCTAATAGTGCAATAATTCAAATTAAGGTGATAGTTTATTACTAGTCAATATCGAATTTCTTCAAAATTTTATCATACTACTGACTATTACTTAATATTATTACTTAAAGGTAAATTTGATATCACATTGTGTCAAAATATTTAACGTAAATAGTATCTTTGTAAATTTATTTTTTAATTATCAGTAAATCTATTACATAATGGTTTTGAAATTATTACTTTTAGTATTATTAATATTCCCACTTGTTATTGTCTGCAAATACCATTAATAACTTAAATTAGGTTAATAAATAGAATAGTTAGTTTTAAAAACTTAACTTTAGTTTTAGCAAGTAAGCCGTATACCATCAGAATATTGAAAAAAGTTATATTTACTAAATATTTTGTTATTAATTTAAAAATTAGTTAATTTTATACACAATTAGTAATTCTATTATTACCAAACTGTAAGATTATTTAACTAAAAACTTAAACATCTACACACAGTCATAATGCATATTTCATTCACCGATCACTCAATAGGTTTTAAATTCACGCTTGTTATTGTCTGCAAATACCATTAATAACTTAAATTAGGTTAATAAATAGAATAGTTAGTTTTAAAAACTTAACTTTAGTTTTAGCAAGTAAGCCGTATACCATCAGAATATTGAAAAAAGTTATATTTACTAAATAAGTACTAATCCAGTTAAACCAAACTCAGTCTTTTTAAAATGATTTAGAACGCTATACTGTCTATATTCAGCAGTGTACTTCAATATAATATTTAGTTTTGAACTGAAAAATTTAACAATATGATACTCTCGTGTACTATATTTTTAATAAATCTTTCTTATGTTTGCATTATCAATTTTTATAATTTTTATAATAAAATATTTAGTATAACGTTTATAGGATTATGTAGCATATATATATTGCGGAAACCGGTACTTTTGAGGATCTATAGTTTTTCTCGCCAGAGTTCGTATATGCTTGACTAAAAAAATAACTCCCTCTCTGCGTTGAAGGTATTAATATAAATCCTCAAAGGTACCGTTTCATACCTAAGGAATTTTGAGGATGTCCTCAAAAGTCCGAAAAATTCTCAAAGTATCGAATCCGTGCTGACATAGATCCTCAAAAGCTGCATTTGATGTAGTTATATATACATATATATATATATATATATATATATATATATATATATATATATATATATATATATATATATATATATATATATACTAGTGGGGCTTCGCCCCCCTGCTCGCTCCGCTCGCCAACCCCCGATGTGTTGTAATTATAATAAAAAATGTTTTAAATTGTATACTTAGGAATAATTTTATAACGAAAGATATAAATGTATAGTCAGAAAGATCCCATTGGAAAAATGTTTATAAAGATAAGAAATGTATAATATATAAGTTATATATATTTAACAGTTTTCCACGCCACCTTAGAGGTACTGTGAATAGGCGCGTTGGATTTTTTTTTTTAAAGTGGCATCCCTCGTCAATAGCCCTACGTAACCACTTTCGATGTTTAATTTTAAATTGGTATACTTTTTATATATGACTTATTTTACTACATATTTTTCATGTATTATTTACTAAATAATAGTTAAAATTTACGAAAATTTTGATAATTTTTCATTTGGGAAAATATTTCTTTAACATATTCTTTAATGTTTTACTTTTTTGTATACTTTTCATAATTAGGAAACATATATTTATTGTTCCTTTTATACGTATTTTAGCATTATATGTTAACATTGTGTAAAATATGTGAAAGATGTTAATGAACTTATAACATTTTAAAAATTTTATTACTATTTTCCTAAAATTTTAAATATTATATATTTTAAAAAAGTTTAACTGTTATCATTTGAACAATACGAAAAATGTTATTAATAAAATTTTTCTTTAATATAATCCTTTAAGGTTTCATAAGTATTTTAGGAACTTGTATATTTTTATTGTTCCTTTTTTATATGTAGTTAATTGTTAGGACATATATTAAAGAAATTAATTTTTTTGACTTCTAATAATTATTTTAACTCTTAAACTTTTTTGTACAATATTCATTAATTTTTATCAATTGAATTTAATTATTATCTATATGTTTCAATTAAAGTTTTTATATAATTCATATCATATTCTTTAAGTAAGTTATTATTATACTCATTGTACATATTGTCTTCTTTTTCATGTTTTTCCACCATTTCATTTAACCTGTCAAGTTCAACGGTATCTTTTAAATTATCTACTTCATTATATTTATTTTGTTCTGAATTCCAAATCAATGGAATTTGTCCTTGTGTGATATCATTATTATATTCATTGATTTGATTAATTAAATCATGTTCATATTCATCTTCCTCATTAATGTGATTTTGTAGTTGTTTGTTTATTTCATCCAAATATCTTGCATGCTGTATACTTTCTACTTCCCATCTTAATCCCATCTTAATGGACTGGGTCTTGAATCTCCTTGATTAGCCATTTGGTATTTTACTAAGTTATTGGTAATTATATTAAATGTGTTACAGTTAAAAATATTAAATATCATAATATAATAAAAGAAAATAAGATAAAAAAATGTAATTAATCTAATATTTCTTTCCAAACAATATTTGTTATTTGACTTTTATTTTCTGTTTCATTTTGTATGTATATATTATTTGGATTTTTACATCTTGAAAGAGCAACATATAATTGACCATGAGAGAATAAAGATTTTTTTAGAAATAATCCCATGTTATCGAAACTTTGACCTTGAGATTTATTAATAGTTATAGCAAAAGCTAATACAATAGGAAATTGTTTCCTATAGAAGATAAACGGCAATGCAGATGATTCACAAGTATTAAGTGTTATACGGGGAATAAAAAATTGTTTTCCTTTATTCTCGCCTGTAATGATTTCAGCTTTTATATTATATTTATATAATCCTATTATTTTGAGTCGGGTTCCATTACATAATCCATCACTTATTCGAATATTTCGAATTAATATTACTATTGAATTTATTTTTAATTTCAATTCATGTTGACGTAAACCTTCACGTATGTTATTTAATATTTCTATTGGATAATTTAGATGAATATTTTCATCTGTTTGATCGACTCCGTTATGTGTTGCATAATCTATACTATAATATGTTATAGTTTCATGATTAATTAAGTTTAATATTGTATTATTTAATATATTTACTTCTTCATTATGTGAAGTTAATATAACATTTTTTGAAAAATCATAATTATTGTTAATATTTTTATAAATTGTATGACAAACATCATTTGATTTCCATTCATTAGGAATAATAAATTGATCAATTTTTCCTTCTCCTATATTTAATAAAAATGATGCAAAGTCTTTATTTTTAGTACGTATATTTATTTTTAATTTAAAAATATTAAATAAAGGCTTAACATATGAATATTTAATGGATTCTTCTATAATTCTATTTCTAAATCCATTTTTTATTACTGGAAGAATTTGTCTAAAATCTCCACCTAAACTAATTAATTTTCCGCCAAAGGGATTATTATTATAACATACATCTTTTAAAGTTTTATCTACGATTTCCACAGCTTTTTTAGGTATCATTGAAGCTTCGTCCCAGATAATAACTTCAGCTTCTCTTAATTTTTTTTTTTATCTGAATCTAATTTTAGGAACCTCAACGTGAATTTAGAATATTAAAATTTATAATAAATAACAATAACGGTGTTTGTGTTCAATGTAATATGTTCAATGAAAAAATAAACATATTTAAAAATCAACTTAAATTATTCGATGTAAGTAATAGTAATATATATATATCAAACTTTATATAAACCGTATAAAACGTTAATATTCAATTTATTTTAGAAAATTCTCCTAGAAAATGTTGTCGTTGGTAATGCAAAACGATATACTAAAGGAAATGTACATTATGAATTGACATTAAAACATTATTCGTCAATAATATCATTTGGAGAAGTTGATAGGTTTAAAAAAATGAATACAACAGAAATTATATTTGAACAAATTCCAACAAACCGTGGATTAATAAGTATAAATTTTTAGTTTTATACAATAGATTAATTAAACTTATATTATAATTATACAATAAATTTGTTAGAGATTGAAGGCTATTTACAAAATAATTTTCATCAACGAAATAAAAATAACGACTTAGAATATCATGCTGCAATAACTAATGGAAATCATAAATTGGATATTGTAGTTACTAAAAATTCAAGTGAATCTCTAGATATTGAAAAAGGAAAAAAAATAGATATAACAGGAGATCTACAAGAAGTTGGTAAATATACACCTTATTATTTAGTGATAATTTATTATTATATTTCTTTATTTTTTTTAGGAGTATCTTTTATTTTGAAAATTAAATCGATAGAACACATAAAAACGTTAAATGATCATAAAATGGACCTAAACAATTTGATAATGGGTTCTGAAATATTTTTAAATGAGGTAAAGTTTTAAATTTGCATATTGAATAAATATTAGTTATAATAATTAATGTTATTATTTATTAGACGAAACAAAAAGAAGAAAATGATGAACAATCATAAAAATGAAAATAAGGAAAAATATAAAACTAATTAATAAATATAAATAAGATGAGTATATTTCTTTTCTCTATTATTGTTATAAAATTTTTAATAAAAAATGATAAATAGGAAATTTATGAATATTCATAAACTTTATGATATCATTAATAATGAATTTATTCTTGCATAATGTTCAAATGAAACGGAAACAAATAAAAAGGAATATATAAATATATTATTTTCCTTAATTTTCCAAATGAACACAATAACAGACAAGAAAATGATTTAATGATTTCCATAAAGGCTTATTAAAATGAAAACTAATTAATTTAATTCCTAGTATCATTCCTAGTAGATATTAAACATAAATATATATATATATATATATATATATATATATATATATATATATATATATCATTGGACGGTATTTTGAGGATTTCATAAAGAATTTGTACAATAGTGGTGACACAAATATAAACATTGTTATAAACAACCAATAAACAAGCGCGTGACTAAAGAAATAATGACCCTAAGGTTATTGACTAACACCACGACGCCTGCGGCGCCCGCTTTTACGGAAAAATATCACGGAATTTCCGAAATCGATGTATTAACACACTATTGTGGAAACCGCTAAAAAATCCTCAAAATGCCTCTCGAGTGCTTTGGACTTTTGAGGAGACTCCTCAAAATGCCTACAAAATCCTCAAAATTCGGTATATATGACCTATATAATCCTCAAAATGCGTCCCAGATGTGAACATATATATATATATATATATATAAATATTAAATAATTTAAAAAAAATATTAATAGTAATCATTTTTTTAGATAATCAATATAATTAATCTGTAAAAAGTTCATAATAACAGAAAGAAAGGATAATGAAATAGTGGTTATGTAGGGCTCCAGGCGAAGGATGCCACTTTAAACAAAATCCAACGCGCCTATTCACAGTACCTCTCGGGTGACGTGGAAAACTGTTAATAGTATATAAGTTATATATTATACATTTATATACTGATAATGATTAATAGAATTATTTCTAACTATACATTTATATCTTTCTAAAAAACAATTCCAAAAGAATTGCTTCTAAAAATTTTTCTAACAGGAAAATTTATATAAAGCTATTGTTAAAGAATAAAAATCCAACAGTACCTTCAAGGTGACATAGCATTTCATTTCAATTAAAATTTTTTTCTTCCCAATATTAAATTTTACATAAATTTGTTTCCTACTTTATGACATTGTTTAAGAGACATTGAGGGGGGGCTAGGAGGGAGCTGAGGGGGGCGCTGAGGTGGTGGTGAGTTGGGAGCGAGGGGGGCGCTGAGGTGGGAGTGAGGTGGCGCTGAGGGGGGGGTGAATGGGGACTCTAACAGAATAATAAGTCACGAAATAACGTAAAAAATGACGGAATTTTACGTTATTTTGAGGAGGGAGCTAAGGGGGGTGCTGAGGTGGGGGTGAGGAGGGGGCGATGGGGGAGCTGAGGTGGGAGTGAGGTGGGGGTGAGGAGGGGGGGAGGGGGGAGCTGAGGGGGGAGTGAGGTGGGGCTGAGGTGGGGGTGAGGTGGGGCTACGTGGTAACATTCATCTATATAATATAGGAATATATATATATATATGCATACATATAGCTCTACAGCATTTTGAGGATTATATTCGGCAAAAATACCGACTTATGAGGATTTTTTAGCATTTTGAGGAGCATCCTCAAAAGTCGTCGGTACCCGCTTAGCATTTTGAGGATTTTTTTTGCGGCGTCCACAATAGTGTGTTAATACATTGATTTCGGAAAATCCGTAATATTTTTCCGTAAAAGCGGGTGCCGCAGGCGTCGTGGTGTTAGTCAATAACCTTAGGGTCATTATTTCTTTAATCACGCGCTTGTTTCCTGATTGTTTATAACAATGTTTATATTTATGGCACTACTATTGTAGAAAACCTTTATGAAATCCTCAAAAGGATCCCAGGATAAAATTATATATATATATATATATATATATCATTGGACGGTATTTTGAGGATTTCATAAAGAATTTGTACAATAGTGGTGACACAAATATAAACATTGTTATAAACAACCAATAAACAAGCGCGTGACTAAAGAAATAATGACCCTAAGGTTATTGACTAACACCACGACGCCTGCGGCGCCCGCTTTTACGGAAAAATATCACGGAATTTCCGAAATCGATGTATTAACACACTATTGTGGAAACCGCTAAAAAATCCTCAAAATGCCTCTCGAGTGCTTTGGACTTTTGAGGAGACTCCTCAAAATGCCTACAAAATCCTCAAAATTCGGTATATATGACCTATATAATCCTCAAAATGCGTCCCAGATGTGAATATATATATATATATATATATATATAAATATTAAATAATTTAAAAAAAATATTAATAGTAATCATTTTTTTAGATAATCAATATAATTAATCTGTAAAAAGTTCATAATAACAGAAAGAAAGGATAATGAAATAGTGGTTATGTAGGGCTCCAGGCGAAGGATGCCACTTTAAACAAAATCCAACGCGCCTATTCACAGTACCTCTCGGGTGACGTGGAAAACTGTTAATAGTATATAAGTTATATATTATACATTTATATACTGATAATGATTAATAGAATTATTTCTAACTATACATTTATATCTTTCTAAAAAACAATTCCAAAAGAATTGCTTCTAAAAATTTTTCTAACAGGAAAATTTATATAAAGCTGTTGTTAAAGAATAAAAATCCAACAGTACCTTCAAGGTGACATAGCATTTCATTTCAATTAAAATTTTTTTCTTCCCAATATTAAATTTTACATAAATTTGTTTCCTACTTTATGACATTGTTTAAGAGACATTGAGGGGGGGCTAGGAGGGAGCTGAGGGGGCGCTGAGGTGGTGGTGAGTTGGGAGCGAGGGGGCGCTGAGGTGGGAGTGAGGTGGCGCTGAGGGGGGGTGAATGGGGACTCTAACAGAATAATAAGTCACGAAATAACGTAAAAAATGACGGAATTTTACGTTATTTTGAGGAGGAGCTAAGGGGGTGCTGAGGTGGGGGTGAGGAGGGGGCGATGGGGGAGCTGAGGTGGGAGTGAGGTGGGGGTGAGGAGGGGGCGAGGGGGAGCTGAGGTGGGAGTGAGGTGGCGCTGAGGTGGGGGTGAGGTGGGGCTACGTGGTAACATTCATCTATATAATATAGGAATATATATATATATATATATGCATACATATAGCTCTACAGCATTTTGAGGATTATATTCGGCAAAAATACCGACTTATGAGGATTTTTTAGCATTTTGAGGAGCATCCTCAAAAGTCGTCGGTACCCGCTTAGCATTTTGAGGATTTTTTTTGCGGCGTCCACAATAGTGTGTTAATACATTGATTTCGGAAAATCCGTAATATTTTTCCGTAAAAGCGGGTGCCGCAGGCGTCGTGGTGTTAGTCAATAACCTTAGGGTCATTATTTCTTTAATCACGCGCTTGTTTCCTGATTGTTTATAACAATGTTTATATTTATGGCACTACTATTGTAGAAAACCTTTATTAAATCCTCAAAAGGATCCCAGGATAAAATTATATATATATATATATATATATATATATATATATATATATATATATATATATATATATATATATATATATATATATATATATATATATATATATATATATATATATATATATATATATATATATATATATATATATATATATATATATATATATATAATTTGATTGCTGTCTTGACTCCTGTTGTCCTGCACTACGTGCAAGGACAATTGTGCTTCAAGTTGTCGCTGTCTCTTCAGCTGGTTAGTAATATTTCAATATTTATTCAATTTTCTTTAGTTGCTTCAGCCAGTTGTTATTCTTCCAGGAGCGATGGATGGCTTATAATGCTGTATGTGGCTCAGTCAACTAGTTTCCATATGCATTTGCAGGGTACTTCTAATTGTAAGTATAATAGTTATTGTTCCAATGATTAATTTGCCAAACCATATCTATCCATTATAGTAAGAGATCCATATTACATTTGTTATTTAATTGTAAATTTTCAGGTGCAATGGTGCAATTAAGAGAGATGATGTGTAAAAACCAGAGAGGCGCAAGAGGAGCCTTCGACAGGTCAATACGAGTAGGCCTTGGAGCAGCATAGCTTTTACTACTGTCAGGATAATATCTTGTCTGTTAATAACAATTTGACAGTTGGTAGGGAACAACAGTACAATAAAGTAGATACTTTTAGATGGTTTTTTATACGCTGCTTAGAACCTTCTCATCAATCTGAGCTAATGATATAAACGTTTTATTTGCTTTATTTTTTTCTATTGTAACATAAAATGTTATGTTACAAAATATACGTAAAAACAATTAAAACTTTAAAATATATAGATTTCATTCTGTAATTCATTAAAGGAATAGAACTCTAAAATATTATAATAAACGCTATAATGCATATTATTGTATAATGCTATGTTTTTTTCTTTAGAATAAACAAATACATTATTTATTTAATTGTAAATGAATTAAGCGGGTACTACAGTTACAAATTTTTTTTTTTTTGTTTTATTCACTTAAATGTATATTTTTATCAGTATAATGATATTTTATATATGTATTATGCAAATATTTATTTTTTTTATGAAATAGGCCGTACCAGTGGTCAGTAAATCCATTTGATCCAAAGATATTGAGATTTTAAAATTTGTTTACTGTTGTAACCTACGGACTGAACCATTTAATATTTTTTAATGGGATACGGGTTAAAATATTTGATTTTTATATCTCCTTTGACTGAAGCTGCTCGCATGCCTTAATTTGTAAGGCTCAGACCGCGAAGTCGCGTACCGGATTTTTCATTCGCCATCTTGCCATCGTACTGAACAGTTGGGAAAAGAAAGCCTCGTGATAATTAATATTAGAAGAAAAAAGAACAATAATTTTTTCAAAATGGGTGAGTAAATAATGTTGTTTAAAACGTGGTATATACAAAGATAAAGTCAGAACAATAATGCCTAGTTTTCTACATGATTAATGAGTAAAATTCTTAGAAGCACAAGGCAACTGAATTTGTAATTCTTAAAATATCTGCCCTGCCATACCAAAAATATCACAGAGCAATCGTTATAGCTACATTAATGTATTATTCATCTTCTAATTTATTTTATATAACCTCGTTAACAAAAAAAAATTATATTTCATATGATAAAAAATAAATTTTAATCTGCCTTACTAATGACTGTGTAACCTTCGCATCGCTCGATTGCGAAAATTCATGCCGTATTAAAATCACTTTCTCGCTCTAATACTATGAAAATTTAATTAAAATAATTGTTGTTATTAGTCCAAAGGAATTATGCGCTAGTAGGGCGCCAGGGGAATAGGCAAGCTTATAATAATCGCCCTACACATGGTGAAAGGCAAAACAATGGAAATAACACTAACATCAATAATAACAACATGGCTAACAACAATAATGGTGACCCGAACAAGTAAGTAGCTCGATTGCAAACATTTATGTGATATTAATAGTATATTGTGTGCCAAGGGCGTAAAGTGGGTTTTTTAGTGCAACCACACGAGGTCAAAAAATCCACTTAGCCCTTGGTACACACCATATTTTTTGTACCGCCAGTATAGATTTTCGCTTTTTTTGTTCTAATGTATTAAAATCGACAGCGGGCGATTTTGATTTTTTACCGCCCGCTACGGCGAGCAGCGGGCGTTGTTCAGTTTTTACCGCCCGCTAGCAGCGGGCGCTTTTCGATTTTTACCGCCCGCTACGGCAAGCAGCGGGCGCTTTTCATTTTTTACTGCCCGCTTCGGCGAGCAGCGAGCGATGTTGATTTTTTACCGCCCGCTACGGCGAACAGCGGGGGGCTTTTCAGTTTTTACCGCCCGCTGGTCGGCAAGCGATCGCTTTCGGCTCTATTAATAGGTTCGAAAAACGCGAAAATCGTGCTTGCGGTATAAAAAATCACTTTCACGCCCTAATATGAAAATTACCAATTTTAATTTTATTTAAACAATTTTTGTTATTAGTACGAAGGAAAAATGCGGCAGTACCGAACCAGAGGAATAGGCAAAATGACAATAGAAATGACGCTAACAACATGGCTAACAATAATAATGGTAACCCGAACAGACAAGAAGACGAAAGCAATAGAAATAACATTAACAACAATAATAACGTCGCTAATAATAATAATGGAAATAATAATAACCCCATCGTGCCACATGATAACAATACAAATAACGTTAACAATAACAATATCAACAGAAATATTAACAATGAGAATACAGACGATGGCAATAACAACAACGCTAACAACGGCAATAAAAACAACGTAAATAATAACAACAGAGACGACGATGAGAACAACGTTATTCTTAATAATAATGTAGGTATAACTTATAATTTTAAAAATCGTATAAAATAATGTTTTGAAATAATAGTAATTATTATGTTTTAAGGACATAGATGACGAGGCCGCGGAAAAAATAATTTTCAGACACGGGGCGGCCGTGGTGGCCGTGGTGGACGTGGAGGACGCGCTCACCTCTACAACAACGGGCCAACATATGCGGAACCACTGACGGAAAACCGCGCATTACAAGCGCGGGTGGAGATACTAGAGAGAGTATGTATAAACTAAATATTAATTTTACACTATGTTTTTATCATTCGTGCTCGGAAAGTGCCGCATAACGTCGAGGCTTTGCGTGAGCAAAATGGGTATGAAAAATATTGTAACGCAAAAGCGATGAGTTATGAAAAATAACTCAACAGGTTACATAACCTCCAAACCATTTATCTGTAAAACTTTGACGTTATGCGGCACTTTACCCTCGCACTCGTGATAAAAAATAGTATATGAAACTAATGCGAGAAGTTGTCAATTACGCACGCATAAAACCAAGTGCATGATTGGCAAATTAACGCACTAGTTGCACAATGTAGTATTATTAAGCGACATATATAAAACCCATGCTTTTCTTTTCAGGAAGTTAATGAGTTCCGCCGTCAAAGAAACGAAGATAATGCGCGTCGAAACGTGGAGAGAGCCGTGCGCAATGTATTAGCTGGTACATTGCAGCCACAAGCTCCACCACCAATTAACGTACTTGGTTCACCCTCTATCTATAGAGGTTTCATGCAAAGATATATTTAAGTCTTATATTTATAATTAGCATCATTTATGATATAATAAAAACATTTTTCAGTTCAAATTTGAGCTGTTTACTATATTTCCATTTTTTAAACCATCGTCCCATGCCTGAATTTTCCTTAGAAGGCTAGACCAAAGAGCAACCCTGCTGTGCACCTAACACGTCACCATCAGAGACACTAGGAAGCACATCTTCATTTCTTCGATTGTACATTTTTCTATTTTTCCCTCTTTCATTATCATGATTAATATTATTTTTAATAATATTATTATATATTATATTATAATATTATATATATATATATATATATATATATATATATATATATATATATATATATATATATATATATATATATATATATATATATATATATATATATATATATATATATATATATATATATATATATATATATATATATATATATATATATATATATATATATATATATATATATATATATATATATATATATATATATATATATATATATATATATATATATATATATATATATATATATATATATATATATATATATATATATATATATATATATATATATATATATATATATATATATATATATATATATATATATATATATATATATATATATATGAACATCGACTTATGCTGACACCAATGTATAAGACCACGTGACCTGTCTGCATAAGTGTAGTACCGTTTATACAAGTGTCTGCACAAGTCTAGCGTGACTAAAGAAATAATCCCTCTACTTATGCTGACGTCTGCATAAGTCGGTCTCTGTCTGCATAAGTCTATTTAAATTTCGGAAAGTGTCTGCATAACTAGCGTTTCATATATTATATATATATATATATATATATATATATATATATATATATATATATATATATATATATATATATATATATATATATATATATATATATATATATATATATATATATATATATATATATATATATATTATCGCAATGATATTGCGGCTTATCCTTGCGATTCGGCCCTCATGTTGACATGCCAGGTTGTACATGCAAAAGTAAGAAGGTTATTGAATTCAAAAACTAGTTATTTATTTATCTCACGCAATAATTTAATTGGTTTATAGTCACCAGGGATATATAGATGTTTATTCGTACATATATACAAATATTTTCAATTATAACAATTATAAAAATTACAACAGATAAATATACAATAATTACTTTGAAAAACTATCATTATATAATTTAAAAATATTACGACTTATGATATCACAGACAAACTTAAAAGCTAATGAATACTGTATATCGCAGTAAGTCACGTCCCGTAGAGTGATATCACAGATAAAAATACTTATAAAATACGAATCAAACAAAAAAGGCAAGTTACAATCGAAGATACAAAAATATACACGTTTACCCGGAGTTCAAGCATTCTCTCCCATTCTCCCCTTTACTACATTAACACCATAAAATCTTATAAGGGAAGAAATACAATACAAGAACGTGAAAAGCGCTTTAATTGAGGTCAGATATATGAGTATTTCTCTGGAACTTTTAACTTTTAGTTAAATAGAAATTACAAAATTTAATGTTGAGGCACATTCACAAAACTCATTTTTATCGGTTTTAGATACCCCAAATAACAATAAAAAGGGAGTTTTTTAATATTGTATTCCTATGCACGTACGAATAAGTGTGAGCCAATGCATGTAAGCTGCCTTAAATTCACTTTCTTTTTGATTTTTAAAAAATAAAGCCGAATTTCGTTAGACATCTCGGGAATTAGTTCAAGAAGATGTATGTAGAAAAAGAGCAATACTAAGTTCAGACTAATTTACCGTTGTTTATGTGTGCCACCAAAAAATGATAATTTTTTAGACGAGGGGCGCATCGACATCATGTTCATTAGCAGATCATAATTCACTTTCCATAAGAGGCAGTATAACCAAAGTCACATTTTGTTCATCTCTCCAAGACAAGTAATTTACGCCCCAGAAAATTATCTCAATCAAAATAATTATAATCTTTGCTCTTCCCTCGTAGGCTCCTTTTTGGATTTTTGTTTCATTTGTGAAGATAAGAAAAGGTCTGGCACTCTACTAAGATTGTTTATCACTTACTTAATCAAATCTAGATGTCATTTCGAGTTATTTATTTATCTGACGGAATAATTTCAGTGGTTCAGAGTCTACCAGGGGGGAGCACGGAACTAACGTAAATCGTTGCTCTTCCCTCGTAGGCTCCTTTTTGTTTTTTTTTTTATTTTTGAAGGTAATAAAAGGCACTCTACCAAGATTGTTATAGTTAATAAAATTTATGTCATTTCGAGTTATTTATTTATTTTACCGAATAATTCGGTGGATCATAGTCTACCAGGGGGGAGCACGGAATTATCGCAAACCGTAGCTCTTCCCTCGTAGGCTCTTTTTAGGATTTTTTTTTTAATTTTGATGACAAGAAAAGGTCTGGCACTCTACTTTGCATGTTTATAAAGTAGTTCCTGGTGACAAAACCATACTTTTCCCCGTTCGTCTATACTCTGTACCATGGTGTGAGGAAATAATGTGTGCTCGCTAGCCATACTTGTTTTCGACCGCTACTGCGCATCCCAACTTTCCACCATGTTCAATATGGCAGCGTAGTATTTACGTTTGAATAGCAAGTGAAGATTTTAATATACATTTTTACGAAATGCCTACTTGCTCAATAAAATTTTGCCATAATTGGAATGAAAATACTACAAATAAAGGAATCAAATACTTTAGATTTCTTGCGATAAAGGAAACCTTATTTTCCCTTTTGAATAATTACTGAGAACAGCGCAGATTTTGGAAATAGTTTTCAACAATTTTCATAAAGATACACTGTCAAGTACCAACTTCATTTTTAAGAAAGTAGCAACCTTGGTTAAAACAAAAATAAGCAATGAATTCAATATTCCGGAAGAAGTTCTTCTACGCTTAGTAAAAACGCGTACTTATATTAGATTAAGGGAATTGAATAAAAATATAAAAAGCAGTTACAAGAAAACTAGAATTGCGCAAAAGTCTGCAAAAACAATAAAATTTTATTCGTAAAATATTTATTCGTAAGTTATCGTAAATATTATCGTAAATATTCGTTGTTTCTTTTTAAGAAGAGTTCAAATATTTATGTGCTTGACGTAGTTGTTGTCTATTTACAATAATTTTAATTGTTAATAAATAGTGTTAACTATTACTTATCAAATTGTTCTTTTATTTAAATATATTTCACCCTTTTTCAAATATGTGTTTTTTCGTATTATATCTTACTGAGATCATAAAATGAAATATTTTTATACATTGGCAATAGTAAAATTAACATATATTATATAAATCGATAATTATTTTTCATTTCTTATTGAATTTTTTTCAAAAGATTATTTCAATGATCCGCTGCAAAAGTACTTCTTTCATTTCATAAGTAGTACGAATTATAAACATTTTCATTCAAAAAGTTAATATTCTTCTTAATTACTTGAGTATTATTTTTATTATCTATTTATTTAACATTAATGACACTTTAATTTTCAGTTTTATACAAAACAGTTCTATATTACATTTCAAACAAATTCGCCACTCGCGCGCTGATTCTATTGGTTTAAAGTTCAATATGACCGATTTTGGGATGAGAATTCTATTGGTCCGTAGAGAAGGTTGCGCAATAGCACACTTTATTTCCTTACACCATGCTCTATACTCTATATAGATGTAGGTTTGACTGTCACGCAAAAGTTTGACCGGTCAGGGTCAATTGTAAGTCAAAATTTTTTTTGTCAGGTCAGGGTCATGACGGTCAATTGACCAACTCACATCAATGCCCACGGGTGAGTATCTCCAGTCAACAAAAGAGCCAATCCATTTTTTTGATGCAGAAGGTGAATTTCAGATATTATACTAAATCGAGGTTGTACAAGTTTAGATTCCAACATCCTGAGGTCATGCCGAATTTGCGAATTTTCTGTCTCAAAAGTTTGTTTTTCGCTTTTCACACGAAAAGGACTCGAGATATCTAAAAAAAACTCCCCAAAAAAACTTGTAGTGCAGAACATCCTACATCGAAATGAGCTATCGGATGGTTGGTTTTGATAAAATTAAGCACTTATGGTGGCTCTGGCGCAACACACACCCACACCCACACCCACAGCCACCCACACCCACACCCACACCCACACCCACACACACACACACATACACACAAATTTTTTACGATGCTTACTTCACAATTTTATAATTTGAGAAACAATATAATATGAAACAAGAGTTCTTGGAGTAACAAAACAATTTTTTGAAAGAAATTTGAATATTGTTAAAGAAGATATCGCCAATTGAAAAAAAAATCAACATAACCCATAAATCTTTTTCATTTTTCATCCGATTTTAATTTGCAAGGTCTTTTATTTCTTATTCAATTTCAGGCAGAGGTAGCGATATAAAAATTCGAAAATTTTCAAAACCTGCAAAGCTATAAGCAATTGTTTATAAAATTCAGTCACATAACTACAAACAATTGCTTATAACTTTGCGGTTTTGAAAATTTTCCAATTTTTATATCGCTACCTCACCCTGAAATTGAACAAGGGATAAAATGAGATGTTGCAAATTAAAAGCGTGTGAAATATGAAAAAGATTTATGGGTTTTGTTAATTTTTTTTTTCAATCGGCGATATCTTCTTGAACAATATTCAAATTTCTTAGAAAAAGACCCCGCACACAATGTATGGAAAATAATCATTCTGTCAAATTGGATCAAACTTGGGGAAAAGATAGATCTTGAGGTCCTGAACAAAAGTTCTCATGGGCAAAACCCCCCAAAATTTGACCGAATGATTTTTTCCCATACATTGTGTGCGGGGTCCTTTTTTTTCCTTCAAGAACCCTTGTTTCATACTATATTGTTTCTCAAATTATAACATGTGAAGTAAGCATTGTAAAAAATTTGTATATTTATATACATATATGTCACGCCGGAGCCACCTTAAGGCCATGTGAAACCGTGAATTTCAATATTTTTTAAATCAACATTCAAGCGTTTATTCGGAAAAAAATTTTTTTTGAGTGATTCTATTAGTATTTTCGTTAGTTGTGCTCGTTTAAAAACTAGGTTAATTGCAGATTCCTACTTACCGACAATACGGTTTTTATTTAATTAAATAAATTCTCATCATTTTTTTGGAAAAAAACGTTCGTCAAGCGCTCCGTATATGTTAATACTATACTCACAAGGAAAGTACCCGAACTGCAAATTAAAAAAAATTCCAAACCCATATTAAAAAGTAGACCTCCATGCGAGATTCACGAAACTATTTTTTTTATCGGCTGAGAAGCGCTTTATAAGGGTTAAAATCACCCCTAAAGTTTACCCCCAAGAAACGTTTTTTTGATATATCTCGACTTCTACTTAACTTTTCTTAACGAAACAAAATGCAAAGAGTTTCTTATTAAAAAGTCAAGAAATCCGTGGTAGTATGAACATAAAGGGTTGCATCCCTTATTTTTTAGAGGGTGAAATTGTGTTTTTTTAAGAATAATTTTTGTTGTGAGAATTCATAAAATAATTAAAAATAGGTCAAAAAATTATTTTTGCCAACTACAATAAATAACAGTTGGTGTGTTTGGGCATTCTTTGCGAAACAACCCCTTAAGAGGTGGTGAACCACCCCTAACACAAATGAATTAGGTATATTTTTTTGGCAATTATTTTTTTCCTTAAAATGGGTTCTTGAAGCCGTTAATCGGAATCCACAGTTAGATCCACAATAAAAATTTGAAAATAGTGAATTCAATATGGCGAAAAATTTTTTAGAAATATTTTAAATTCCACGAAAAATAGTATGTAGACCCCCTAGCGAAAATTATATTATGTAAATAAGTGTATAATAATGTAACAATGTTTTGTTATGTTATTCTATTATTTATTATTTTTTTATCATACACTTGTTTATCGTACGATAAACAAGTGTATGATAATGTAGTTGTTTGTAAAAAAGTGTAAGAAAATGTAACAAATTGTACTTTTCTACTGGATTTCGGACGCTTTTACATTTTACCACAGTTTATACAATTTTTTATTAATTTCTTACTTTTCCTTACATTTGTCTACGTTTTATTACTTTTTAATTTGTACTCTTAATTCAAATTTTATAGGCATTCTTACACTTTCGTACATCTTTTTACATTTTATTATATATTTGTACTTTTAATTACATCTTTTTACGTTTATATACAAATTTTGATACACATTTTACATCGTATCACATATTTGTACAGTTTTTTCAAATAGTTCATAATTATACTTTTATAATAATTTGTAATTGTACTTTTATTTAAATAAAGCTATAAATAAAATATTTTCAAAGATGTAAAGAAAAAATACTAAAACGTAATACAATGTAAATTATTATTTATTAGAAATATAATTAATATATGTTACAAAATACTGTATAAAAGTTAGTTACTGTATAAAAGTTTAAATTTTTACAAATTCTTACAGATTTTTACAATTTATTATCTTTTAATACAAATTCTTATACAATTCTACCAATTTCTAAGCAGCACAACGACCAATTTTAAATCCTACGGGTCAGCCAACAGCAGACGGCAAGCTAGCTAATTATTCTGACGATCATGGATTATATGTTTTACAATAATGATATTCATGAAAAAAATTTTGTAAACATAGCGATTTTTTGCACCATGAACATGTTATAATCGCTCGTTTACCACAAACATCGCATGTAATAAAATTAGAATTGAAGCAAAATTTTTTTTTACCTGATTTCGATGACATTACATAAACATTTTCTGCTGCAAATAAATTTTTTCTGACTACAGTTCCAAACTCTCCCTTTGGTTCTTGCATGACTAAAAAGAAGGGTGATAGAAGTTTTCCTTCAGCAGATACAGTAGGTTGGATAGTATAAGAATGAGTTGTCGAATGCACTGATTGCATTATTCTCTCTACACTTTTATCTCCTCTAAGATTGAGGGTTCGACCACTGTGTATTTCGTAATTAAAACCACTTTGGTCGGAGTTATAAACACGTTTTGCATCATATTTTATGATGGCATTTTTTACTCTATTGCGAAATTCCTGTTTTTGTGCTGACCATTCTTCTGAATCATCTATAGATTTTTTAGTAATAATTTTTGTTATTTTTCGAGAAACGATATTAAATCGCCGTTTAAATTCATTTAACCAGTGTCTAGAAGCTTTGAATTCATTAAAGTTTAACTCTAATGCTTTTTCTTTTGCCATACGTCTTACATCAATGTCATGAATGGGTATTCTATTCGATCTGGCTACGTTAAATTTTTTTAAACAATATTCCTCAATTTTTTCAATTTATCGATCCTACTTCCTTCTATTGCCACTTGATCTCTCCATCTATACAGCTGACGTGCTGTTTTTAATTTTTTGAATCGATTTTGGACTGTTTCAAATTTTAACTTGTTTTTACTACTTAACCAATACTCCACAGCTTGCTTTTTGTAGTCAAAATTAATACTCTCTGATTCGGTCCTACATTGATTTTCAGTTTCGGGTGTTATCATATCTTCTGCATCGATATCTTCATGTAAATCATCTGCAGGTATGTCATCGTAAGGTTCGTAGGTATCATCATAATATAGAAATTATTCCGTTTCTTCGTAAATACTACGATCATTTATACTTGATATTATAATATTATACACTATATTAGCAACATTTCTTTCAGCGTCATTAACAGGTAATTTCTTTTCTTGATCTTGAAACATACTGTTTAAAATAAATAAAACATTCATCGCATTTACCAAATTCATATTTATGGAAAATATTTTCTTTTTTCTTTTAGATACGTTGAGTCGCAGTGTAAACCTGTAAAAGTTTTAGTTATTATAGCCTTTTTATAGCCATGACAGTATAGGAATGTACAATAGCATGAATGTACAGTAAGTGTAAAAAGTATTCAGAAATACAAAACTTTTGAGGAAAACATTTGACTAAATTCCTTTGTAAGTGCATGGGAATTCGTTATTGTTTGTCAATGTTTTGTCTACAAGATACACTATTTTATTAGCATTAAATAGTTGCTAAACGTTATTATTATAAATAAAGTACTACTTCTATTCACTCGTATGAATATTTTTTTACACTTAACTTAACTGATTAAATCGTCAGTATGTCATATTTTATATATTAGAATAACAGTAATGTAACAGTAATTCTAAAAATTAAAATCAAAACATAATTTTTACTATCATAAAATAATTCAATGCATGTATTAAGAGTAAAGTTTCACTATCAAAATATTTAGAATTGGTACAATAAAGATTCTATAATAGATTTTTACTGAATTTGACTTTCTTAACTTCGGCCACTTGTTCAAAATTTATTGTATATTTGGCGAGTTTTATATTTAAAAATGCTGCATTTTATTTAACTTTTCAATATTATATCTATTATATCCTTCTATTAGAAATATTTTGAATAATTATGTAGAAGAAAGAAATTTCAATTATATGGTTACTTACGACTATTATTATCGTTGTTATCATTCAATTCAAATAGGATTTCGTACTCGTAAAATGTTTACTTGCCATTAAAAAATATGATGCAATTATCTCCAGACACTTATATTTTCAATTAATACCCATAAAATAATGTTGACATTGAATATTAATTTAACACGAGCGTAGAAAAACGCTCAGTAACGTATATTTGTTTTCGACTGACGAATGTTTCACTTATTTATGAATAAAAGAGGAGGAATCGGGAGATAAGCCATATTAATGCAAGTGTACGTAATCTTGTATATTGCGCAATAACCATGAATTGCTATAATTATCATTATATTAAAAATTTTGTTCATATTAATTTATATTAATAAATCATAAATAAACTTTTCTTATTAAAACCTATCATAATTTCAACAAACATGAAAATCTCTCCTAGCTGAAATTATAAAATATGAAAGAACATAAGAAAATACTTATAAAATGGAATAAATTGTCGAAAAATGTAAGAAATCATATGATACTGGATTTCGGGCATATTTAACAAGTTGTTAAAGTTTCTTACATTTTCTTTCAATTCCTTACGTTTTCTAAATATTTCCTTGTGTAGCTTATTTTTATGAAATTATAAGGAAGTATTTGTTAGAAAAATCTGTAAGAATTAATTTGTTAGAAAAATCTGTAAGAATTTGTAAAAATTTAAACTTTTATACAGTAACTTACATTTTGTAACATATATTAATTATATTTCTAATACACAATAATTTACATTTTATTACGTTTTAGTATTTTTTCTTTACATCTTTGAAAATATTTTATTTATAGCTTTATTTAAATAAAAGTACAATTATAAATTATTATAAAAGTATAATTACGAACTATTTGAAAAAAGTGTACAAATATGTGATACGATGTAAAATGTGTATCAAAATTTGTATATAAACGTAAAAAGATGTAATTAAAAGTACAAATATATAATAAAATGTAAAAAGATGTACGAAAGTGTAAGAATGCCTATAAAATTTGAATTAAGGGTACAAATTAAAAAGTAATAAAACGTAGACAAATGTAAGGAAAAGTAAGAAATTATTAAAAAATTGTATAAACTGTGGTAAAATGTAAAAGCGTCCGAAATCCAGTAGAAAAGTACAATTTGTTACGTTTTCTTACACTTTTTTACAAATATCCACATTATCATACGATAAACAAGTGTATGATAAAAAAATAATAAATAATAGAATAACATAACAAAACATTGTTACATTATTATACACTTATTTACATAATATAATTTCCGCTAGGGGGTCTACATACTATTTTTCGTGGAATTTAAAATATTTCTAAAAAATTTTTCGCCATATTGAATTCACTATTTTCAAATTTTTATTGTGGATCTAACTGTGGATTCCGATTAACGACTTCAAGAACCCATTTTAAGGAAAAAAATAATTGCCAACAAAATATACCTAATTCATTTGTGTTAGGGGTGGTTTACCACCTCTTAAGGGGTTGTTTCGCGAAGAATGCCCAAACACACCAACTGTTATTTATTGTAGTTGGCAAAAATAATGTTTTGACCTATTTTTAATTATTTTATGAATTCTCACAACAAAAATTATTCTTAAAAAAACACAATTTCACCCTCTAAAAAATAAGGGATGCAACCCTTAATGTTCATACTACCACGGATTTCTTGACTTTTTAATAAGAAACTCTTTCCATTTTGTTTCGTTAAAAAAAGTTAAGTAGAAGCCGAGATATATCAAAAAAACGTTTCTTGGTAAACTTTAGGGGTGATTTTAACCCTTATAAAGCGCTTCTCAGCCGATAAAAAAAATGGTTTCGTGAATCTCGCATGGAGGTCTACTTTTTAATATGGGTTTGGAATTTTTTTGAATTTGACAGTTCGGGTACTTTCCTTGTCAGATTTTTTTTTGACGATTCTATTGGTATTTTCATGAGATGTACTCGTTTGAAAATTATGTCGGTATTTCACATCACCTTAAAGAACTAGAAAAAGAGTTTAGATCCCTCACTAACACATGCGCACTGGTCGGTTACACGAACAGGTATACTGGTAGAGGGGATGGGGCTTCCGCTATGCTTCGAGCACGCAAACAGATATAGGTTCGGCACATTTTGGTTGGTCCGTGTGTTAAAACTCCGGCGAGTGCGTATGTGCTAGTGAGAGATCTATATGCTCTTTCCCTAGCTTTTTAAGCGCTTAATTTTATCGAAATCGAACATGCAATAGGTGATTTCTCTGTAAAATTTCCCGCTTTACAATTTTTGTTCGGAACTTTTTTGCATTATCTCGAGCTATTTTTGAATGAGGAGAAAAACCAAATTTCGTTACAAAAAATTAACAAATTCGGCATGGTCTCGAGACTTTTGGAATATGAAATTTTGTTCATCCATTTCTATGACCTCCATTTACCACAATATTCAAAGTTCAGCTCCTACATAAAAAAGTTCATTTGCTCTTCCGTTGACTGTACGTGACAAGTAAGGTGAATTCCGTTTTGAAAATTAACGTTGACCAAGTAAAACTTACTTTTTCACAAACTTTTCTTATTTTTTTCGATGCTGTTGCAAGAATGTTTTGTGCGATTCGTATAGAATTATAAATACGAAGATACGAATAGGTTGTTCACTGGAAAAATAGGTTCATTGGAATCAAAATTTGCAGCACGAACTATGAGTTAATAAAGTGAGCAGTTGTACTTATATCTATTCTCCTATGAATTATTATATTTATTGTTTTTATTAATTTTCTATGAAATCGTGAAGCCAATTCTATGATAAACATTTTATTGTTTACTATATAACGTCCATTCGTTTTCCGAGAATAGTCGTTCTTATAAATATATATCAGTTCATCTTTTTTCAGATCCGGGAGATGGCTAGCAAGTTTTTTATTAGTTCACTATATTAAAATGATAAAATTCAATTTGTCCGCGATTTCAACTCAGGCTGATCACCTGCAATAAATATTAACTGATGTTTTAATTATCTATAGATATTGCTATATAATAAGAAAATTGAGTTTATATCCTGGTGGAAAGTATTGTGATTACATCCTAACTTTAAGGTGATGTGAAGCCCTAATTTCAATATTTTTGAAATAAACATTGAAAAGTTTATTTGGAAAAAGACGGTTGTCAAGCGCTCCGTACACGTAAACACTATATGCAGATTTTTTTTAGTGATTCTATTAGCATTTTCGTTAATTATGCTCGTTTGAAAAGTAGGTCAATTACAGATGCCTACTTACCGACAGTACGTTTTTTATTTAATTAAATAAATCCTCATCATTTTTTTGGAAAAACACGTTTGTCAAGCGTTCCGTATATGTAAATACTATACTCAGATTTTTTTTTGATGATTCTATTGGTATTTTCGTGAGATATACTCGTTTATGGACAACATAAAAATTGTAAATTTGTTCTAAATATTTAAAAATCGAAAAAAAAAATTTGAAAATTAAAAAATGGCTATAAAAAAAAAAATTTAATTTTACAAAAATAGAATATTGACCCCAGTTGTGGAAGCAAAATCTAAAAAAATGATCAGTCTCCCGTTAAAATCGGTCGAGTAGATCATGAGATATCAGCGTATATGGACATACATACACAAACACACACACACACACATCCATACGGACATTTTCTAAAAATAGCGTATTTCGATTCCAAATTTGCTAAATAACATTTCTAACACATTATCTCATAAACTTTTTTTTTACTGTCACAAAGCTTCCTCTATGAGGAAGCAAAATTAAATAGAAACCATTCATATTATTATCAAATTCAAGGATCACTTCATATAAGCCAAAGGAAGTATTGCTTATTCATTCTATACACACCAAAAGGCATTCATATTGTAAGGGAAGAGTATGACAGTCAATTTTGGAAGATTAAAATGAAACCAAAATTGACAAGATTTTATATGGAATGTTTGTTACCAGAAATTGTTGATAGTCGCGTACGTAGAAATATGCCTATCAAAGAGCCCACTTATATTTAAGAAGCTATAAGAGAAAAAGAAAGTCGAGCTGCAGCTCGACATGCCAAACAAGAATTACAAAAAAATAATAAGCAAGTGAAACAGAAAAATAAGTCGAAGAACAATAAAATCGATTTAAATGTAATTGAAAATGGAAACATGTTTGAAGCGTACCATGACGATGATATAGAGGAAACTCATGCTAAAGTAGATTTGGAGTGTTCTCAATCAGCAATAAAAAACCGCTGCCAATTCTTTGGCACTTAGCTTCCTCAAAACAATTTATCGATTCCTTTCATTAAATTGAAATTATAATAATAAATTTTTCACAAAAAAAAAATAAAAAATTTTCTAAATTAAATTATCTCAAATTTATGACTTTTAAAAAATACATTTTCATATTAATAGAATATTTTTGTAAGATTATATTAATATAATTTTTTAACCTCAAATATCTTTTTATTAATTTACTAATTTTTTTCAGCAATGAACTCAGTTCGAAGATATAAGAAAGCTGTCTAAGTGCCAAATTTCAAGACGATTGTTTGACTTTTACTCCTTTTATCGTGTCCGAAAGAAAAAAAAATTCACTTCTATTCAAAAATATTTTTTCTATGAATAAAATGAAGATAATCATTCTAAATTTTAACAAAATATAGTCTTCAATGAGGGGGTTATAAGTGATTAAAATTTTAGGTCGATAAATCAACAATTCTCTGAAAAACGCAATTCGGAAATTAAAAAAATTTTTAGTCTCAAATATCTTTAATCATAATTGATCGATTTTTTTTGGCAACAAACTCGGTTCGAAGATATAAAAAAAAAAAAATCAGTCTCTGTGCCAAATTTCAAGAGGATTGGTTGACTTTTACTCCCGTTAACGTATCCGAAAGAAAATTCCCTTCTTTTCAAAAATATTTTATTTCTCTGAAACAAATGAAGATAATCACTTGGAAGTTTTACCAAATATAGTCTTCAATGAGTGTTATAAGTGGTTAAAATTTTAGGTCGATAAATCAACAATCCTCTGAAAAAACGCAATTCGAAAATTAAAAAGAAAAATTTTTAACTTCAAATATCTTTAATCGTAATTGACCGATTTTTTTGGGCAACGAACTCGGTTCGAAGATATAAAAAAGCTATCTCTGTGCCAAATTTCAAGACGATTAGTTGATTTTTACTCCTGTTATCGCGTCCGAAAGAAAGTTCCCTTGTTTTCAAAAATATTTTTTTTCTTTGAAACAAATGAAGATAATCACTTGAAATTTTAACCAAATATAGTCTCCAATGAGTGTTATAAGTGGTTAAAATTTTAGTCGATAAATCAACAATCCTCTGAAAAAACGCAATTCGAAAATTAAAAAGAAAAATGTTTAACCTCAAATATCTTTAATCGTAATTGACCGATTTTTTTGGGCAACGAACTCGGTTCGAAGATATAAAAACGCTATCTCTGTGCCAAATTTCAAGACGATTGGTTGATTTTTACTCCTGTTATCGCGTCCGAAAGAAAATTCCCTTGTTTTCAAAAATATTTTTTTTCTCTGAAACAAATGAAGATCATCACTTGAAATTTTAACCAAATATAGTCTTCAATGATTGTTATAAGTGGTTAAAATTTCAAGTCGATAAATAAAATATTTTTTGAGAAATTAATTTATGAAATATAAAAATGTTTTCCTTAATAACAAATGACAGAGTAAAGATAATTCAACTTTTAAAAAAAGAAATTGTAGGTAATTTGAAGACCTTTCAAAAACAGTTTACTATATTATGTAGTAATGGCTGTATGATATGAAAAAATCAAAAAAACTGAAAATTCAAAATCATTTTTTGGTTATAAAACAAAAGAAAAACGATAAAATGAAAAAATAGGTTAAGCTGTCTCTATTCTATGTCCAAACGAAGAGAATAAGCCCTCATAGATGAAAATCGGTCAATTCGTTCAAAAGTTATAGCCGGTACACACACACACACACACACACACACACACACACACACAAACACACACACACAGACACACACACACACACACACACACACACACACACACACACACACACACACACACACACACACACACACACACACACACACACACACACACACACACATACAGACACGAAAATTTTTGTTTTCAAAAACATCGGATATTGGTGCCAAAAGTCTTAAAAAATGTTTTTAAACATTTTTTGTTCCAAAAATTTTTTTCACCATTACAAAGCTTCCTCTTTGAGGAAGCAAAAAGAATCCATAATCACTAAAATGAGAAAACAATTGCAAAAAATGTCAACTATTATATCAAGAAAAAGAAATAATACAGAACCAACTTCTAACACAAATATTAAAAAATCCAAAGAAACTTTTAATGGACCACATTCTTCTTTAAGTAATGAAGAATGTCAAAAATCAATTGATGTATGTAATTCATCGATAAATATTAATAACGTCATTTCCAATATAATAGATATTAATGCTTTTTTGCTTGACGATGCTGTAGAAACATTTATGAAAATAGTTAGACGTCATTTACCTGATTTTGAAATTCATGTTGTTCAACATTTTGTTTATTTAAAGTTATTGAAAGCTCCAAGTAAAGTGAAACATATACAAATAGTGGGAGGAAACCAATTTCCACATTGGATCTGTATATTTTTTGATGGATGCAATTTGTTTATTTACGATAGTCTTAATTGTTTGGAATTCGAATTTCTGCATCAACAAGAAAAACAATATTTACAAACACGATATAGCTACATTAAATCAGATGACATTGTATTCGTTCCAGTCACCAGACAACCAGATTCCTTCAGTTGTGGTGTTTATGCGGCTGCATTTGTCACCGAAATAACTTTCGGTACTGACCCTTCGACGGTAACTTATTCTCAAAACGCTTTACTAATGAGACAACATTTAGTTAAGATAATAACCGAACGTACATTGCAACGTTTTCCTTGCGCATGAGATATTTAATTACGGCATGAATTTCATATAATTTTTTTACTACTGCATGATAATTTTTTGGTGTAGGTGTATTAATTTGTCGCTAGTAAAGTGGATTATATTACTTAGAAATAATTAGAATCTTATGTAGAAACTTTTTTTCTCTTACTTTTGTGGAACTGTCAAGTAACATTTTAACAGTATGATACAAGCATGATTTAAATTTTTTTTAACTAAATAAAAATTACGTATGTCTGTGTGTGTCTATGTAAGAAGCCTGCCTATTGCAGGGGTGAAGGAGGGTTTTTGTAATCTAACCATACATGATAATCATATTATAAGTATCATATTGATCCACTGTGAGATGACGAATCAAATAATATGAATGAAACAAAAAATATTGACTAAAACAATAATGAAACAAAATACAGATATCCATAATAACAATAAAATAATATATATATTTGTGTAAGAAGCCTGCCTATTGCAGGGGTGAAGGAGGGTATTTATAATCAAACCATACATGATAATCATATTATAAGTATCATATTGATCCACTGTGAGATGACGAATCAAATAATATGAATGAAACAAAAAATATTGACTAAAACAATAATGAAACAAAACACAGATATCCATAATAACAATAAAATAATATATATATTTGTGTAAGAAGCCTGCCTATTGCAGGGGTGAAGGAGGGTTTTTATAATCAAACCATACATGATAATCATATTATAAGTATCATATTGATCCACTGTGAGATGACGAATCAAATAATATGAATGAAACAAAAAATATTGACTAAAACAATAATGAAACAAAACACAGATATCCATAATAACAATAAAATAATATATATATTTGTGTAAGAAGCCTGTCTATTGCAGGGGTGGAGGAGAGTTTTTATAATCAAGTAATACATGATAACCATGTTATAAGTATCATATTGATCCACTGTGAGATGACGAATCAAATAATATGCATGTAACAAAAAATATTGACTAAAACAATAATGAAACAAAACACAGATATCCATAATAACAATAAAACAATATATATATATATTTGTGTAAGAAGCCTGCCTATTGCAGGGGTGGAGGAGAGTTTTTATAATCAAGTCATGCATGATAATCATATTATAAGTACCATATTGATACACTGTGAGATGACAAATCAAATAATATGCATGAAACAAAAAATATTGACAATAATGAAACAAAACACAGATATCCATAATAAGAATAACACAATATATATTTGTGTAAGAAGCTTGCCTATTGCAGGGGTGGAGGAGGGTTCTTATATAAAAATCATATAAATTAATTCAAAACTTTATCGTAATATTTTTTACGATATATTTTTATTTTTATCCTAATATTTAATAATACTATTATTTTATCATGATCCTAGTCCATTTTAAAATAATACAATATTAAATACTATGCCAGACAAATTGTTTTCCGGTGTTATGTTTTAGAATGCATGGCTTCACTACTACTGCCTCAATAAAATTTATACGTTTAACATTTTACTTCAAAATTTCACTTTAGTAATACAGAAATGCATTTACTTGCTGTCGTCCATTAGCTCCGGAGAATCAGAATCTTGTTTTATTAGTCCGTCGATAACTTCATTAGGTAAGCTATATTATCTATGTTTGCTATAATAAATGATAAAAATAATGTTTACATATCGTTTTATTATATGTCATAGGTGTGAGCATGGATCCACTAATATGTTTATGAATACTCCATCGTAAGTAACTATTTTTTATTTCAATCAGCAGTACATTAAAAGAGTAATGTGTACAAAGTTTGATTTAGCGTATTAACATATTATGCCTTACTTTTTATTTAAAAAATAGGTTTTTTGTGTGTGTTTTTTTTCTTCTTTCTAGGATGCGAGAGCAGCAATAGCATTGAGAAATTTATTGAAAAAAGAGTATTATGTGGATTTTCAAGACCAATCCTCTTCATTTATCATCAATAGATGAAGCTCCGTGATTTGATTTAATATTGGAGGTACAAAACACAAATAATGGAAGTATCGCAAGAAATTGAATATATTCAGGTAATATAATTTTTTTAATGAATAATTTGATTCCATTCTTTATATTTTACATAATTTATGTATATTGTAACAGTATAAGCCATTGAATATATTATTGTTGCAGCGCGTGAGGAGCTGGATTAGGAGGCAATATTGGAGAAGTGAACTTCTTGCTAAAAGAACTGGAAAGAGGTACACCCGGAGTGAAGTCGATTATCTTCGAGGAAAACTTTATAAGAGACCACAAAACGCACAAGAAGGAAACAATAAATAAAGAAGGTATTTATAGAATAGACGAAGTTCTAAATATGGAGGAGAGAAAGAGAAGATGGGAGTCGAGAGAAAGAGAAAGGATTGAGAAAGAAAGAAAAATAAGAGAAGAATGGGAGAACGAAGCGATTTAACTCGTAAAATTTGAGAAAATCAATGTTTAAAAAATAAAAAATTTTCACTTGTGAATTTTTACTTTTTGAAAGTAGACCAAAATGACCTTTTAGTGTCAAAACAGCGTAAATTTTCAGAAAAAAATACCCAGATAGTGCCGAAGAGGAAATAGTTCTTATGGACCCACCGCCCGGTATTTACAGATGGCGCGCTAACGTGCGCTCGCGAATGGGATCACCACACAGTACGTATACAGAAGGAGCGATAAACCTGGGATTCTCATATATGAGGCGTTTCACGTCAGCTCTCCAGGCGCGGCGCGCGAGCGCGAAATCATGCTGTTTTCAGCTTGTGTTTGAAGGGCTAAGATGTATCTAAAAAAAATAATCCCCAAGTGATTTCGATGTATTTTTTCCTCAGCTTTCGGTTGGTGCTATTAGTTTCTCAAAAATTTTCAATTCTAAGTATTTCTTGAATAATATCTCGAAAAAATCAAAAAACCCCTATGTAGAAAAAGGCTATATCCATGTAAAATTTCCTCCTCTTTCGATCTAGCAGGTCAAAAAAAATATTAAAAATATAGTTTTTGAGATATAACACGTTTTATGTTTTTTTGAGGTTAGAATTGAAAAATTTTGAAAAACTAATAGCACCATCGAAAAGCTGAGGAAAAATACATCGAAATCACTTGGGGATTATTTTTTTAGATACATCTTAGCCCTTCAAACACAAGCTGAAAACAGCATGATTTCGCGCTCGCGCGCCGCGCCTGGAGAGCTGACGTGAAACGCCTCATATATGTACATGTATGTAGAAAGAGTGAGCGAGCGAGTACGCGCGTGACATCGTCGCCGTTGCCGATCACTCGTATAAGTACACATATCGCTGCCGTCGTCGTAGTCTCCTTCGATTTACTACTTTTTACATAGAAAAATAACCCGCGGAGATCCTAGTATAACTGCTGCTACAATTCAAAAAAATGCATCACCGAGGCAGTATTTATCAGATAAGTATGAGTTATAACCTTAAAAATTTGTTAAGGAAACTTAATATTTAACATAATATGCCTTACTTTTTATATATTACTTAAAAAATAGATTCTTTGTGTGTTTTTTTTTTATTTTTAGGATGCAGAAGTATAGGCAACCTTATCTGTCAGAGAGTATTATCAATAGTATTGAAAAGTTTATTGAAAAAAAGAGAATTATGTGGATTTTCAATATCAATCCTCTTAATAAAGGTTACAGTTGGTTACAGCTGGTTACCAGCAGTAAGAACAAGAATTTATAGAAGTTTTGTTTGCAAGATAGACAATGATCATAAAAGTGATCATACATATATAAGTGTAACATATTTACAACGACTGCTTACATGAAATATCTGAACGTTACATGAGCCTTTTTTACGTTTAACAAGGTATAGTTTTTTATTTTAGTTAATAAATAAATTTTTCTAAAATTTAGAAAACTCTATTTTAATAGAAATTAATAAAATGTTGACAATGTTTGATTCACAGATTGGTGAAATACATGCTGCGTTTTTGGGAATGGTATACATATATTAATGGTATACACCATACAAACAGGAGAAAGAAAAATTCTCGACACCATGAACAATGAATAAAAACAATAGAACCTCAAGAACATTTTTGTGATATCTTCTTTGGAACGCAGGTTTCTCTTACGTTCAGAAACACATCTCTGTCCTGTATCAATCTTTTGACATACTATACTCACATCCCATCTGATCTATATTTTCAACAAAATTTAGATTGCAATCAGCTGCAATTTCTCTTATCTCTGCTTGAAAAATTGCCGTTGAAGTGTCAATTTCTTCTGCTGGTATTCTTTCAATCTGCTTAATCTACTTTGTGACTCTCTTTGAATTGATTCAATAATCCTTACCAGAAGTTTCTTCTGATTTTGGACTGGAATTAACTGTGCATATTTGTTCGCAATCATTTACTTCATTGCTTCCAATAAGCTCCACACTTTCAATTTTTGCGCATTTCAAATTTTCAAAACAATGAATCACTAAATTGGTTATTTCCTCTCCTACTCTGTGTGCATTGTCAGATGTGTGCCATTAAATTCATCATAAATGAAGCATTTACTTTTTAGAAGTTTAATACACTCAAAAAAACTTTCTATTATTAATAACCTTTTGAATCGTTCTGGAGTTTCAAAATCCTCCCCCATCCCGATACTTTCAATAAAAATTTAACAATATAAGAAGTAATAACAATTAATAATGAATTGTAAAAAAGCTTTGATCGCTATTCTATAAATTTAAAATGATTTAATTAAAATTACAGGTTACAGCACTCTTTTATCTACCAAACGTGAACTATCATTGATATAAGGGTACAGGTTGATTCAACATAGCTGTTATCAGTTTAGTAAACAGCATTCATTTAGATACCGGCTTGTGTATCGCTTCGCAAGAAAATTTAAAAGAGTTTGGTAGAAGAAGAGACACCGGATAACTATTTTTTTTTGTTACTACAGTTAATCGAGAAAAAAGAGCATCACTGGGGCAATTTTTATCAGATAAGTATAAGTAACCTCAAAAATTTTGTGAGGAAACTTATTTATTAACATATCATGCCTTACTTTTTATTTAAAAAATAGGTTTTTTGTGTGTGTTTTTTTTCTTCTTTCTAGGATGCGAGAGCAGCAATAGCATTGAGAAATTTATTGAAAAAAGAGTATTATGTGGATTTTCAAGATCAATCCTCTTAATTTATCATCAATAGATGAAGCTCCGAGATTTGATTTAATATTCGAAGTACAAAACACAAATAATGGAAGCATCGCAAGAAATTGAATATATTCAGGTAATATAATTTTTTTAATGAATAATTTGATTTCATTCTTTATATTTTACATAATTTATGTATATTGTAACAGTATAAGCCATTGAATATATTATTGTTGCAGCGAGTGAGGAGCTGGATTAGGAGGCAATATTGGAAAAGTGAACTTCTTGCTAAAGGAACTGGAAAGAGGTACACCTGGAGTGAAGTCGATTATCTTCGAGGAAAACTTTATAAGAGACTACAAAACGCACAAGAAGGAAACAATAAATAAAGAAGGTATTTATACAATAGACGAAGTTCTAAATATGGAGGAGAGAAAGATAAGATGGGAGTCGAGAGAAAGAGAAAGGATTGAGAAAGAAAGAAAAATAAGAGAAGAAGGGGAGAAGAAGAAGCAAGACAGAGAGAATAGAGAAATCCCAGAAGAAAACCCCGAGGAAGAAAGCGAAGAAGAGAGACAAGAAGAGTAAGAGAAAGAGAAGAAGTGGAAGATAGATGAAGAACACTTATACAGATAATTAACAGTACACACGGGCACACACGCTAGATAGGGACAAATGAGAAATGTATTTTTTATTTTTGTTATTCTTAATAATTACCTTACTTCTAAAGATAAGAAAAATATGTAATTTAATAGTTGTTTTTTTTTCTATCAAAGAATATATATTATTTATATAGGGACAACAACACGAACATGAGCACAAACACAAACCACCCAAAAAAAAACAAAGCGGAGAAAAACATTGGACGGAGATCCGAAATATATTTTGCTTCCTCATACAGGAAGCTTTGTAATAGTAAAATTCTAATTTTCTTTAAATTGCTCTAGAAACATGAATAAAGGTGTTAGAAGTTTGTGTCACATGATTTTACAAAATGTCTGTATGGGTGTGTGTATACCGCTTTATTTTCGGATCTACGCGGTCGATTTTAACCGGACGGGTCTCATTTTTTTGTTTTTTGATTCCGAATTCGGGAAAAAAATAATTTTGTACGACTAACTGATTCGTTTTTGTTTTATGTCAAATTTTTCATTTTCGAAAAATTTATTTTTAATTTTTTTTAATGATTGGATTTAAATTTTATAATCCGATGGGTAGCGTTCGAAAGAGCATAAAAAAACCTATATTTAAAAAAAAAAATTTCTCTAGCTATCACGGTTATTTTGTTATTAACAATAACGTGTTTATTTTTAAATGATTATAACTCCCAAGCTAAATGGTCAATTTTTTTGAGAAAAATCATGATAATGGAGATTATGAATAGCTATAATATGTATAAAATTGAATCCATTCTATTGGTTAGTTTTTAAGAAAAAAATTAAAAAATGAAAAAAACGTGTTTTAGGTGGCGACAATTTACGGGAGTAAAATTGTGTTAATCGCTTCAAAATTCCTTGTAGAGGTAGATTTTTGGTTGCCACCTGCACCTTTCTTTGGGATAGATGATTGGTTCATAAATTTCAGAGATTTTTTAGGTTAAAATTTTTGTAACCTCTTTTTCGAATCGTAATTTCTCGAGAACGGCTGTATGCATCAGAATGGAATAGATAGCATTTAAAAGAGAATTAAAATACCTGTATTTTCTAAAAAAAAAAGTTTCTAGTTATCACGGTTCTTTGGCTATTAACAAAAACGTAAAACATGAAAAATGAAAAAAATGAGTTTTGTATGTCCAACGATTCCGGATGGAAAATAGTCGTAATTTTTTCAAAATTCCTTGTGGAGGTAGATTTTGGATAGCTGTTGGTCGAGTTCTTTGGGCAAAATAATTGGTCCATAAATTTCAGAGGTATTTGAGGTTAAAATTTTTTAAACTTTTTTTTAAATCGTAATTTCTCGAGAACGGTTCTATGAATCAGCTACAGATTTCTAGACAATTTTGTATGTGATATAGATATTATGTATGTGAATTTTCATGAAGATCGTACGATTACGTTTTGATATTCAAAATTTTCCTATTTTACAAAGTTATTTTATTTGTCGCCTGATAACTAGAGAAAACTTGTTTTAATTTTTTTTTTTTAATTTGGCGGAGATGTAGAATGTATATTATTTATTATATGCATTTTTAGAGTAAAAGAATTCGTTTATGAATTTCAGAGATATTCGAGGTTAAAACTGATTTAGCCTTCTTTTCAATTCGTAATTTTTTATATATCTATACTAGAAAATGGAAATAACACGTGCTATGCGTGCGTGTTGTTCACTTGCTTTCGTTTTTATTGAGGGTAATTTACAGCGTGATCAAGTTTTAAACTTATTAGACTCATTGAAGAATATATTTGGTTGAAATTTCAAAAGATTATCTTTATTTTTTACTCAAAATATCGAAATTTTTTGTATAGAACATTGATTGGAAAAAAGTTTGCATTTTATTTGCAGAATATGGCAGTATTTTTGTTGTAACCTTTTTGGAAAGTCTCTTGACTGATTGACTTGATTGGTGACTTTATAATAAACATTCATATGTGTAATAAACGAATATATGTAATACAGAGTTTGGTAATTTGTTCGAATTTATTTTTAAGTTTTCAAAATATTATGGATTTAAAATATTACCCAAAGTTGAAGGTGCACGCGATAACAATATTAAGAAAATCAACCAATAGTCCTAAAATTTGGGAGAGATATATTTTTTTTATATCTTCAAACTGAATTCGTTGCCCAATAAAATCGAACTATTACGACGAAAGATATTTGAGGTTTAAAATAAAACTAATTGAACATATGATAAAATTTTGAAAAAATTGATTTATAAAAATATCGGGTTGTCGCACGAGAAAAAGTGTAACAAGAATGAATTTTCGAAAAATATATATTAATTTATTACGAATATTCATAAAGAAAATTGGGTATGATACAATTAATTATTGTGATAAAAAATTAAAAAAAAAATGAATAAATACATTATTTTGAGGAAGCTAAGTGCCAATGTATTGGCAGCAGTTTTTTTTTATATTTTTGTAATATGAACAAATGTTCAATAAAGCACTTATATTATTATTATTGTTGTAGCACAAACACTGGGGCAAGGGAAAATACGTTGAATATTGTTTAAATTCTTTAATGTCTCTAACTTTTTTCTAGCAAGGCGATGGGGTTTATAACTCCACAGAGCTTTATTATGTGGTATTACCAACAACTTCTGTAAGTTTTAGGGAAATTGTTTTTCCGGAGGCCTGAGCCTCTCTAGTTAGTATAATAATCTTCTATAGTACAATTTTATACATATTTAAGGTAGTTATATCTCACGATATAGACCTTCAAGAAAATAATTTTTAGTTTTTGTAACGGGGTAGGTTTTCCCCTCAGTGCCGCAAATCCCCGAAGCGGAATTGCCGATGAACGGCGCAGTAGTTGACAGGCGCGAGCACTGGCTCGTGCCAACCCTCGGCGAAATCTCCTCGCTCTCGCCGGCGCGCCGTCGCTCGCCGTCGGCTACCTTCGTCGGCAGCCGTACCTACCGGCGTTAGAACGCGCGACGTCGCTGTCGCGTTGTCTCCCTCGTGCGTGCTTCCTCGGCTGCTCAGATACGCGCGAGTATTGCGTACTCGCGCCCGCGGAGGCCGGTGGTATTCTATACCGCCGCGCCACCGACGTGGAAAAGGGACGGGGACCGACGCGGCAATCACACGCGTACTCGAATTTAACAAAAGACTGTAACTTTATTGCCCCGCGGGCTTAATAAGTTTTATACACGCGGCGCGTATCTTTTATACGCGTCGATACGGGTGGTGCGCCCGCGCACGCTATGTACGTGTGCGCGCGATCGCACGGAGTTCACCTTCGCTGTCGCCCGCGTTTTACCGGGAACCGCGCGAACCACGACGCGAACCGTTTTACGCGGACGTCCCCAAGGACGTTTTTTGACGGGACGCGCATCGCTCGGCGGCGCTCCGCCGGCCTCCGGTGGGTCGCTCATCACCGGGACACATACGTCTTTCCTCGGCGGTTGCTGATCCTCGACGTCGTCGACTTCTTCGCCCGTTTCGTCGCTGCTTTCTTCGTCGTAGGGCCTAAGGTGAGAAACATGCAGGATTTCCTCGCTCGCATCCTTCTCGTCTATTACTCTTACCGTATTGGAGCCTGTTATCTCGGTCACCTTCAGTGGACTGGCGTACTTCGGCGCTAACTTCGCCGACATCCCTTGCGCTGCCGAGGAAAGGACTCTGTTCCTTTTCCAGACGAGGTCTCCTACCCCGTAGGATACTTCTCTCCAACGCGCGTTGTAGTATGCCGCTTGTCGACGGTGCTCGTTGGCAATTTGTGCGGCAGCCCTCTTTCGCAGGCTATCCATATCATGCAGGCGCCTCGCCCACGTATCCACAGCCTTGCGTTCTCGTTGCTCAAGGGCCTCGCGCTCCTCGCCTCGCGGCGAGCTGTCGCCGGGGGAAGCGGCTGTCTGCCGTAATTGAGGGCGGCCGGGCTCACGCCTGTCGGAGCGTGCACGGAGTTGTTCAACGAGAACATCAGCTCCGGCAGTTTCTGATCCCACACGGCGTGAGATTCCTCGACGAACGCGACTAAACGGGTCTTTAACGTCCAATTTACCCTCTCCGCGGGTTCGCCTGAGGATGATACGGCGGGGTAGTCGAGTGATGGACGCCGACGTCGGCGAGGTATTTGTCCACGACTTTATTCTTGAATTCTGTGCCGTTATCGGACAAGAATACCTCCGGAGTGCCGAATCGAAGAATCACTCTCCCCTTGAACTTTTTCAAGATGGTCTTCGCATTCGCTTTGCGTATGGGCACGCACTCTACCCAGCGAGTGAAGAGGTCTTGGAACACCAAGATATACTCGTACCCGAGTTTACTTCTCACGAACTGGCCGGTTATATCTCCCGCAACTACTTGCCACGGCCCGTCGATAACTCGTTGTCCCATCAGACCCGCTGGCGGTCTTTGCTCCGCCTTCTTCTGCTGGCACACTTGGCAATGTTTCATGTACTTCGTTACTGCGTGGTACATTTTCGGCCAGTAATATAACCTAGCCGCGCGCTCGTACGTTTTTTCTCGACCTTGGTGCCCGGCGGTCGGATCATCGTGTGATTCGCGGAGCACTTCGCCACGATGCTCCTGAGGCACGACGAGTTTCCATGCCTCGTCATCGGCTACCGCCGCCTCTACTATCTCATCCGCGAGAAAATAGAATAATCGAACCCCTACCACTTTCTACCTGGGATGGGTTGAGGGGTCGCGTGTCACTTCGTCCAGCCAGGTTCGGTACCACTCATCTTTGGTACCGTCGGACCACGTGCTCGCGTACACCTCGAGGTCGTCTTCTTCCTCGTACATGCGTGAAAGCGCGTCGGGGACGTGGTTCAGTGCGCCCTTTCGATGTTCCACATCGAAGGAGTGTCCTTGCAGCTCGAGAGCCCATCTCGCCAGTCTTCCTGTGGGGCTGTGCAGGCTGTGCAGCCATCGCAAGCTGCTGTGGTCCGTTACCACCAAGAAGTGATATCCTTCTATGTACGGGCGGAACTTCTTAATCGCCCAGATCACCGCTAGGCATTCGCGCTCCGTGACACTGTAATTGCGCTCTGCTGGCGAAAGTGTTCGGCTGGCGAATTCGAGGACTTGTTCCTGTCTCTCGATTACTTGCAGCAACACCGCGCCGATGCCGGTGTCGTTCGCGTCTGTCTGTACGATGAACTGAACATCGAACGAGGGTCTGGCGAGGACAGGAGCCGAGGACACCAAGGCTTTGATCTTTTCGAAAGCCTCTTGCTGTGCATCGCCCCATTCATATCGGCGATCCTTCTTCGTTAGCGCTGTAAGCGGTTCGGCTATCGTGGCAAAGTCTTTCAAGAACTTTTGGTACCAAGATGCCATCCCCATGAAGCGGCGCAGTTGCTTCAAGTTCTTTGGTACCGGAAAGTTTATCATCGGCTCGATCTTATCAGGATCTGGCCCGAATCCGTCCCGGTTGACGAGTACACCGAGGTATTTGACTTCAGTCTTGCCAAACACATTTTTCACGTGGTTGATCGTCAACCCGGCCTCTTTGATGCGCTTTAGCACGTGCTCGAGCCATTTCAAGTGTTCCTCATACGTCTCTGTCGCGATGATGATATCATCGAGATACGAGGAGGCGTACGGCTCGAGCTCGGGGCCGATGACTCTGTCCACAAGGCGTTGAAACTTCGCTCCGGCCTGAGATAGGCCGTATGGCATTCTCGTGAACTGATACAGGCCCAATCCGGGCACTGTGAATGCCGTCAGTTCCTTCGATTGCGGTGTCAGTGGAATCTGGTGGTACGCCGAGCTTAGGTCAAGTGTCGAGATGTACTTCGCGCTCTTCAGCTTGCGCAATATCGCGTCCATGTACGGCAGCGGATACGGGTCTGCCTTCGAAACCGCGTTCAATTTACGGAAATCGATACAGAAACGGTACTTGTCGTTGCTTTTCCGTATCATGACGACGGGGTTCGACCACGCGCTTGTAGAAGGCTCGATTACCCCGGATTCGAGCATCTCGATCACTTGACGGTGCATATCCTCTTCGAGCTTCTTGGACACCGAGTAGTAACGCTGCTTCACGGGGCATGCGCTCTCCACTTCAATGTCGTGGCTCACCCACGTAGTGCGACCGAGAGCTTCGTCCTCTCCGCCGAGAATTCGGCCTACCAGCTCTGCCATCTCCTGGCGCTGTCCATCCGAGACGTCTTCGAGGCCGATCGACGATACCTATAGCGCCTCGACGGGTGGGACCCCCGCGACTTCCAAGTCTACGCGCTTATCCGCCGCGCTCACGATCAACTGGTTGTTGATGGGGTCGTGGATCGTACCGAAGGCTCTGACAAAGTTTGCGCCCAAGCAAGAATCCACTTTGTCATCCGGCAGCACCGCTACCCGAATGTCTCGCTTTACGCCAGCTACCTCGAACGGCAGCTCGACGTAATCGGCGATCGTCGCCGTCTGTCCTCCGACGACTTTCGCCCGGCGACCGTAGCTCGGCATTAATGGTCGCCCTAACGCGGAGGCGAGCTGTAGTCCTACCGCCCCCATTACGGTGCGTAAAGCCCTATATCATAGAGGGCGCGGAGTCTGTAATTTACGATCGCCACCTGTAGCCACCACCGCGTTTCCTGCTCGTGTTCGGCTGCCGGCTCAGCCGTTAGTTGCCCGGCTGCGGCGTCCGGATCTAGTGCGGGGACTTCGACAGACGAAGCGGAAACCCCGCTTACTTCGCCTGCGGTACGTTTCCCGCGCACTTCGGGCAATTTCGGCGAATTACTCCAGGAGCGCCGCATCCATAACAGCTGAATACTCCCGGTGCCGGTGCGCTCGGTTCGCCTGTCCTTTTTGGCGAGCTCTTGGCTCGGTCTTCTTCGCTCGAATCGCTGCTGGAGTTTGATTTCTCGCTCCTTCTACTCGTCTTCCTGCTGGGGCGTTTGGAGCTACTCTTCTTTCTCCGTGCCCCTTTTTCTCCGCTCCGGTTCCGCGTTGAAGGGGGTGCAGGTGGAGGAGGGGGTGGTTGCTTCTGTTGCATGCGTTGCATCCCCTCCAGGATCATCTTCGCGAACCGCTCGATCGTTTCGTCTATCGTCGGCATTTTCGGTGGCGGTGGAGTCGACGGCAGCTTTGTCTCTACCGCCGCGGCCTTCACCTTAGGCGGAGCCCGTTTGCGGGGTTTGTACGCCCACAGCGCGTACACGCACGACTCCGGCGGCGGCGGAGGCTTGAAGGACTTTTCCGCGTCCCCTGCAAGCTCCGCCTCCATTACTAAATCCAGCAATGTCTCAATGTCTTCGAAGTCGCTTCGTCGAATAAGTTGCTGCAGTCGCGGATTCATGTTCCGGTGTAGCATCCCCAGCTTGAAATCGAGCGTCGGCAGTGGCTCCATCTTCCGCATCATTGCTTCGAAGCACGTAACATAATCACGCACGGACTCTTCCGGTCCTTGCGTTCTCAAAGCGACCTCGTGCCTCAGCCGTTGCTGTACACGGTCCGTCAAGCCGCACCATCGCCGTATCCGGCGACAGAATTCCTCCCAGGTGATCTAGCTCGTCCTGTTGGATCGCACCCAGGTACCGGCTACGCCGACGAATAGCTCCGGAAGGGCACTCAGTATTTCCCCTTCCGTAAGCTTGGCGAGTTCCCAATTTTCCTCGACTCGCTCGAGGAAGGTGTCGATCCTTTCGCCAGGATCGCCGGCGAACTTGAATCCCCATCGGCGCACTACTTGGCCGACATCTCGGATTCCGTCGCCTGTCGTGCGGTTCGATTCTTCGAACGATCCTGGCATCGTCCTTCCTCTTGGTTCGCCTCTTATCTCAGAGTTAGTCGATTCAACTGGCTGGCTCTGTGATCCCCCCCCCCCAGGCGCCACCGAACCCGGTTCGGCGGGACAGCGGGATAATAGGTGGCGGCGGCCTCTCATCCGCCGGAGGCTGTCGAGGCCTCGAACTGGGCTGCTGTATCGAGGTCGGCAGTCCCCGTCCGCCGATGTCTAGCCGAGAGGGGAGGCCTCTCAACTGCGTCTTCTCGTAGATTCTCTTCATTCCGGCGGGCAGGCGTGATGTCCGTGAACGTCACTCGCCGCATTGCTTCGGCGCTCTCCCGACGAGTGCTGTTGGCGTTTGGATGCTGAGTTGCGTTGGCGGCTAGGATCCGCGTCGACTCTTCGATTTGCCGAATTTTCTTGTCAACCGCGGCCATGTATACGGCCCAATCGCTTGGCACTTGCAGTGTCGTGCCGTCCGCCATTGACATTTCGAACATTGCCGGTCCTTTCATGGCCGTGACTCGTTCGCTCTCCTCAGCCTCATTGTTGGTGGTGTCACCCTGGCCCGTCGTTTCCTCTTCGCTGTCGACTGTGGTTGCGTTTGATGCCCATTCACGACTGCGCTCGAGATTTTTCTGGACTAGCCCGTCTGTTTTTAAAATCTCGAGCGGGTGCGGCTCGTCCGACGTGGAGTTTGCCTACGATATGTCGTGTTCCGAACCGGACGTTCGATCCAGGAACGTGCGGCGAGCATTTGCGCGTTCCACCCACGCGGAATGCTTGTCAGCGGCGGCTACGCCTTCAAAATCCTCTGGATCGTAGTCGCCTGCCAGCTATTTACTGATGCACTCTAGCTTCAGGAACGTTCCGCCGCTTCTCCTCAGTCCGAGCGCTTGCGTGTAGCGCAGTGTCTCGTCCTCGGTGAGGCATCTGCACCAATTATCGATGGCTTTGGCTGCAGACTCTCCCATCGTTGCGTTTGTTTACAAATAAACCTCTCCCGGAGTATACCTGTGCGCGGCTAAACCAGTACGTTCGCGTATCGAATGGGCGCACCAAAAATACAACAAAAAAAAAAATATACAAAGTAATTTTTCTCCTATCAGGTATACTCCAATCAAGTGCATGTGTGTGTCTATTCCGGTTCGACTCTCAGTTGTGGCTCACAATCTCTCTACTACCGCTGAGAGACGACGAACCGCTTCCTTCTGTCGCCTTTATTCTCTTCGGCAAAAGCCGCCAAAAAGGAATTAATAGAGAAAAAAAATGAAAAACCGCTGAAGCGCAAAAAAAACTAATTTTCTATCTCGACTATCTAATTAATATTGAATTAATTTTTTTTTTTAATTCGCTAGTTATTCTATTAACTAACGCGACAAAAGAAAGGGCAATTAAAAGTTAAACTCTCGTTGTCCCGTCAATGTTTACTTTACTCAGCTTGTATATGCTGGTCTTTCGCCTAAGAAGGCGATGTTTATCGCTCGCGCACACACACGCTTACACTCGTGGTTTATCGCGCGCTCGCGAAATTTTCGTACGCGGCGCGTCGCGGTTATCCGCACCACCCGATTCTACAATCCGTAGAAAAAACCTGATTTGATTTAGTTAAATTCCTAATTTTAATTTTTAATCCCGATTTTTAGAAAAAAAAAAAACCAGAGAAAAAGTCTTTCTCCCAATCTAATTTCGCGCACGCTCGTCGGTGGCAGGTATCCGTGTATCCACACGTTAACCTTTAGAGGACGGGGATTTGGGTTTACTGTTTTCTCTCACTTTTCTATAGAAATCGAGTTTTTGTGATGTCTCACATCTCAAAACTAACACATGTAAAGGGTCGATCATGGGCATGGCCCGTATAGGGGCCACCCCGTCCTCTAAAGGTTAAGGGCGCCAGTTGTAACGGGGTAGGTTTTCCCCCCCAGTGCCGCAAATTCCCGAACTGGAATTGCCGATGAACGGCGCAGCAGTTGACAGGTGCGACCACTGGCTCGTGCCAACCCTCGGCGAAATCTCCTCGCTCTCGCCGGCGCACACTGGGGCCATACGGATTTTTTGGTTCAAAACCACCTAGAGGTCGCAATTCTCAACGGAATCTCAAAATTTTTGCTTAGGAACATTCGTTATCAAATATCGAAGAGCCCTACGAAGCCTGATATTCCAAAAAATTAACCTATAAATCTAAGGAGTCATATAATCCTATCACATCAACCAATCAATTCAATTTTTGACCTGCAAATCCCAAAAATACGATAAACCTTTAATTTGTAAGCCCTTTACTCGTGTACTCTTGACCTTTGATCCAGTAAGCCATGCACTCATAAACTCTAAACCTATAAGCCCTAACCTCATAAGTCTTAAGGGGGTCTTACACCTAGTGGTTTCTGAGGCCAAAATCAGCTATAAAAAGAGAAAAATGTTATTTAAACCACATACAATGTATATCCTAAAAATATACACTATTTCTGACAGAATGGCCCAAGACTTAATCTATAGACCAATTTTATGAATCAAGGTTAAGAGAGCATGTGTCAAGCACTTATAAATTGAAGTTTTATAGCATTTTTTGGAATCACAAGTGTAAATTTTGGGGTTATAGGTTATAAATTAGGTTTATAGGTTCATATTTTCAAAATTAGGCTTCGTAGCGGTCTTTGGTATTTTGTCACAAAAGTTCCTGTTTGAATTTTCAAATTCGGTTGAGAATTATGACCTCTAGGTGGTTTTGAACCTTTCTGCCCCAGTGTGCGGCGCACCGTCACTTGCCGTCGGCTGCCTTCGTCGGCAGCCGTACCTACCGGCGTTACAACGCGCGACTTCGCTGTCGCGCTGTCTCTCTCGTGAGTGCTTCCCCGGCTGCTCAGATACGCGCGAGTATTGCGTACTCGCGCCCGCGGAGGCCGGTGGTATTCTATACCGTCGCGCCACCGACGTGTAAAAGGGAAGGGAATGCGGGCCAAATAATAGGCAGACTCGAAGCTAAATGAAGACTGTAACTTTATTGCCCCGCGGGCGTGATAAGTTTAATACACGCGTCGCGTATCCTTTATCCCTATTGAAAAATATCGCGCGATGATCGTGCCAGTTTATCGACCATTTTCTGGCGCGATAATCGTGCGATAATCGCGCGAGTTAACCGAAATTCAACATTAAAAAATAAGTTTTATTTCCACAACTGTGTACGTGCTTGCGTAATTGACAAACATTATGACTGTAAATGTATTAGTGTGTAACTACAGTGTTAATGTACACCCGAGGGAAGTTAATTCTTTCCGAACGTGCCGGGTGAATTCAAAATCTTGCAATCCCATTGGACTATTGAAGTGTTATTAATCGCGGGATTAATCGGAAAATTTGTATAAAAACAATTACACCAAAAATATGTATAAAAATTACTTTTAATAAGAACGAATTACTTCAAAAGTTATAGTTTATACTGAAAAAAATTTAGCTGATTGTAGCTGGACATCATGCCAAAACGTCACCTGATTATCAAGTGATTAGCACCTAAAAATCATGTTGATATTATCTCTTAAATAACATGGTTTTTACATTTTGCTATGAAAAATCGAGTTTTTCTCGCAGTCAAAGCAATTAATTAAATTTTTAAACTTTTATCTATGATTAACATATGTATTAAAACCATGACCACATAAAAATATTTCATAAGTTCTTACGTAAGAACTTACGTAAGCTCTCATCACTCGGTGTGCGAATAACTAAATTAAAAATTAAAAAATAAAGACATGTAACATACCTGTATATTGGAATAATATTATCATAAATGATATTGTTCTTAATGTGGAGAAAGGATAAATGATGTTTAATGAGCAACGTGCTCGCGCTACTCGACACCGACCCGTGATATAGCAAATTTACACGAGGCCGGAGCCGAGCGCGCCCACATGTACTCGATATTAGCTGCTACCATGAACAGTTGCGATGACGTCGGCCACAGTGCCAGGAGGCGATATCTTGGCGATGATATTGCTATTAAAAGAACAGAGAAGATACTTCACGTGGGGTCAGCAGATCAAATTTTAGAATCGTTAAGGCTTTGTGAGTTATAACTATAATAATTTTTATTCAACAAAAATGTTTCTGATTCTTTATTAAAAACTATTTAAAATGTGCCCAGGAACAATATTGGTAAACCCTCTTGAAAAGAATTCTATACTTTTTAAGTATCAATAGAAACCAATAATTGGTATTTTTGTCAACCCGCTGAATTTCAGATCATAATATTATTCATATATCTCATGTTATGGATCTTGCCGCTGAAGTTTCTCAAAGCATGAAAAATCCATTAAACATCTATTTTCAACAATATTTTCAACAGACTTATAAGTAATAGCACTTATATTTACTTTTCTAAATTTCCAATGGGAGCCGTTTACACTGTTAATAAACTCTCTTTGTAATCTTCATATCTATTCCAAATTCAATTTCATAAGTAATCTATTATTATATGTGCAAAAGCCAAAAGTAAAGTAATATGTAAAGAAGTTGCGATCAAAGTAGTTGAAAAACGATTTAGCAATTGTATACTCCAATGCGCAGACAAATACTTCTTACTCATTAATTTTCAAATACAATATGGTGTTCTTAGTAAGTCTTCGCTTCATGTGAAATTTCATAAATTATGTAAATTACAATCTTATAAATCATTAAGATCCATAATCCAATTATTTAATTGTAATTTACACTGAATAGTTTATGAAATTTCATGATGCGAAGGTTTAATAAGAAAACCATATTTTATTTGAAAATTATTGAGTAAGAAGTTCTGGTATGGGTATTGGAATATACAATTGCTAAATTATTTTTCAACTACTTTGATTGCAGCTTTTTTACATAGTAATTTACTTTTAGCTTCGGCACACATAATAATAGATTATTTATAAAATTCTGTTTCGAATAGATATCAAGAATACTTGTAGAGTTTATTAACAGTGTAAGCGGCTTCCATTGAAAATGTAGGAAAGTAAATATAAATTTTATTACTTACAAGCCTTTCAAAAATATTGTTGAAAATAGATATTTAATGTATTTTTCATTTTATAACAATATTCAGCAACAAAATCCTCAATCTTTGCAAATAGATCATAAAATAAATATAAACATATTCTACAAATAAAAAGCAAATTTTTTCCTAATGCCACATTTTTTGCCAAAGCTAAAAGTAAATTACTGTAAAAAAGTTGCAATCAAAGTAGTTGAAAAACAATTTAGCAGTTGTATACTCCATTACACAGACAAATATTTCTTACTCAATAATTTTCAAATAAAATGTGGTGCTCTTATTAAGCCCTCGCTTCATGTGAAAATTCATAAATTATGTAATTTACAATCTTACAAATCATTAAGATCCATAAGACAATTATTTAATTGTAGTTTACACTAAAAAGTTTATCAAATTTCATGATGCGAAGGTTTAGTAAGAAAACCATATTTTATTTGAAAATTATTGAGAAAAAGTTCTTGTGTGGGTATTAGAATATACAATTGCTAAATTGTTTTTCAACTACTTTGATTGCAACTTTTTACATAGTAATTTACTTTTAGCTTTCGCACACATAATAATAGATATTACTTATAAGATTCAGGTTTGAGTAGATATCAAGAATACATATAGAGTTTATTAACAGTGTAAGCCGCTGAATAAGTTAAAATTCATGTATGTAAATTCTGATATTACTAGCTTACATGTTATACGTTCAAAATAAGCAATGAAGGGGCCAACCCGTTACCACACCACATCCACTGAAAGCGAAGGCCAGATCGAGGCACATATTGGTACTTAGTAGCACTACATACTGTTGAGAACATCCTCAGCCTGATGGTTGAGAATCATTCATCTCTTCTGCTGATTCAGATACCTCCAACAAGAGAAAAGTACAAACAGCCCACCCACCCATTAAAAAGGTTAGGAGTGAGAAAGAACTTACATAGTCTATGCTTTACCGCTGACTCCTCTGTCTTACTGTCTGAGAGGAGTCACCACCAAACGATGGACGTGAAGAAGGAACCAATTTACCCACCAGGACACCGTACTGCAGCAGCCGCTGTCATCGTTGCGAATGCCGAACAAGACACGTGCACGGCAGCGTCGGACAGCCTTTTTACGGACGAGACGATTATATCCCAAGCGGCCGGGAGCGCCAATAGCTGACTGAATTGTTTGTATAGGTAGACCAACGTCCGACGCTGCCGTACACGTGTCTTGTTCGACATTCGCAACGATATGACAGCGGCTGCTGCAGTACGGTGTCCTAGTGGGTGTTGGTTCATTCTTCGCGTCCATCGTTCAGTGGTGATTCATCTGAGACAATAAAACAACGCAGTCGGCGGTAAAGCATAGATTCTGTAAGTTCTTTCTCACTTCTAACCTCTTTAATGGGTGGGTGGGCTGTTTGTACTTTTCTCTTGTTGGAGGTACCTGAGGCAGCAGAAAAGATGAATGATTCTCAACCATCAGACTGAGGATGTTCTCAACAGTATGTAGTGCTACTAAGTACCAATATGTGCCTCGATCTGGCCTTGGCTTTCAATGGATGTGGTGTGGTAACGGGTTGGCCCCTTCATTGCTTATTTTGAACGTATAACATGTAAGCTAGTAATATCAGAATTTACATACATGAATTTTAACTTATTCAGCGGCTTACACTGTTAATAAACTCTATATGTATTCTTGATATCTACTCAAACCTGAATCTTATAAGTAATCTATTATTATGTGTGCGAAACTAAAAGTAAATTACTATGTAAAAAAGTTTCAATCAAAGTAATTGAAAAACAATTTAGCAATTGTATATTCCAATACCCAGACAAGAACTTTTTCTCAATAATTCTCAAATAAAATATGGTTTTCTTACTTAACCTTTGCATCATGAAATTTGATAAACTTTTCAGTGTAAACTACAATTAAATAATTGACTTATGGATCTTAATGATTTGTAAGATTGTAAATTACATAATTTATGAATTTTCACATGAAGCGAAGGCTTAATAAGAGCACCATATTTTATTTGAAAATTATTGAGTAAGAAATATTTGTCTGCGTAATGGAGTATACAATTGGTAAATTGTTTTTCAACTACTTTGATTCCAACTTTTTTACACTAATTTACTTTTAGCTTTGGCAAAAAATGTGGCATTAGGAAAAAATTTGCTTTTTATTTGTAGAATATGTTTATATTTATTTTATGATCCATTTGCAAAGTTTGAGGATTTTGTTGCTGAATATTGTCATAAAATGAAAAATACATTAAATATCTATTTTCAACAATATTTTTGAAAGGCTTGTAAGTAATAAAATTTATATTTACTTTCCTACATTTTCAATGGAAGCCGCTTACACTGTTAATAAACTCTACATGTATTCTTGATATCTACACGAAACAGAATTTTATAAATAATCTATTATTATGTGTGCCGAAGCTAAAAGTAAATTACTATGTAAAAAGTTGCAATCAAAGTAGTTGAAAAATAATTTAGCCATTTATATTCCAATACCCAGACCAGAACTTCTTACTCAATAATTTTCAAATAAAATATGGTTTTCTTACTAAACCTTCGCATCATGAAATTTGATAAACTTTTTAGTGTAAACTACAATTAAATAATTGACTTATGGATCTTAATGATTTGTAAGATTGTAAATTACATAATTTATGAATTTTCACATGAAGCGAATGCTTAATAAGAGCACCATATTTTATTTGAAAATTATTGAGTAAGAAATATTTGTCTGCGTAATGGAGTATACAATTGCTAAATTGTTTTTCAACTACTTTGATTGCAACTTTTTTATACTAATTTACTTTTAGCTTTGGCTAAAAATGTGGCTTGTAATTTGTAGCATTGGGAAAAAATTTGCTTTTTATTTGTAGAATATGTTTATATTTATTTTATGATCCATTTGCATAGTTTGAGGATTTTGTTGCTGAATATTGTCATAAAATGAAAAATACATTAAATATCTATTTTCAATAATATTTTTGAAAGGCTTGTAAGTATTAAAATTTATATTTACTTTCCTACATTTTCAATGGAAGCCGCTTACACTGTTAATAAACTCTACATGTATTCTTGATATCTACTCGAAACAGAATTTTATAAGTAATCTATTATTATGTGTGCCAAAGCTAAAAGTAAATTACTATGTAAAAAAGTTGCAAACAACGTAGTTGAAAAATAATTTAGCAATTGTATATTTCAATGCCCAGACAAGAACTTCTTACTCAATAATTTTCAAGTAAAATATGGTTTTCTTATTAAACCTTCGCATCATGAAATTTCATAAACTATTCAGTGTAAATTACAATTAAATAATTGGATTATGGATCTTAATTATTTATAAGATTGTAATTTACATAATTTATGAAATTTCACATGAAGCGAAGACTTACTAAGAACACCATATTGTATTTGAAAATTAATGAGTAAGAAGTATTTGTCTGCGCATTGGAGTATACAATTGCTAAATCGTTTTTCAACTACTTTGACTGCAACTTTTTTACATATTAATTTACTTTTGGCTTTTGCACATATAATAATAGATTACTTATGAAATTGAATTTGGAATAGATATGAAGATTAGAAAGAGAGTTTATTAACAGTGTAAATGGCTCCCATTGGAAATTTAGGAAAGTAAATATAAGTGTTATTACTTATAAGTCTGTTGAAAATATTGTTGAAAATAGATGTTTAATGGATTTTTCGTGCTTTGAGCAACTTTAGCGGCAAGATCCATAACATAAGATATATGAATAATATTATGATCTGAAATCCAGCGGGTTGACAAAAATACCAATTATTGGTTTATATTGATATTTAACAAATATAGAATTCTTTTCAAGACGGTTTACCAATATTGTTCCTGCACACATTTTAAATAGTTTGTAATAAAGAATCAGAAACATTTTTGTTGAATAAAAATTATTATAGTTATAACTCACAAAGCCTAAAGGATTCAAAAATTTGATCTTCTGACCCCATGTGAAATATCTTCTCTGTTCTTTTAATATCAATATCATCGTCAAGATTTCGCCTCCTCGTAGTGTGGCCGACGTTGTCGCAACTGTTCATGGTAGCAGCTAATATCGAAGTACACGTGGGCGCGCTCGGCTCCGACCTCGTGTAAATTTGCTATATCACGGGTCGGTGTCGAGTAGCGCGAGCACGTGGCTCATTAAACATCATTTATCCTTTCTCCACATTAAGAACAATATCATTTATGATAATATTATTCCAATATACATGTATGTTACATGTCTTTATTTTTTAATTTTTAATTTACTTATTCGCACACCGAGTGATGAGAGCTTACGTAAGTTCTCACGTAAGAACTTACGAAATATTTTTATGTGGGCATGGTTATATTACATATGTTAATCATAGATAAAAGTTTAAAAATTTAATTAATTGCTTTGACTGCGAGAAAAACTCGATTTTTCATAGCAAAATGTAAAAACAATGTTATTTAAGAGATAATATCAACATGATTTTTAGGTGCTAATCACCTGATAATCAGGTGACGTTTTGGCATGATGTCCAGCTGAAATCAGCTAAATTTTTTTCAGTATAAACTATAACTTTTGAAGTAATTCGTTCTTATTAAAAGTAATTTTTATACATATTTTTGGTGTAATTGTTTTTATACAAATTTTCCGATTAATCCCGCGATTAATAACACTTCAATAGTCCAATGGGATTCCAAGATTTTGAATTCACCCGGCACGTTCGGAAAGAATTAACTTCCCTCGGGTGTACATTAACACTGCAGTTACGCACTGATACATTTACAGTCATAATGTTTGTCAATTACGCAAGCACGTACACAGCTGTGGAAATAAAACTTATTTTTTAATGTTGAATTTCGGTTAACTCGCGCGATTATCGCACGATTATCGCGCCAGAAAATGGTCGATAAACTGGCACGATCATCGCGCGATTATTCGCGCGATTATTCGCGCGATTTATCGCATGATAATCGCGCGATATTTTTCAATAGGGATACGCGCCGATACGGGTGGTGCGCCCGCTCGCACACACGTACTCGGAGATGCGCCTCGCACCGACGTTGGTCGATCGCCGCGCGCGATCGACACACGCGCGCGCGTCGGTGAGTCTCACTCGCTCGCGCGGGGGTCGCTCTCCGGACGCCCGTCGTCCGCAGGAAGAGCGCGCGTTCGCCTGGCCAGGGCTTACCTTACAGGCGCAGCGGCGTCCGCGAAGGATTGGCCGGGCGGCTCGAGCAGTCGTACCACTCTCTCTCTTTCGCTGTGTAGGCTGCCGGCGGCGTCTCTCTCTCTCTCTCTCTCTCTCTCTGCGGTACAGGCTGCCGGCGGTGTCCCCTCTTCTCTCTCTCTCCCTCGCTGGCAGTCCGGCCTTCGCTGCAGTGGATCGGCCGCGAAGCTGATGGCGCTCTCCCTCTCTCTCACTCACTCGACTGCACTTAATCGCACTCGCGTGCACTATCTCGCACCCTTCTCTCTCTCTCTCTCTCTCTCTCAATGCGGGCTATTCTCGCGGCAATGGCCGAAACGATACTGCCTACCTGCTGCTTCGTCGGCACGCGCAAGCATCTCTCGGCCTTGTCCTTCGCGCAAGGTTGAGAGGTGTCTACTTTTCGGGCATTAGTGCGTGCCGACGCGGTGTACACCGATACACGCAAAATGCCAAATTTCATGCAGATCCCATGTATATTCGAACTTATATCCACTTTTTAGATAAAAAATTTCACTAGAAAGTGGATAATTCGATGACAGTTAGCATTTCAGTTCTGAAACTTTGACACAATCGTCATCAAAGAATTTTCGAGCGCCTGACGTTTCGTTTTTGTCATAAAAATTGTTGTTGTTTTAATTATTAGTTAATATATAGTATGTTACCGATATGTCGGTAACATACTATATATTAACTAATAATTAAAACAACAACAATTTTTATGACAAAAACGAAACGTCAGGCGCTCGGAAATTCCTCAAAGATGATTATGTAAAAGTTTCATAATTGAAATGATAACTGTCATGGAGTAATTCAGTTTTTAGTCACATTTTTTATCTAAAAATTGAATATAAGCTGGAATATACCTGGAATCGGCATGAAATTTGGCACACCTTCTCAAAATAGAATTTGTGGGCGCCTGACGTTCTTCTTTTTGTGAAAATATTTAAAAAGTATAATTTTATTATTTTCTACAATTTAACTTTTCATGATACTTTTGAAGGTTGGCAGAACTATTATACCAATATCAGAATACAATTACGCATGGTGGCAAGTGATACCAACGTAACCTTACATCAACGCCCCATATTTGTTTACGTTATATTGTTTTCATAAACCATACTAGATGGCGCTATGGTTATACTTTTGTACAATAAAATTCTAAATTATATTATACAATAATAATTCAAATAAAATGGAACTAATATCCTTCAATTTTACAAATCATCTAATTACACTACGTATTAAATTAATGGAAACTAAATAATAGTGGTGAATTGCGTACATAACCTCAAAAGACAAAATTAGTATTTTTGGATTTATTTTTATTTTTGACAACAAAAAGAGGTCTGGTACTCCACTAATATTGTTTATCAAGTATTTGGTAATTTCGTAATGTCATTTCGAGTTATTTATTTATGTTGCGGAATAATCTCAGTGGTTTATAGTCTACCAGGGGGGAGCACGAAAGTAACGCAAATCGTTGCTCTTCCCTCGTAGGCTCATTTTTGGTTATTTTTATTATTTTTGACAACGAGAAAGGGTCTGGCACTCTACTGAGATTATTTATAAAGTAGATAATACCATTTAGATTTCATTTAGAGCTATTTATTTATTTTGTGGAATAATTTCAGTGGATTATAGTCTTCCAGGGGGGAGCACGAAAGAAACGCAAATCATTGCTCTTCTCCCGTAGGCTCATTTTTGGTTATTTTTATTATTTTTGACAACGAGAAAACATCGGGCACTCTACTGAGATTATTTATAAAGTAGTTAATAAAACCATATGTCATTTGGAGTTATTTATTTATTTTGCGGAATAATCTCAGTATTTCATAGTCTACCAGGGGGGAGCACGAAAGTAACGCAAATCGTTGCTCTTCAATCGTAGGTTCATTTTTTGTTATTAATATTATTTTTGACAACAAAGAAAGGTCTGTCACTCTACTGAGATTGTTTATCAAGTATTTAGTAAATTTGTAATGTCACTTCGAGTTATTTATTTATGTTGGGGAATAATCTCAGTGGTTTATAGTCTACCAGGGGGGAGCACGAAAGTAACGCAAATCGTTGCTCTTCCCTCGTAGGCTCATTTTTGGTTATTTTTATTATTTTTGACAACGAGAAAAGGTCTGGCACTCTAGTGAGATTATTTATAAATTAGATAATACCATTTAGATTTCATTTAGAGCTATTTATTTATTTTGTGGAATAATTTCAGTGGATTATAGTCTACCAGGGGGGAGCACGAAAGAAACGCAAATCATTGCTCTTCTCCCGTAGGCTCATTTTTGGTTATTTTTATTATTTTTGACAACGAGAAAACATCGGGCACTCTACTGAGATTATTTATAAAGTAGTTAATAAAACCATATGTCAGTTGGAGTTATTTATTTATTTTGCGGAATAATCTCAGTACTTCATAGTCTACCAGGGGGGAGCACGAAAGTAACGCAAATCGTTGCTCTTCAATCGTAGGCTCATTTTTTGTTATTTTTATTATTTTTGACAACAAAAAAAGTCTGGGGCTCTACTGAGATTGTTTATCAAGTATTTAGTAAATTTGTAATGTCACTTCGATTTATTTATTTATCTTGCGGAATAATCTCTGTGGTTCATAGTCTACCAGGGGAGAGCAAGAAAGTGACGAAAATCGTTGCTCTTCCCTCGTAGGCTCATTTTTGGTTATTTTTATTATTTTTGACAATGAGAAAAGATCTGGCACTCTACTGAGATTATTTATAAAGTAGATAATACCATTTAGATTTCATTTAGAGCTATTTATTTATTTTGTGGAATAATTTCAGTGGATTATAGTGTACCAGGGGGGAGCACGAAAGTAACGCAATTCGTTGCTCTTCCCTCGTAGGCTCATTTTTGGTTATTTTTATTTTTTTCGACAACGAGAAAAGGTCTGGCACTCTACTGAGATTATTTATTTATCTTGCGGAATAATCTCTGTGGTTCATAGTCTACCAGGGGTGAGCACGAAAGTGACGCAAATCGTTGCTCTTCCCTCGTAGGCTCATTTTTTGTTATTTTTTTTATTTTTGGCAACAAAAGAACGTCTGAGACTCTACTGAAATTGTTTATCAACTATTTAGTAAATTCGTAATGTCATTTCGAGTTATTTATTTATCTTGCAGAATAATCTGTGTGGTTCATAGTCTACCAGGGGAGAGCACGAAAGTGACGCAAATCGTTGCTCTTCCCTCGTAGGCTCATTTTTGGTAATTTTTATTATTTTTGACAAGAAGAAAACGTCTGGCACTCTACTGTCGGTTTCGGTCTTGTAATTGCGTTCTATATAATAAACAATTGCAAAGCACTATTTATATTGAAATTTCCAATATCGCTAGAATTTTATGTTCTGGCTGATTTTCATAGCATATCGATCTATCAAGGCTCAAATTAAAAGCAAAACAAATTATGTATTGATAGTATGTGTGCTGCTTTTCCTATATATATATAAATAAACACATTAAAAACATAAAGAACAACTGGATTATCGACCTTTTTTAAATTTGTGTATGCTGCAAAATATTTTGAGCTTTCATTCATTTGTATGCATATTGTAAAGAATGTGTGCCACAGCCTTTTAAATTTTAAACTTTGAAGCTTCCAAAAATTTAAGAGTTCCTGCGATTTACGGGTATATGAATAGAAATCCATAGAGATTGTCACAATACGCTGTATTGCGCGCGTACCTTATGACGAAAGCAATGATTACTTTTTGCAATTGGATCAGCAGATACACATGGGGAAACAGAAGCGAAAAACTTACGGTGCCTGGGTCAGCCGAAATCGCTAATAGCTGAAAAACGGCTTGCGAGAGGCAAAGAAACTCAGTTGCCAGTTTACGTGGGCTCATTGATAACATAGCAGCCACCGGCGATTCGCAGAATTCTTTCGAGTGCCCGGAGCGCTGTCGAAGCGCGCACCTGGGTTGTCGTTGCCGCAGTCGCGCCGCCGCCTTCCGCAGCCGAGATTTGACAACACTGCGCTTTTACGTAGTAGGAAGCGACAGCAACACGGCTGGATGCGGCAACGCCGTACAGTGTTCTATTTTGAAAAAAAATGGACAAAATGAAATATCTCGCGAACGGATATCGATAGCCGGATAATCCAACTGCATTTTAAAGTTGAAGTAATGTAGAATAAAGGAAAAATAGTCCAGTACTGATCATTTGACCCTGTGTTCGGCTTTTTCATTTAGACTTTGTGGCTATCAATTTTTTCGATCAAAAAAGTATGTACTCCTGTAGTGTTTGATGCAAGGTTTTTTAATAACCCTTAGATTTTAATAATTCATATATGCACCTACAAATTTGTGTACTTGTATTTATGTACCCATGTATTTTGATTCGCTGAATCCGAATTTGAAGTCGAAATTACTCAATAATGCTCCATTTTTTCAGGGTTAATTTTTCGTATTTTTTATGGAGTTTTCAGATTTAAAAACAAATTGGTGTGCGATAGGACAATTCTGACATCAAATTCGGATTCTTTGCATCAAACACTACAGGAGTAAATATTTTTTGGATCGAAAAAATTGACAGCCAGAAAGTCTACAATGAAAAAGCCGAAAATACGTTATTTATTCGACTTTCATTTTTCATTTCCAAGGTCACAGGGTCAAATGATCAGTACTGGACTATTTTTCCTTTATTGTACATTACTTCAACTTTAAAATGCAGTTGGATTCATCCGGCTATCGATATCCGTTCGCGAGATATTTCATTTTGTCCATTTTTTTTCAAAATAGAATACTGTGCGCCGGCACGCCACAACTGCGCGAAAACAATGATGGGCAGACACAAACATACACACAACGATGGTGCAGTTGAAGGAAGTCCACGCTCCCGCGACCGACTTGAGTAAGTACTTCACTTCGGGCTTTATTCTGTAGTATCTGTAGTATAGCCGAGCCTAACCTTCAAATTTCCATCTGCCTGATTTCCTGACCCTAGAAGTTTGATACTGCTCTCCTCATTCCTAATGCTTGACACATTATTAATATATTTTGTTCTGCCTAAAGCGAAAAGCTGCTGTATATGAACACGCGCTTTCACATAATATCACTCCCCTCGAGTGCGGCCGGTGCAGCTACTACTTTCCGAGGACATCACCGAGGCGAGCATGACGGGGAAGCGCCGAAGATGGTGCAGTTGAATGAAGTCCACGCTCCTGCAACCAACTCGAGTAAGTACTTTGGTTCGGACTGGAACTTTATTATGTAGTATAGCTGAACCTAACCTCCAAATTTCCGTCTATCTGCTCCTCTTTTCCTGGCAGTTTAATACTGTTTTCCTCATCCCTAATACTTGACACGTTATGTATATTTTGTTCTGCCTCAAGCGAAGAGCTCCTGCAGATGATCACACGCCTTCATACGATTCTATTCCTCTCGAGGGCAGCATTAATACAAATTGGCAATACAATGGAGAAGCGTTGGGGACGTTGCGACGAGATCGCATTTTGTTTCATGGCACCTAGCTGTGCAGAAGTTCTCCTCGTGAAGTATAAGTTGCGGAGTGCTTCTGGAGTATCAATGTGTACAGCTACCCTACGCTGCAAACAACATGGGGCAAACCTTAATGAGAAATCTGTGATGTGCATAATTAAAGGCACTGATACTATTACCGACACTTCTGCAATGGATGAAAATGAACTGGCAGCTATATATATGTATAGGGGCTGTCTGAGTTACTGTTGTGCGAGTGAGTTCTTATCTCTTTTAACATCATGTGGCTAAACCCCTGGGGCCAATGAAGCTTCCCAATAACTGTCGCTGTCTTTTCAGCTGATGAGTATACTTTCAATGTCATACTACTGGGATTGTTGCTTCAGCTACGTACTCTTCTTTTAGCAGAGGCAGAATGGATTATGAAGTTGTGTGTTGCACGTCTGACTAGCCTCCAAGAGCATTTACAGGGCAATTGTGATTGTAACAGCTATCGTTTCAACTACTGTTTATTCTCATTCTTTTATACGCCATGCAATGACTGATTCTAGCCCAACTAATCCTTTTCTTTATATTACAGGTACGATATAGCATATAAGAAAGATAAAGGTCTGCAAAGCCTAAGGGGGTGCAAGAGGAGCCGACAAGAGGCCAACGTCACTATGCCTCAGGCAGCTGAACTCTTATTACCATCCCCTAATAATCTTTGGGGCCTGTAGAGAGCCTACATGCACTCTATCAACACTCTAATGTTGCTAGGAACATACATTACAAGTAAGTCATTGCGCCTAGAGGGTTAATTTAGGCTGCTCAGAGCCTTCCATAAATATGAGCTCTTTGTGTAGATTTTCTAGTCCACACTTCTGTATTATATATGAGGCGTTTCACGTCAACTGTCCCAGTGCGCGGCGTGCGAGCCCCAAATCGTGCTATTTCTAACTCACGTTTATGATACTAAAATGTACTTCAAAAAATTGTTTGATAAGCATTTTCGACGTATTTTTTCCTCAGCTTTCCAATGACGTAAACAGTTTTTTCGAAATTTTCCATTTTCACCTTCAAAAAGTACAAAACATGTTATATCTCAAAAAGTGTATTTTTAATATTTTTTTGACCCTCTAGATCGAAAGCTGAGCATTTTTTACGTAGGAAAGGATATTTTCCAAAGAGTGCCCGAGATGTTTTGTGCGAGAAATAGAATTCGATAGAGTTTTTGAAGGTGAAAATGAAAAATTTTGAAAAAACTACTTACATCATTGGAAAGCTGAGGAAAAAATACGTAGAAAACGCTTATCAAACAATTTTTTTAAGTACTTTTTAGTATCATAAACATGAGTTAGAAAGAGCAGGATTTGGGGCTCGCGCGCCGCGCGCTGGGACAATTGACGTGAAACGCCTCATATGTCGACTCTAAATATATACATTTTCTTTATTGTAACATCAACATCTGATGTTACAACCTTTGCACTCCTGGCATTATTGTGTGTACAGCTGCCTTACACTGCAAACAACACTAGTGAAGGCATTGCTGAAGAGGCTAGTTGACAGTTTTTACTGTGGTTGTTGACAGCTAATGGCTGTCTGCTATATCACTTATATGAGGCGTTTCGCCTCAACTCTCCCAGCGCGGCGCGCTAGTGTCAAATCATGTTATTTTCAAGTCGTGTTTACGATATCAATATGCATTTCAAAAAATTATGTGATAAGCGTTTCCGACGTATTTTTTCCTCAGCTTTCCAATGGCGTAGGTGGTTTTTCCGAAATTTTCCATTTTCCCCCCCAACAAGTATAAAACATACTATATCTCGAAAAGTATATTTTTAATATTTTTTTTACCCCCTAGATCGAAAGCTGAGCATTTTTTACGTCGGAAAGGATTTTTTTCAGAATTTGCTCGAATGTTTTCTTAGAGAAACAGAACGCGAAATAGTAGACGCAGCGTCTCCTTCGCGCGCGGTTTTCGGCGCGCTGTACACCGCGTGGACTAGATGCATTTCGCTCTCTAACAACCACTTAAAATTTTGATTTCCTTAATAATAGCAACAATAAACTAGTATTTATATTAATAATTCTTTTTTTTTTAAAGTAGATAATTTTATTTTGTTTTGTTTTACGGGTTTTTTAGGGAAGATTTGATATTCTGAACTCATTGACGTTTTTTTAGTATTAATGTTGTTTTATTCATTGGAATAACGGCATGGTACTGTAAAGTTCCCGGTATAGATTTAATTTTACTTAACCTTGATTTTAGTTTCAAAACGGCTTTTTCATAGGTCTCTTTAGTGCTGTAAAAAACTTTAGTTTCTTTGCAATTACGTAAAGCCCAGTTGTAAAGGTCTTCTGGTGTTAAAATATGATTACTCGAAGAGAGTTGAAGACTTGCTCTTTTCGCCCCTCTTTTCAAATTTGCGCCTATACCATCGCACGCACCTTTACCGTGCGCTGTTGCATGAAAATGCCATTCAGCAGGAACTCCAAAATCTTTTTGATGAAACAGAAGATTTTGGAAGGTAGACTTGTTCTTAAAATGCTGACCTGCTCCATCAGTTAAGTAATAAATTTTCTTGACTATGAAATTACATTTTAAATACGATATTATAATTTTTTGATATTCATAAACAGCAACAGTATCGTGATTTAGATTATCAGAAATTATAGCAATGCTTATATGTTTAAGATCTTGATTTTCGTTATAATATACCACTGTTGTAAAAACTGTTGCTTGATTATTGTTCCAGTGGAACGATTGTGTTGAATTTTGCACTATAAACGCATAGTTTTCTGCAAAATCACAACAAACAAGGAATTCTCCTTTTTGAAGGTTTTTTTTCAAATCGCTTAAGAAAAGATATTGTTCTCTCGCAAAGAAGTCATGAGTTTTAAATTTTATTAATTTTTCTCCCAGTATGTTCATGAATTCATAAACATTTACAGTTGTAGATACTATTGTGCAACGATCTGTCTGAAGCCATGACTCATACTGTATTTGAAAAATATCATTTCTCTCAAAACATTCAAGCAAATGTTTCCGTAATACAGGCATATTGGGGCAATCTAAACAGTCTCCCAAGTAACATTTCGAACTAGCATTACTACATACGATTGCTTGGATGCAATCGTGGTAGTTTTTAAGAAATAGTCGAGTACCTTCAGTTAAACTCTGTAAATTAATAGCATTTAACATCAGCTTGATATTTTCGTGGTGTACACATACGCATACATTATGCGTACCACTGCTTCCCGCTAGAACACAATACGGCGGCCTCAATTGAGTAAATTTAGTGAAGCCAATATTAACAGATTCATGCTCTTTTTTAAATAAACAATAAATTTCACGTAAATTACCAAGTAGTAACCTTTTCTGTACATGTTCTCTTTTACCATTATCCTGCTTAACAGATATACAATCTTTTAATCCGGGCATTACACGACTAATATCGTCCCTCTCATAAAAACGTTTAACTGAATCTACACTTTCAACTGGAAATATTTTGCCCCTTTTCTTTTCAGGTTTTGAAAAAATTCCACTTTCAGTTACTAACTTTTTCGCTTCTCGAGCTTCCCACTCAGTACAACCGAACTCTCTGATTAAGTCTCTGCGAGACCAAAAATCAGGAGCAAGCGTGAGTAGCTGAATTTTATCTTCCTTACCCGGTGATTCTAAAAATTTTTTTTTTAATTGGTTGAGAACTGCCACGCCTGCTTTATGATATTCATCAGTACATTCAATTTTAGCTTTTTTGGCATCGCATGAAGGTAAATCTAACTTATGTTTATAAAGTTGACGTTGACAGTTGGAACAAATTTTCGCGTTTTCTGGTACGAGGGGATACGCACTCCTAAATATTGAAGGAAAATTCGACAAATTTTTACGCACAGAGTGATTAATTTTATTAAAAGGATTTATGCATTTCAGCTTCAAAGCTGGATCCATTTCAGTAGCGAGAAAATAAATGCAATAAATAAACCAAAAATAAATTATGATTTAATCAGCAAACACACGAAGAACACAAATATAACGGAAACAGCGTTAAAATTCTTAAACAATTTCAAGGATAACAAAGATCGATAATTCATCTATCGAGTAAAAAGTAAGTGAGAAGCGTTGCGTCTGCTATTTCAAATTGATTGTAATGTTTTTGCTTCCTCAAAGGGGAAGCTTTGTAACGGTGAAAAAAATTTTCGAAAAAAAAGTCTTCAAAAAGATGTTTTATGGTGGTATATGTGTATATTATTTGATTTTGATGATTTTTGATTTCGTGGATGTATGTATGTGTGTGTGTGCGTGTGTGTGTGTGTGTATATTTCAACTCTTAATATCTCCGAAACTAATCAACCGATTTTCGTCGGGTAAAGCTTATTCGCTTCGTCTTGCGGCAAAAGGAAAGTACCCTGATGGATTTGGGATTTTATTGATTTTCTTTTGTTTTATAACCAAAAAACGATTTTGAATTTTTAGTTTTTTTGATTTTTTCGTATCTTATAGTAATTATTACATAAAATAATATACTTCTCTTAAAAGGTATTCAAATTACCTACATTTTCTTTTTTTAAAATTTAAAATTTAAAATATCTTCACTGTGTCATTTGTTATTAATGAAAACTTTTTTATATTTAAAAAATTAATATCTCAAAAAATAATTTATTTATCGACTTGAAATTTTAACTGTTACTTATTACACTTGTTGATGGCAATATTGTGTTGCAATTTTAAGTGATTATCTATATGAATATATATTATACATTTATTTTCGAGAACTATCATTTTAATATTTTTATATAATGTAGTAAATTAAAATATCAAAACGTATTAATAGTGCCATTTTTAGCCCCTTCTTTTATCTCTTTTTAATCTCAATTTTTTTTAAACTTGGTGGTCTATCAAAGCTTTTTTTAAAATAGGTACGTAATATACTATTTTGCAAGAAACTGGTATAAGACGCATCGGTTCAAAGTATTATTGAAATTCTTTAGCATTCCTTTTTATGAAAAATGAATTTTCAGAATTTCAATTTTTAATTAGGAAACGATGAATTAGTTTGAGGAAGCTAAGTGCCAAAGAATTGGCAGCGGTTTTTTTTTTTTGCGAAATAACCTATGAAAATGTCAATCGTGCATATAAGTGAAATTCGAAGTGCAAAAAGATATTCCATAAAGAATTAAAAATGATAAATAAAAATAATAAGGTTACTAGAGAGCGAAATACATCTAGTCCACGCGCTGTACAGCGCGCCGCATACCGCGCACGAAGGAGACGCTGCGTCTGCTCTTTCGCGTTCTGTTTCTCTAAGAAAAACATTCGAGCAAATTTTGCAAAAAATCCTTTCCGACGTAAAAAATGCTCAGCTTTCGATCTAGATGATAAAAAAAAATATTAAAAATATACTTTCCGAGATATAGTATGTTTTATACTTTTTGAGGGTGAAAATGAAAAATTTCGGAAAAACCACTTACACCATTGGAAAGCTGAGGAAAAAATACGTCGGAAACGCTTATCACATAATTTTTTGAAATTCATATTGATATCGTAAACACGACTTGAAAATAGCATGATTTGACGCTCGCGCGCCGCGCTGGGAGAGTTGAGGCGAAACACCTCATATACTAGAATACTAGAGGAATCGATTTTGTATCGATCTGCAATCAAATATTATGTTTATGATATTGCATGTTATCGTAAAATATTGTAGTAATTGATAATTTGTTTATCAATTTATAATCAAAGATCGTTTTGCATGTGTACATTATTGCATGATTTTATTCAATACAAAAACAGTAATTGATGATTTTTTCATCAATTAATAATTATCATAATTTTGTATATTATTTATTCTGCAGCAATAGATCACTTCTTTATTGATTTGCAATAAAATATTTTTTATAACTAAATGTGCATGTTATTTTATATGTAAATATGTCTTTTTAATCTGCAATCAATTGTTGTAGAAATAATTTTGCATGATTTTATTTAATATCGCAGTAATTGATTGTTTTATCGCTCTGCAATGAAAATTGTTTTTATGGTTGTGCATGTTATAAACAACAGCAACAATTGATCATACCCTTATCAATTAACAACCAAGGACTGTTTTCCTAATTTTGCATGATATTTTATAATCTGAAGCACACAATAATTTCTTTATTTTACAATCAAAAATAGTTATTATAATTTATTATTATTTAATCTGCAGTAGTTGATAGTTTCTGTATCAATCTGCAATCAAATATTATTTTTATGATGCATGTTATCGTCAAATACTGCCAAAATTGATAATTTTGTTATCAATTTGTAATCATAGATCGTTTTCATAATGTTGCATGGTATTTATATAAGTATTTTTTTTAATCGATATATAATGAAATATTATGTTTAACCACTCTAACCTCAAAATCACAACTTTGATATGATTTTTCGGCGCTTGTCGTATAAAATACCGTTCGAAACTAGTGCGTAAGTCGATTATTTAGTTGGTGTGGCTTTTTCGCACTCGCTTCGCTCGTGCAAAAAGTCACACCAGCTAAATAATCGACTTCCCCACCCGTGTCGAAATGTACTATTACGTTATTGTATGTTATCGCAAAATATTGCAAAAATTGATAATTTCTTTACCAATTTGCAAGCATAGATTGTTTTTATAATTTTGAATGGTATTTATATAAGTATTTTTTATTTATCGATCTGGAATCAAATACTGTGTAATGTTGCATGTTATCGTAAAATACTGCTGAAATTGATAATTTCTTCATCAATTTGCAATCACAGATCATTTTCATAATTTTACATGGCAATTTATATGAGTATTTATCATTTATCGATCCGAAATCAAATGAAATTGTTACAGCCCTTAATAATTTCTTTATCATTTATCATGAAAATAAAGTATAACGTTTTACGGAACAGTTTAGATGGCAAATCTCATATTATAACTATAACAATATCAATATTTACAGAAATACCCTGAAATTGTTTAAAAGGACATGGTGACTTAACTGTTACAATGCGTATATATCGTAATATTTAAATATACGCATGTTAATAGTTACGAATGTTACGAGGCCATGTTATTATTAAAAAAATATTCTCAGTGCACGCCATCTGTGAGTGTTTTTGGAAATAAAAGCTCTTATACGCATAGATTAAGTATACCTTCAGCGCCATCTACTGTGTAATATACAGTAGTTGGCACCCACCTACATTATCGACTGAACCCAACACAATTTTTCTTGAGTATCACATGGCCTTCATACTATGAATAAACGGTACTAGGAATCCCAAATCAGTGTACTGATAATTCCAGTTCTTTTTTATCTTTGACTTTGAACATTTGTCAAAAGCACTGCAATAAGTCGTTCATAAATAATAGTGTACGTGCAACTGTACATTTATTGTGCTACACCCACAGAAAAACTCTTAGGAATGTAGTAGCCCCGCCTGGTGGCACTACTATCTCAAACGCATGGAAGGCTACGCTGCGGGTCTGCAGCTCGGAGCTGTTGCTCTTTTTTCAGATATATCCGAAAGCGCAATAAACCTATGATTGCGAGTACACTATAATTCATGAACGGCGTTGCAGTGCTTTTGACATATGTTCAAATCCATTGACAAACCAGGAACTGTCAGTACATTAAATCAAGATTTCAAGTACAGCTTATTAATAGTATTATGAGTAATTTTATTATGATAATTAAAATTTACAAGCGTGATACAACCTGTTCTCGAAATATATGCATTTCACAACACCAACATGTAGAGCGAGACATTCTAAGACAAAATTTCCTTTGCCATTTTTGCAAATTTTGCTTATTTATGCCATTACACAACGTCAAAAGTTTAATAAAAAGGATCAATCAGCTCCGACGTCGCCGCGCGCGGCGGAGAAGTAGACGGAGCTCCAGTGTAGCGGCCGGAGGAGTGTGGGAGCGCGTCATCGGCGCTTCGGCCGCAGGAGATGGGCCCGCCGCACAGTTTGTCCAAGTAAAGAATAAGTGATAAAATTCTGATTCACGCGAATTTTGCATAAAAAATTTTTTCGCTTCGTTTTGAACTACTTTTTGGAAACCGTTTCCCTCGGCATGTTCAGATTTGTTTATCGGCATGATGTCATGCCGTTTTCATGCGCATGTCGTGAATTTGATTTCACTCAAATACTGAACTTAGAATATATTTTGCTTTCTAGATGAAAGGTTTATATGTATTTTTATATATCGATAATAAATAGTGTCAATTACATATATGATATTATATGATAATATAATATATATAATATCACACACACACACACACACACACACACACACACACACACACACACACACACACACACACACACACACACACACACACACACACACACACACACACACACACACACACACACACACACACACACACACACACACACACACACACACACACACACACACACACACACACACACACACACACACACACACACACGCGCGCGCGCGCATACGTATATTTTTTGTAAATTCATTACAACCTTTACGGGTTTATACATAATTAATGTTTACACTCAAGAAAATATAGAATATTTGACGTAGAGGTACTCTAAAATTCTATTTTATTTATCTAAAATATTGCATAAAACTGCTGAACTTATTTATCTAATCTTATAAAAAATCAGTCTAGGTTTTATTCAACAATACTTTGAGGGTCTTGAGTAACATTCTATTACTTTTCTTCTATGAGAGATGAATAGGGATATTGCCAGTGCCCCGGAAAAAAGTGAGGCAAGCTTCTGCGCGCGGCGTTGGAACGTGCATATGGAGCAGGGTGGGGGAAGCAGGAGAAGGCGGGCCGGCAGCTCGGTGTATGTGCACTGAACATGTGTCTGCACGAGCAGTCCGACACGCCGCGCACTTGCTGGCTCTGTTTACTTCTTGCAACAACCCGACCATGGCCGAGCGGCCTGACAATCGCCGCTCGGTCGAACTTTTTTTACTAATTACATGCAAATGAACGGAATCTTAAACTGACAACTACAAAACCCAAATTCAAAGCCACAACTCAAGCCCGAGGGGGGAAAAATAAACAAAAACGATTTTACTGTAACATATGAATATCGTAGCGGTAGCCGCGGTGGCTAGGCGCGCAACTACTTTTGTTCTACTCTTTTGGATCTGTGTTCGATCCTGGCTCGCAAATTCTTTTTTATTTTCTTTTTTTTAATTTTTAACATATGTAAAATTTCTTTTATTATATTATTATACCACACATATTTTTTTATTTCAATTTTTATTCTCTAGTAGAATTGAAATTTTAATTGTAATCGATATATTTTTTTTTTTTTTTTTAGAAAACATTATTAGCAAAATTGGTGTTTTTCAAAATTATTTTATTGAATGCGCTAATTTTATTGAAGTACTATGATATTTTGGATAACATTTGTTCAGTTATGAATATTCTGTATTCTGAATAAATTAATTCACCGAGAGTAAATTAATTAAAAATATCGTTATATTTATTTTGTGCGAAAGAATCCCTATTCAATTTATATGTCAAATGCAATAAAGCACAGTCACAGTTTTTAATCGTAGAATAATTAGAATATCATTTAACTGTATAACCGAAAGGCGTTGCGGAAAAAATGCGCTTGTGCTTTAATTGTTATATCCATTTATAAAAGAGAGGTAGCGATTAGTATCGAAATAGAGGCTGACATATTAAATTTAGTATCGAAATAGTCGCTGCCATATTGAAATTGAAGGGTAGCCATATTGTTAGATTGATAAAACTCATCCTTATTAGCGGACAGTTTACGGCGTTAAATTTCAAATGCCCATGTTCATGAGTGAAGGTAGTTTCGAAGTGACGGTATTATATAAGTAGTTATTTTAAGATTTGAGATTTGAGATTTGAAATTTATCAAAAATTTTTGGAGCAAATACGAAACTGAGAAATTATTAAAAATCGTTATTAAGAAGCAATAGATTGTATACCAAAATTTTAATTAATTGGATGATGATATAGCTTATCTATTAGGGAGTGTCCACAAATACGCTGTGCTGTGCTGTGCGGCTGTGTTCTGCGTTGTGCTGCACTGCGCTGTGCGCATTAGATGTTTCGCTTTCCGTATTAGATATAATAATACACATCATTAGAGATAACTAAAATTGAAAATATTTTCAATTCCTGTTTATTGTTTGTAAATTTAATGTATTCTTTATTATAATTTTTGTTATAATTATTCATATTGAACCTGTTAAGATTATGTATTCAATACTGGCATAGTTATTGATTACGTATTATTAGATGTATTTGGCTTTCCAGTATATATTCACGAAGAGATTTTATTATTCAAACTACTCATACATAACCAATATTGTAAGTTTTTACGTCGTTTTAAAATTAATTTTAGAAGTAAATCAGAAGAGTGTCGTTACTACTTATTTCATACCATAAACAAAACTAATAAACAATATTCTTATTGTATTAACCGTTTATAGCAGTTATTTGATTTCTGTCCCATCATCAGTCTCATTTCACAGCAATACGTAAACATAATTTACAGCATCGTGAAAATTATTTATAAAAAATTTCTTATTATTTATAAAAAAGTTTTTCTCTGTCATCTTCATCATAAATATTAAATAACAGAGATATTGATGATTAAATTTTAATGAATTAAAGGATTACCTCAAAAGTCAGTGTTATGTATTATTATATCAGTTGTCTCAGTATATACTCAATAATAGTATCATAGAATTTATATAAGTATTACTTTCTCTGTTTACAGGTATCAACATTTAAAGAAAACCTTTAGAGGATAGAATTTCAAAGAGTTAAAGGATTATTAAAGAATGTCGATTTGAATACATAAAGAATTTGAATAACAAGATGTAACTTTTATTATAATACTTTAAAGGATTAAGGGATTAATTAAAAATATATATACTTAAAGGATTTTATGAGAAAAAGATTAAAGGAAAACACTTGGAGAATTATATTTTAAACAATTAAAGAATTTTTCACTATATTTTTATTTGAAGGAAGATCATTATAGTTTCTTAATGAGAATATCACTTAAAAAGTTAAATAAACATTACATTAATTATAAATTTTAAAAGATAAATGCGAAAGTGTTACTAACTTTAAAAGAAACTCAAAATATATGTTATTAAAATAAGAAAACGAAATTGTTGTTCAACTTTTAATCAAGAATATAAGAATAAAATTGATATTTTCAAAGATGTTACGAGGGTCATTTGACAAGTACCTAGCCTCACCGCCAGATGGTGCCACTATTGCGCCAGAAATACACTACAGTGCAGTATCTTCCTGTAAACGGTTACAGACGAAATTTCAGCCGGATCGGAGTTGTAGTTTATTTTTGAGAGCGTGTGAAAGCAAATGTGTCCGTTGATTTTTGAAAAAATGGAGAAAGAACAATATCGGTCGGTGATTCGATTCTTGTTTTTGGAAGGGAAATCGCGCAGTGAAATTAAAGAACGCTTGGATGCAGTGTATGGGGATGCTTCTCCTTCGATGGCGACCGTTAAATTTTGGTATAACGAGTTTCAACGTGGTCGTACGTCGGTTTTTGATGATCCACGCCCAGGTGCTCCGAAAACAGCCACTACGGAGGAGAACGTGACAAAAATACACGATATCGTTTTGTCAGGCCGCCGATTAAAGGTGCACCAGATAGCTGCGATAGTAGGCATCTCAGAAGAACGCGTGTGGCATATCCTACATGAGATTTTAGGCATGAGGAAGCTGTCAGCAAGGTGGGTGCCGCGTTTGCTGACTGCAGACAACAAGCGCATCCGTGTGACCAGTTCAGAGCAGTGTTTGGAGCTGTTTAATCGCAATCCAAAAGAGTTTTTGCGTCGTTACGTGACCGTCGACGAAACATGGATTCACTACTACACTCGAGAGACCAAGGAGCAGTCAAAACAGTAGACCTTACCCGGTGAACCTGCTCCGAAGAAGGCGAAGACGGTCCCGTCGGCCGGAAAGGTGATGGCCACTGTTTTCTGGGATTCTCAAGGTGTGATTTTTATTGACTATCTGGAGAAGGGCAAAACGGTCACAGGACAGTACTACGCCGAACTATTGAGCCGATTTGATGCCGTGTTAGAAGAAAAACGGCCCCATTTGTCTAAAAAGAAAGTGCTTTTCCACCACGATAATGCACCGGCTCACACTTCTGCACTCGCCACGGCTAAATTGGTCGAATTACGCTACGAACTGCTGCCCCATCCACCGTATTCTCCAGATTTGGCTCCGTGCGACTTTTTTTTGTTTCCGAACCTAAAAAATTCGCTCGCCGGGAAGAGATTCCACTCCAATAACGAAATAATCGCCGCCACGGAGGCCTATTTTGCAAACCAAGAGAAAACATTTTTTTCAACGGGGTTAAAAAAATTGAAACACCGCTGGACCAAGTGTATTCAACTAAAAGGAGACTATATTGAAAAATAAATTTTATTTTTTGTAAAATTTTGGTGTTTTCATTTGTAGGCTGGGTACTTATCAAATGACCCTCGTACTTATGAATGAATAATAATGTAACTATATATTATTATTGGGATTTTTATTATTATAAAAAAGAAAATAGAAATTTTTATGTTTTAAGGTTTTATTTGCTTCAAATGAAATTTATTATTAAAATAAATATTAAATTCATAAAGTAACAAAGTTTTGTCTTTTCTTAACCTATAATTATAATTTATTTATTACGATATACTTTTGGTATTACAATATACATATGTAAAATATTTATATTTAACTTAAAATATTTCTGTTATTACAATTACAAAATGAAACATAAAAAGAAAATAACACCAGAAGAAGAAGGAAAGATGAAAAAAATTAGGCTTGAAAAGCAGAGAGACTGTCAACGTAAATATCAACAGCGAATGAAAGAGAACATATTAATGCAGGTTAACAGTGAAAATAAATTACATTATGAATCTGTAAAGGTACATGAAGTAAATTGTAATATTACATCTGCTACTGTTAATCAAAACAGTTCCATTATTAATCCTGTTAATGAAATAGGTGGCACATCACAATTTATAAATAATGTGGGTATTACCGCAATATCAAGTTCAATTTATCATGATCATTGTTATTTTAATAATAATCAAAATAATAAATTAACTTTTGAATCACGTGATACATATATTAATAATGCTGATATTGTTTTTCAAGATATACATAATGTTGGGGCTTTAGAGAGTGAACAAGAAAATCTTCATAATACTTGTATTAACCCTTTAACGCTCAAATGCACTGTGAATATACCCTCATGTTCGGGATCATAATAATCATAGAAAAGGTATTGAAAATTATTATTGAAAATGACATGTCTTTATGTTTTCGAGGTCGCTATTTCGAATGGTGGAGTTCGAATTTTCGAAAAAAATTGTTGAACTATTTTTTTTTAACAAAAACTATAAAAAAATGCAGATTTTTTCGAACAAAAATTTTTTAAATTACGATTTAAATAGTGTTATCGGCATTTTCATAACTGCAGAATCATAACAAACGTGCACCCGAAAGTTGTACTTAAAGGATCACCAATGAGAATATTTTGATTTGACCTTTTCCAATGTCAAAATGACCCAAAATGGCTAAATTTATAGGGTCAAATTTCACTTCTCAAACTCGTTTCAGGATACAATCTTGAAATGTATAATTTTGGAAAATCAGCGGTCATACAATGGTTTTCGGGGTCGCTGAACACGATCCCGATGTCAGAATCACGAAATTCAAGATGGCGGATCCAATATGGCGTCCATTCAGAATGAAAACCACGATTTTTGGTTTATTTTGGAAAATCAGCGGTCATACAATGGTTTTCGGGGTCGCTGATCACGATCCCGACGTCAGAATCACGAAATTTAAGATGGCGGATTCAATAAGCGACCCCAAAAACCCTTATATCACCGCTGATTTTCCAAAATTATTCATTTCAATATTGTATCCTGAAACGAGTCTGAGAAGTGAAATTTGACCCTATAAATTTAGCCATTTTGGATCATTTCGACATTGGAAAAGGTCAAATCAAAATATTCTCATTGGTGATCCTTTAATTACAACTCTCGGGTGTACGTTTGTCATGACTCAGCAGTTATGAAAATGCCGATAACACTATTTAAATCGTAATTAAAAAAATTTTTGTTAAAAAAAATCTGCATTTTATTTGTTAAAAACCAATAGTTAAACAATCTTTTTCGAAAATTCTGACTGCACCATTCGAAAGAGCGACCTCGAAAACATAAAGACATGTCATTACGAGATAATTTTCAGTACTTTTTCTATGATTATTATGATCCCGAACATGGGGTTATCTTCACAGTGCATTTGAGCGCTAAAGGGTTAATCCAAAAAATATTTCTCACCAGTTGCATAATGAGAATGTTTCAGTTGGAACAAAGGACCCCGCACACAATGTATGGGAAAAAATCGTTCGGTCAAATTGAACGAAATTGAAAAAAGATAGATTTCTTCAGGACCTCAAGATCTATTTTTTTCCAAAGTTTCGTTCAATTTGACTGGATGATTTTTCCCATACATTGTGTGCGGGGTCCTTTCATTATTCGTGATCATTGTTATGCTCAAAATTTAAACAAAAATTCGATCATTGATTTCTCTTATCAACCGAATCTCAATCTTTTACATGCTGAGCATCAAGTAATAAATAATATCAATGAAAATATATTACAACATAATAATGTAGGCAATATAAATTTAGAAATAACATGTATCTCTGATGATGTATCTGATCATGCTTATGCGCTAACAAATAATATTGCTCAAAATATAGTGGCCCACATTAATTGTAATAACTCAGCTGAAATTCCTGAATATTACATTAGCGAGATGAATATTGAATGCAGTCATTGTAGTGCAAAGCATTTTTCAGTTGAAAGAGTAGCTGATAAAGGTTATTCTTTCAATGATTGTTGTAATCATGGTAATATTGAATTTGATAACATTCCTGATTTTCCACATGAATTAAAATTGCTATTTGATTCAGAACATGAAAAGTCCAATAAATTTTTTCGACATATTCGACAATATAATAATTTATTTTCAATGCAAATTAAATTCATTTCAACGATAGACGTCCTGGTCCTTATTGTTATAAAATACAAGGACAGATTTATTATCAAATTAATACATTATTATATCCTAAAAGTAACGAAAGGCCATCGTATGGTCAACTATTTATTGTCGATGCTAATGAAGCTATTGAATACTGAATGGCTTTCCATGCTGGATTAGATATGAATATTATTAAATTAATTGCACAGCCGATGCAACATTATAATATTTTTGCTCAATCGTATGAAATGATTGGTGAAGAATTAAAAAAACCAAGAAAATTCTGAATTATCACAGCAATTACAATTATTATTTTCATTAAAACCTGGAGTAGATAAGCGTCGGTTTAATTTTCGAAGAACAAATGAAGTTGCTGCAATATTTTCTACTACGGCTGATGGAGAAATACCTGATTCATATGTTATTATAAGAAACAAAAATACAAAGGAACTTCAACGAGTTAGTTCTATGGATTCAAATGTGGAACCATGGATTTATCCATTATTTTATCCACATGGTTCACAAGGTTGGCATAGAAATATGCAACGTAAAGATGATAAAAGAAGAATATTACTAGCAGCATATGTCAAATACAAAATAGCTATTCGAAATAATGACTTTAATTCGATCATCAGAGGTCGTCGTTTATTTCAGCAATATGTTGTTGATTCGTATGTTAAAATCGAAAAAGATCCCATAGAATACTGTTAATCCCATCAATCAGAATTAAGGGTTGCATCTTATAAAGGTATAGCGGATTATTTAGATAAAAGAACAAATAATAATGAAAATATTTGTTCCCGAATGAAAAAAAAAAAAATAACTACAGATTCAGCGCAATAAAATATTGCGTAAACCGCGTGCACGACGATCGAAGAGGATCGCTCGGGGCCGCATTTCCCCTCCCCCGATTTAATCGATAGAAGGAGAGATTACGGGACAAGCATGCGAAGAGGCCTGCTTGTGGACGGTTTGGTTGCAGAATCTGTAATTGTTTATTAAAAAAAAAAAAAAAAAACAAAAAGGCTAAAGAGCAAAGAGTAAGAAAAGAACGAAAAGGCTTAACAGTATTGTAGAAAAAGAAAGAAAGAGAGGCTCATGAGAACACAGAAGGTGAAAGAGAAAGAGCGAAGAGGCTCGAGAGAGAGCAAAGAGGCTCGAGAGAGAGAGAAAGAGAGAGAGAGAGAGAGCGAGAAAAGCGAGCTAGGCGTCGAATAGTTGACCAGCGACATGTATGTATATATCACGATTTTCTTTTGGTTGAGAACAAATGAAGTAAAAAAAAAGTGTGAACGCAAAACCGAGGGAGACTCTTCATTCTTCTCGCGACGAATGAGCAAATAGCATCGAGCAAAACTCTCCTTGTACTAACTAAGAAAACTTGTGACATAAAATAAAGTTTTTTAGTAGTTATAATATTGTTCTTTTCTGTGCGATTATTTGATTGCGAAACAATATTAGAGTAGGAAAAATTCAAATTTTACCATCAACTTTCGCAGGTTCTCCATGTTGCATGTTATAGTGTTATCATGATTCCATGGTTCAAGTACAAAAAAAAGGTAAATCTGGTTTGTTTATCACTATGACTTGCAATCCAAGCTAGAAAGAAATTAAGGAAAACCTATTACCTAATCAGCAAGCATCAGAAAGACCTGATATTTGTACTCGAGTTTTTCATTTAAAAAAGAATGCTATTATTGATTTTATTGTTAAGAAAAAATTTTTTGGAGAAGTAGCAGCTTATACTTATGTAATAGAATTCCAAAAATGTGGTTTACCACATTGTCACTTATTGGTAACTTTATCGTCAAGAAATAAAGTTAATACTGCAGTACAGGTTGATAAATTCATTTCAGCTGAAATCCCTAATGCAGAAGAAAATCCAACTTTGCATGACTTGATTAACGGCAAGTGTTCAAAATAATTTCAAACAAATTTTCATGACGAAACACTTATTGATACTAATGTCTATCCTACTTATCATCGTAGAGATACTGGAAAAACATATGTTCGGACTAACAACTATATTGTAGATAATCGCTATGTAGTACCCTATTATCCTACATTATCTATTACATTTAAATGTCACATAAATTGTGAAAGTTGTTCAAGTATAAAATCTGTTAAATATTTACACAAGTATATGAGGCGTTTCATGTCAACTGCCCCAGCACGGCGCGCGAGCGCAAAATCGTGCTGTTTCCAGCTGATGTTTAAGATACCGAAATGTACTTGAAAAAAACTTTATGATGAGCATATCCAATGTATTTTTTCCGCAGCTTTCCAATGGTGTAGACAGTTTTTCCGAAATTTTCCATTTTCACCCTCAAAAAGTACAAAACGTGTTATATCTAGAAAACGATATTTTTAATATTTTTTTAGACCCTCTAGATCGAAAGCTGAGCATTGTTTACGAAGGAAAGGATATTTTCCAAAGTGTGCCCAAGATGTTTTCTGCGAGATATAGAACGCGAAAGAGTAGACGCACAGCCTTTCCTGCGCGCGGTACTACGCGGTACAGCGCGCGGACTGTGCCCGCCTCGTTGCCTATATAATAACCTTTTATAATCATTAATTCTTTACCTATTATTCTGGATTCTTAATAATGCATGGCGTAATATTTTATTAATTATTTTATAAAATAATAAAATTTCAAAATTAACAGCAATATAGTAACTCTTGTACTAACGTTTCTTTTTCAGGTAGATAATATTTTTCTTTTGTTTTTACGTGTTATATCTCGAAAAGTATATCTTTAATATTTTTTTACCCTTTAGATCGAAAGCTGTGTATTTTTTACGTAGGAAATGATATTTTGCAAAAAGTGTTCAACATGTTTTCTGCTAGAAATAGAACGCGAAAGAGTAGACGCACGGCGCTGAAAAATTCTAAAAAATTTTTAGATGCAGGGTGATAATTTTTATTTAAAGGATTTATACCTTTCAAGTTCGAAGATGAATCCATTTTAATTGCTATAATAAACAAAAATGGAAAACTTTCTCTTTGAGAAAACAAAAATATTGAAATCAAGAATCACCAATGATTTAATAATCAAATGCACAAAAGTCGCAAGGAAATCAAATTGTTTAACTGCTATTGACAAGAAACTCGAAAAAAGTCGAAGAGGAAAAAGATAAAAGGTTATGGTAATTATATACTTTCGACGTGATGATTTATATACAGTTTGAAAAGTGTGGACGCCACCTATCGATGAAAAATGAATGATTCCGTGCCGCGCGGTACCGCGCGTAGGAACCGTCTTTTCAGCGCCGTGCGTCTACTCTTTCGCGTTCTATTTCTAGCAGAAAACATGTTGAACACTTTTTGCAAAATATCATTTCCTACGTAAAAAATACACAGCTTTCGATCTAAAGGGTAAAAAAATATTAAAGATATACTTTTCGAGATATAACACGTAAAAACAAAAGAAAAATATTATCTACCTGAAAAAGAAACGTTAGTACAAGAGTTACTATATTGCTGTTAATTTTGAAATTTTATAAAATAATTAATAAAATATTACTCCATGCATTATTAAGAATCCAGAATAATAGGTAAAGAATTAAAGATTATAAAAGGTTATTATATCCGCAACGAGGCGGGCGCAGTCCGCGCGCTGTACCGCGTAGTACCGCGCGCAGGAAAGGCGGTGCATCTACTCTTTCGCGTTCTATATCTCGCAGAAAACATCTTGGGCATTCATTGGAAAATATCCTTTCCTAGGTAAAAAATGCTCAGCTTTCGATCTAGAGAGTAAAAAAAATATTAAAAATATCGTTTTCGAGATATAACACGTTTTGTACTTTTTGAAGGTGAAAATGGAAAATTTCGGGAAAACTGTCTACACCATTGGAAAGCTGAGGAAAAAATACATTAGATATACTTATCATAAAATTTTTTCAAGTATATTTCAGTATCTTAAACATGAGCTGGAAACAGCACGATTTGGCGCTCGCGCGCCGCGCTGGGGCAGTTGACATGAAACGCCTCATATATATAAAGGACGTGATGCTGCTTCTGATATTATTACTAATTCTAGTGATAATTCGTCAGTTATTCAGCATGATGAAATTACTCGGTTTCTTGAAACTCGTTATGTTGGCCCTTCTGAAGCAGTTTGGCGAATTTTGTCTATACCTCTACATGATAAAAGTCATGTTATAGTACGTTTATCAGTTCATCTCCCAAATTATCAAAATTTAACAATACATACTCATCCCGACGAAACAGAAATTATTAATGCATTAGAATAGGTATCAATACTTATAGATTATTTTGCATTAAATTTGCGAGATGTAGAAGCTCGCCAATATTATTACACTGATATTGCTGTACATTATATTTTTAAAGCAAAATTAATTGATGCAAAGAAATTAAGCCAATGGCAGAAAAGAAAAAAGTATAATGACTGTATTGGTAGAATGTATACAGTTAGTCCCCCTCAAGTTGAGTTATTTTATTTGAGAATTTTCTTATTTCGAGTTAAGGGGGCAACCAGTTTTGAGCATTTGATAACAGTGTATGGAGAAAATGAAGAAACCTTTACAGCTGCTTGTTTGGAACTTGGACTTATTGAAAACGATGAAGAATGGGCCAATGCAATGAACGAAGCTATGGTTTTTATGATGCCAAGGCAATTACGTAGTTAATTTGTCCGCATTCTTATATACTTTAATCCTGTTTATCCAGAGCATTTGTGGGAAATGTTCAAGGATTATATGTCTGAAGATTTTTTTAGATAAACAAGATTTTGATAAACAAGTAAGCTATTCTAAAGCAATTACAAATATAGAAGCTTTTCTTCAAACTGAAAGTAAAAGTATTATGGATTTTCCACAACTTCAGCCTTTGATGCAAATCATTAATGAGGATCTATCTGCATTAAATGATGAAATCTCAGAGAATTACTTAAGCATTGGTAATGAGCAGATAAATAAACTCAATGAAAAACAACTACAAGTAGCTCGAAATGTCTTAAATAAAGCATTGAATATTAATTCCACTGAAATTGAAAAAAATAATAGTTTCTTCATTGATGGTCCAGGAGGTTCCGGTAAAACATTTTTATATCGATCCCTTTGGTATATTTTAAAAGGAAATGGTAAAAAAGTTTGCACTATGGCATTTACAGGAATAGCTGCAACATTACTTCCACAGGGAAAGCCAGTTCATAGAGTATTTCGATTACCAGTACCTTTGTATTATGATTCGTCGCCCAATGTAAAACTAGAAATAAAAGAAGCTGCGTATTTAAAAGAAGTAGATGTTTTTATTTGGGATGAAGCGCCAATGGCTCCAAGGTATACTATGGAAGTAATGGACAAAACATTGCGTGACATTACGGATAATGATACTATTTTTGGTGAAAAAATTGTTGTAATGGGAGGAGATTTTATACAGTTATTACCTGTAAAAGCACATGGGACACGAAATGAAATAGTTGACTTATCTATCATAGTTTATTATGGAAACATTTTTCAAAATTTTCTATAATTCAGAATATGAGAACTTTATCATAAGAAATGGAGTTTTCTAAGTTTTTGTTAAAAGTACACGGATAAATATTTGGTTAAGCGGCTGTACTCGTAGTAGAACAGTAGTGCTCCCTCTATTGCAGTGTACTGTTTGCTCTAAATTTGGGCGACTCAGTGCTTAAAACACGCGGAGAATTTCACTCCCATAGCTCTAGCGCTATAGGTGTATCAAAAAATGGTGTTTCTAATGCCGTACGTGCGGTTTTACACGCCCGGAAGTTATAGATCGATACATAAATGATATTTACTATTTTGTAATATTTGTTTTATCAGCTATTTGACAAGAATTATGTAAAAATTATACTAACGACAAAATTTATACAGGAAAATTAATTAATTTGTACTCTTTACCACATTTATATAAAAATTGTAAAAATAAACTATTAATTAATATTAAACGAAGAAAACAACATTTTGCAAGAAATTATATATAAATTATAAGAAATTATAAAATAAGTATACTTATTTTAATTATTCATGTGAATAGTTTAAATATTTTCAAAAGCTTAATGAATAATGAAATGCATATTTATTTTTTTTAAATCAAAGAATTGTTGATTTGCTATGAATAAAACCAAATTATTGGTGATATTTGTAAATATTTAGTTAATAAGACCAAAAAATATATAAATAAATTATAATGCATAACGTGGACAAATAAAATGCGCATTCGATTTCCTAACAGAAAGGCAAGAGCTGTTATTGGTAAATCGGTATATCGACCCTCCTTACGAAAACTAGCACGTTTTTTGGCCTCATTACGAAGACTAGCACATTTCAGAAATCTGCAACGAAAACTAGCATAACTCACAAGTTTGCCGCGAATACTAGTAAAATTCGCGACTTTGTAACGATAACTAGCACAACCAGTGATGTGAGCTGGTCAATTGACCGTTATGACCCTGACCTGACAAAAAAAATTTTGACTGACAATTGACCCTGACCGGTCACACTTTTGCGTGACAGTCAAACCTACATCTATATAGAGAGTATAGAGCATGGTGTAAGGAAATAAAGTGTGCTATTGCGCAACCTTCTTTACGGACCAATAGAATTCTCATCCCAAAGTCGGTCATATTGAACTTTAAACCAATAGAATCAGCGCGCGAGTGGCGAATTTGTTTGAAATGTAATATAGAACTGTTTTGTATAAAACTAAAAATTAAAGTGTTATTAATGTTAAATAAATAGATAATGAAAATAATACTCAAGTAATTAAGAAGAATATTAACTTTTTGAATGAAAATGTTTATAATTTGTACTACTTATGAAATGGAGGAGTACTTTTGCAGCAGTTCATTGAAATAATCTTTTGAAAAAAATTCAATAAGAAATGAAAAATAATTATCGATTTATATAATATATGTTAATTTTACTATTGCCAATGTATAAAAATATTTCATTTTATGATCTCAGTAAGATATAATACGAAAAAACACATATTTGAAAAAGGGTGAAATATATTTAAATAAAAGAATAATTTGATAAGTAATAGTTAATACTATTTATTAACAATTAAAATTATTGTAAATAGAGAACAACTACGTCACGTACATAAATATTTGAACTCTTATTAAAAAGAAACAACGAATATTTACGATAATATTTACGATAACTTACGAATAAATATTTTACGAATAAAATTTTATTGTTTTTGCAGACTTTTGCGCAATTCTAGTTTTCTTGTAACTGCTTTTTATATTTTTATTCAATTCCCTTAATCTAATATAAGTACGCGTTCTTACTAAGCGTAGAAGAACTTCTTCCGGAATATTGAATTCATTGCTTATTTTTGTTTTAACCAAGGTTGCTACTTTCTTAAAAATGAAGTTGGTACTTGACAGTGTATCTTTATGATAATTGTTGAAAACTATTTGCAAAATCTGTGCTGTTCTCAGTAATTCTTCAAAAGGGAAAATAAGGTTTCCTTTATCGCAAGAAATCTAAAGTATTTGATTCCTTTATTTGTAGTATTTTCATTCCAATTATGGCAAAATTTTATTGAGCAAGTAGGCATTTCGTAAAAATGTACATTAAAATCTTCAATTGCTATTCAAACGTTAACACTACGCTGCCATATTGAACATGGTGGACAGTTGGGATGCGCAGTAGCGGTCGAAAACGAGTATGGCTAGCGAGCACACATTATTTCCTCACACCATGGTATCAGAGTATAGACGAACGGGGAAAAGTATGGTTTTGTCACCAGGAATGGGCTGCTTCTTGCATAGAATATACGCTTCCGTCCTCGTTGACTTATTATTTAATATAGACTGTTTTGTACAAAAAGACTGCTCTGTAAAACGTATGATAGCTTAAACTGTTTTACCAAAATTTTGATCGTTTTTTTATTCTTTTAAACTTTCTGACCAATGACCGGTCAGAAAGCTCACTGACGGTCATTTTTACATTCAGGGATTGTAAATTCTGACTGTCAATGACGGTCAACTTTTTGTCAAAATGACCGTCAAGTCAGAAAATTTTATCTGACCGATCAATCCACATCACTGAGCACAACTCAATACTTTGCCGCGAATACTAGTACAATTCGCTATTTTGTAACGAAAACTAGCACGATTCGCTAATTTGCTACGAAAACTAACACGATTCCCAAGTTTGACGCGAAAACTAGCACTTTTCTCACGACGGCACTTTTTTCTATTGCGAGTCCATAATTATTTTTCTTCTTACCTATATCTTTGAAAAGTTTATCATGAAAATAAAGAAAACCATTATTTTCTATATTACCAACGCTGTCTTCGTTGAAAATTCTTTTTAAAAAACTTAATAGCAATATTGGTAACGTAGACACCTTTCTAACTGTTGCACCCTTAACCACGGTAGACCTTCGAAATATTCATGTTGGTAAACGTGCTTTTTAACTCTGTGCTGGATATAACGAAAAATTAATAAAATGGATGACGATGATGATTGTAAATAAAAGAAATCACCTATTAACATATTTTAAAAAATGAGGTATTACAATATTTTCAAAATTGCAGATATTTCTTATTAGTTTCTCGAAGCCGGTGGAAATAAATGCGCATTCAAACAGTACTTTAGATAGTAAGTAATTTTTTAAATTACTCAGCGGATCGAAAAACCCCCTAGGTACACTCAAATTAGCGAGGAATTTATTTTCTCGACATGAGCGTGTTACCCTATACCGAAATAGTTCTCAAAAACGTGCTCACTAGGAGAGGCAGCGAACTCCGGATAACGGATTCGGCTCAAACTTTGCGATATGTTTTTGGATGTAGAAATATAAAGAAAGCTGCAATATTAGACCCTAACGCTCAAAAAGCTGAAGTTCTGCGCCTTTTTTGCTTTATTTTGAAAAATGGCTTGGAAAATACCTCTTCTTGAAACGGTAACCATTTAACTTCGGGGAGTCTTAAATATAATTTCAAAAATAGAAAATAAAACTAGAGAAAATGAACTTTCATTTGCTTTTTTAAGAATTAAAAAATGTTGATTATATACCGCCTTGAATATTTGTGGGATCCATATTCAAAAATAATTTGCACAATCGACTATTAGTTAATACATTATTACGGACGCTTTAACTTAGTAATAAGCTTAGATACAACTGAATATCCTCTCACGGGCTGAAATGAATATTTCTGAATATCAAAAATTTCTTTTTGAATGAATATCCACATGTAATCGCATACAAATGAAAGTTGATTGAGTGCTATCAAGCATCTATAACAAGCTTCCACGGCTTTTAAGGGGTCAGTGTATGAGTTTCTATGATTATTGATAACAACATAAAATTGTGTTAATTTGCAAAGTGGTCCGCAGAAAAGAACGTACGGGAGAATCGGTTGCTCAACACGATTTAGTCATTGATATAGCTTTTTCTGCTCCTTGTCTAAATTATTAGCATCCTAAATAATAAATAAAAACATTTCTCGTTGTAGAACTGTATTTTTTATGAATTAAATAATAGGTCATAAATAATAAAAAATTACCTCAATATGTAATATAAAAGATTTACTCAATTCAGATTTGCTCATCAGTTTCGGCATCATTTTCTTCAAAAGATTTCGGTATTGTCATGCAGATCGGCAGGAGAAGTAAAGCCAATATATTGTCATGTGTACCTATAAGAAATGAAAGAAAATGTCATCGTCATTATTTATTAACATATTATATACAAAAAAAATTGAAAGCTCTTGTTATTTGTAAAGTCAGATGCCAAGTGCATTGATTTAGAATATAAATAAAAAAAAATACTTTATTGTTTTATATATCGCTATATGTGTATATTATACACCATGCATACATAAATCTGACATATAACTGTAATAAATAATTATGCAAAGCATTTTATCAATTATAAGTTCTCGTAATCCATGTATTAATACAATTAAAAATTGTAAGCTTTGAAAATTAAAAATCGGAATAAAATTGTAGGATCCGCATTTCAGATTTTTAAAGCTTTTAATATTCCAATTGTATTAATGCATATGTCGCGAGAACTTGAAATTAATCACCTGCTTCACAAAATTATTGCACCTTTTCTGATTTTACACGTCATACAACCTTAATAGTATATTACGCATCTAGTATATTTGATCCCGGCTCAAAAACGCGAATGTGGTATTTTCGACCCGGGTATGGCGAAAATTTATTTATAACTGATTCAGTATTGTAAGATTACAATACCTTTTAGAATTAATTCTGTACGCAGTTGCATTAAATCCTTAACATCTTTTATTTTAGATTTTTCGAAAAATTTAATAATTCTTGGTGCTAAGGTAGGCCACCTCGTACAAAATAACATGAGATGTGTGGCCGCCTTCTCCTTCTTGATTACTTTTGCCTCCACAAGTAATCTAGTCTGTTTCGTGAAATCTGATTCTAGCTATTTTACAAATGAAACACAGTTTTAATTATCACAAAAATATTCATTAAATATCCATAACTTGTAGACTTACTAGTAGTATTGTCAGTGATGTTTGCAGACACTGAAAAGTATCGAAATAATTCTTAACAGTATCTTTGTTTTTACTTCTCTTCGCCAAAACTCTCTGTCTCTCCTTAAAATATGTATCCCATTCTTGAATTATTTGCACTGTTGAAACCTCTTCTGAATGTGTATCTGCAGTAATGAGTTTTAATTGTGAAAGATTTACAACTGTAAAAAGAATGATGCATTTTAAAAATCAAACATTATCAAAAATTTAGTAAATAGATGATTAGATGAGGTAAATTTCATTAAAATACTACCTGAATTATGATTCGCTTCTGTCACACCACATTCATCGTCGTCATCTTGTGTATTGCACTCTAGTAAGCCTGCCTTATGTAATAGTCTTCGGATGTACTTGTAATAAGTGTATAAACCGCCTTGAGCAGATACAGCTACGTTTTCTGATCGATGATAGGGCACATAAAAATAATCACTTTCTTCTGTAGTGAATAGTTCAATTATTTGGTCCCTCAGCGTTTCAAAATCAACTCGTTTAAACCTGCGTACCAAAATAAGCTTTAGTAAATGGAAAATTTAAAAAATTTATATTTCTAAATTACATATTTGTATTGTGTTATATAATTAAAAATATTACTTATGTCGACTGCAACTTACTATCAACTGATGACAATTTTTCCATCGGTCTTACAGTCTTATAAGATTTTGCGGGGGTGATTATAAACAAGGGCAATCTGACTGCCATAAATATTAATTATTTTAATTTAATTTATAAGACTGTAAGACCGGTGGAAAAATTCTCATCAGTTGATTGTGTTATATATATATATGTATGTTTTATGTTAGTTTCCAGGACATTTCAGATGTTTAACGTTGGTTTCGGGGACATTTGTTAGTTTTGGGGACAGTCCCTGAATCTACATATGTTTAACGTCAGTTTTGAGGACATCGGCCCCCATAAGAGACATTATTTCTTTAGTCACGTATAGGTATACAGTAACATGGGGTCCTGGGAACTAACGTTATACAAATTTATATATATATATATATATATATATATATATATAATAGAATAGGCCTTATTTCTGGGATTATACAGTGTTCTATAGTTTATTCTTTCAGAGTTGCTATATACGAGTGACTAAAGAAATAATGGACCCTGGGGTTATAGACTCTAGCACGGGCCTGGAAATAACGTAAATTTACCTTTTTCTTTTCCGGGACGTCCCGGAAATTACCTTTTTCTTTTCCGGGACGTCCCGGAAATAACAGTTATATACATTTTTTCGTCCCAGAAATAACACTTATATAAATATATATATATATATATATATAATTATCCCCCCATCCGTTTATGGAGCCCATCCCTGTATATTAGTACCTACAGCCCAGAGATCCCTATGGCAAGTGACTAAAGAAATAATGGACTCTGGGGTTATAGACTCTAGATCGGGCTCCATAAACGCCCGAGAAAAATATTTTATGGGACCCGGGTTCCATAAAAGAAAACGGGCTCCATAAATATGCTCATGTGTATAAAAGACCAGAAACTAACGATTCACATACATCTTTTCTGGGGCCTCCCCGAACATTGTAGTGGTTACCAGAAAAGACGGCTGCACATATGCATGTTCCCAGAAACTTGATTTTCATATATATATATATATATATATATATATATATATATATATATATATATATATATATATATATATATATATATATATATATATATATATATATATATATATATATATATTAGGCTAGTAAGTTTGAGGAGCTCAACCCCGGTCGGTCAGAGTGGCTAAAGAAATAATAACCCTCAGGTTACCGACTCTAGACAAATAGACTCTAGAAAACCCCTCAAACTTCCGCTCGGATGCTGAATATATAGATTGGAAGTTTGAGGAGGCTCCTCAAACTTCCCATAACCCCTCAAACTTCCAAGCGGGTGCTGAATATAATCCTCAAACTTCCAGAATTTCATATTTATATATATATATATATATATATATATATATATATATATATATATATATATATATATATATATATATATATATATATATATATATATATATATATATATATATATATATATATATATATATATATATATATATATATATATATATATATATATATATATATATATATATATATATATATATATATATATATATATATATATATATATATATATATATATATATATATATATATATATATATATATATATATATATATATGTGAAAATCAAGTTTCTTTATAAGTAAGAACAATATAACCGAAATGCCAGTGTCCAATATAGTTGTCTCTACAGCTATAGGTAATAAACACACGACAGTAAAAAAACAAGTTTTATTAGAGTTTGAATGTGATAAATATGTAAATAATCAAATTTGTTTAGTTGTTCCGTTTTTGTCAAGCGAGATAGTGTTAGGAAATGACTGGAATTTAGAAAACGGCGTGATTCTTAATTATAGCAATCAGTCAATACAGATTAAAGAGAAGGTTTTGTCAACAAAATCAGTGTTGTTTGAACGGGGTGCCTCGGATAGGTTATACACTGCACAGAACGATGAAACGACTTTTATTTATGTTATATGAGTAAGAGAAAATGATAGAAATGAGAATTTAAGTAAGGAGGTAACGATAAATAATATTAATTTGATTTGCGATTACGACGTGAGTGATGACGAATATGAAATTATAAAAGGTGATGAGATAACGAAGAATTTGTCGCAAAATAATTTTAAAATTAGTAAAATGAATATAAACGATGATAATGGAAATAAGAAGCAAAAATGTAGTGACACAGAAAGGTTTAACTTATACGAGGAATTGCGTTCAATCGCGTCTCAACTAACAGCACTGACTGCGGAAGAACAAAACCGATTATTAAGTGTGCTCTTAGAGAATAAAGATTTGTTTGTTGAAAAACAAGGGGGGGGGGGGGCGTGGGATTTAAATATAAGTTAAATTTGATAAAACCAAACCCGTCTATTTACAGATCTTATTCAATTCCGTTGCATCTTCGTGAAAAGGCTAAGGAAAAAATACAGAATATGAAAGATATGGGTATTATTTAAAGGGCGTGCGGTTCGATTTGCAATCCTGTTCGTTGGGTAGTTAAAAGTAATGGGGATTTAAGGCCATGCCTAGACGCGCGTTGGTTAAATAGTATGATAGAAAATGATCACGAATCGCCCCCAATTATTAGTGAAATTATTCAGGGATTTTCAAATGTAAACTATTATTCTAAATTTGATCTTAAAAATAGTTATTGGCAAATAACGTTACACGAAGAATCGCGGCCATATACGGCTTTTCTATTTGATTCCGCCATGTATCAATTTACGCGTATGCCGTTCGGATTGAAAGTTGCCGGTAGCGCATTTATACGCGCATTGAATAAGGCTTTAGAAAATGGCTCAGATATGTTACGTAAATCGCTTCGTTATTATATAGATGATTTATTGGTAGGGACTGATACGTTTAATAATCATATTGTCAATCTAACAGAATTATTTTCGACGTTACTAAAATTTAATTTCACATTGAATCTAAATAAATGCAAATTTTGTAGAAAAAATGTATTGTTTTTAGGGTTTATAATATCGGCGGAGGGGGTAACGCCTAATCCAGAGAAACTAGAGATTATACGGGAGTTTGAAGAACCAAAAAATAAACTACAGCTACAACAAATTCTTGAGGTGTGTAATTTTTATAGAAGGTTTTATATTAGGTATCATTATTTAATTGAACCATTTAGAGAGTTGCTAAAAAAAAGATAAATTCTGGGAATGGGATCAGAATCACTCGCTTGCTTTCGTGAAGCTGAAAGAAAATTTTATCAACGTGGTATGCTTGAAACATATCCTACGTGCTAAAATTTTTAGAATACAAGCAGATACCAGCGATACGGGCATAGCGGGGGTTCTGTATCAGATTGATGATGCTAATGAGCATAGAATAATATCAATTGTGAGTCGCTTTTTGACAGATGCCGAAATAAATTACACCACTACCGAGAAGGAGTTGTTAGCAATAATACACACAGTGTATAAGCTTAAATATTACTTAATAGGTACCAAATTTATAATTGTAACTGACCACAAAGGCCTCACCTTTTTGAATTCTACAATATACCATAATAGTTGATTAATTCGTTGGAGCCTCCTATTGCAGCAATTTTCCTTCGAGGTATCTTATTGTAAGGGCAGGGAAAATATAGTCGCGGATTTTTTCAGCCGAAATCCGGGAGGAAAATTTGTTGAACATAGTGAGAATAAAATAATAATCTCTAGTTTGCATAATTATTGTCCGCAAGGAAATACGGAAATTGAGTTAACATCTTTAGTTATCATGATAATGAACAAAGATGACAGTGCATTAAAAAACATTTTGAAGAACATAAAAAATCACCAAAACCGGGATACGCATATTCGTAAAGTTATAGATTCGATAAATAATGATGAAGACGTGAATAATTATGTAGTATATGAAAACGTATTGTTCCACCGTGAACGCAAGGAATCGAATTGGCGCCTAGTAATTCCGGAGAGTTTATCGATAGAACTAATTAAAATAACTCACACTAAACTGGGGCATCCAGGGGTGTACAAAACGTTCGAATACCTTAGACTGTTTTATTATTGGAAGAAAATGAGACGACAGGTAAAACTGTACGTGACCGCGTGTGATATGTGCCAACGTGTCAAGCATTTGTCGATCGCGATGGAGGGAGAATTTGACATGGTCCAGGCCGACGGCCCGAACGATTTAGTAACTGTTGATTTTTATGGGCCCCTCCATCGCGGTCGAGGGGGTGTACAGTATATACTCGTTGTGCTTGACGCGTTTTCGAAACTAGTCAGAATGTTTACACTAAAGCACGCGACCACGTACATGTCAATAAAGTGTATAATAGATAAATATATACCTGAGTGCGGGAAGCCAAGGCGGATCCTTAGCGACAACGGAACACAATTTACGTCTCCAAAATGGAGAAAAGCATTTGAGGAAATAGGAGTAAAAGCAGTGTTTAGTTCAATCAGGCATCCCCAATCAAATCCGACCGAGCGAGTCATACGCGAGATTGGTAGAATGTTTAGGACATTCTGTAATGAAAAACACACTTCGTGGACGAATCATATCAAAGAAGTAGAAAAATTATTGAATATGACTACGCATTATAGCACGCAATGTACCCCACAGGAATTGCATTTCGGAAGTCCGATTGAAAACGAGGCCTATAAATTTATTACTTACCCGGATAAAATTCGTTTAAATCATGATTATTTATTAACCTTGGCCCATCAAAATATTTTGAAAAGTTTTGAAAAGAGACGAAAAGCCCAAAGAATTTCGAAAATCGAGCTTGCCGTTGGCGATAGAGTACTGCTTCGCGTCAGGCATTTATCGAATGCACTGGATAAAACGAATAAGAAATTTTTTCACCTATATGAAGGACCTTATATTATATCTAGTAAAATGGGAAATAATGCTTTCGTTTTAGTCAACATAGAGGATGGACAAATATGTGGCACTTATAATCGCACTAACTTGAGAAAATATCTGTCGTATGAAAACTAACTCTTAAATTTTATTTTGCGGTACGACGACTCGATAACATATAAATTAACGAAGTAAACTCTGTAATAAGGAATAGGTAATGTGAGGAAGATTATTTAATTAGAAGCGTGAACGCGAGGAATGATATCCTTTTAAGCATGTGTGTATATGTATATATTGGAATGACATTGTAATAGAAAACTAGATATAAGAATAATTATTAACGTGTGCACGAGGAGACGATATATCGATTTTGCGAAGCCGGCGATGTAAGTCAAAACATATATGAAATAAATTAACAGATAATTTTCTAGGATCGAACGTTCGAAGAAATTATGTGTAGGGAAATGCGAGTATGATAACTGTATATAATATCAGGAATATCTTTTAGAAAATGCGTATGATTGTAATGATTTGGATTGTAAACCGAATACCTTATTCTCGTTTTAAGCAATATTTAAAGGTTTATGAGTTAGAAAGTAGTTTTTTTTCTTTGTAAGGTTGATCAGAATATAAATTTGGGTGAAGGGTGGAATTCGGCTGACAATGACTCCTAGAAAATAAAATTCTGGAAGATTCTTCGCAACGACACCTGCGATTTTTTTGGCCGTCGATCGCATATTGCCAAAAAAATGGAGGGAGAATGTAACGAGCACTTTATATTTCGCGCGTGATCGCGTCCCGCGCACGGCCAGAAGATTAATCTGTGCAAGGGCGCAATGATCGCGAGCGATAAGCGATGGCGAGGTATAGCGCACAGTAGAAGAGAACAATCGCTCTCTTTCCACTTGGGACCATCCAGCGAGCAACAAGCTTGAGACCAGCACCAAGTCACCACCGGTACACGTAAACAGAAGAAATATATTTGGAAACCAGGATAATGAATTCTAAGGTTGCTAACGAGGTGCATCCGAGAGGTCCCAAGGGGGAGAGCCAACGTACTGCGATCGGCGTAAATTATACGTTAAGTACTCCGAATGTTTTGGGCGATAGTTTTCTTGTTTCTCTTGTACCTTCGTGGTGAAGGCGGGAGTAATTGCGAATTTCCGCGGCTTAGTAACTCTAAATACATGAATACTAAAAATTCAAGGAGACGAGAAAGCGGTATTAGGTTTTTTTCTTTAATTATGTAGTGGTGATAAATTCCGATGCGGATTAGCGCGCGAGGAAACTAGATTGAATGTGTGTAAATATTTGTTATATAACGTAAAAGTGACTGCCATGAAAGCTCGAATCGCGAATATAGGCTTGCGAGTTTACCATGCATCTGTTTAATAAAATCTCATGGACATATTAGTTGTGTTGAATTTAATTAATATCATTATTACCCTATAGTATTATTTCATTAATTATCAATATTTAAAAAAGAAACTAAAAGAAGAAACACAATATATATATGGTATGTTTGTAAATTGGTACTTTTGAGGAGATGTGAACCTTTCGCTCAGAGTTCGGACAATGTGACTAAAGAAATAATGACCCTCAGGTTACCGATTCTGGGAAAAGGGGGTATAGATTTCTCCCATATATATATATATATATATATATATATATATATATATATATATATATATATATATATATATATATATATATATATATATATATATATATATATATATATATATATATATATATATATATATATATATATATATATATATATATATATATATATATATATATATATATATATATATATATATATATATATATATATATATATATATATATATATATATATATATATATATATATATATATATGGTATGTTTGTAAATTGGTACTTTTGAGCAGATGTGAACCTTTCGCTCAGAGTTCGGACAATGTGACTAAAGAAATAATGACCCTCAGGTTACCGATTCTGGGAAAAGGGGGTATAGATTTCTCCTATATATATATATATATATATATATATATATATATATATATGGTATGTTTGTAAATTGGTACTTTTGAGGAGATGTGAACCTTTCGCTCAGAGTTCGGACAATGTGACTAAAGAAATAATGACCCTCAGGTTACCGATTCTGGGAAAAGGGGGTATAGATTTCTCCTCAAAAGTCACGATTCTTGCTTTGAGAAATTTGAGGAGTCTCTTCAAAATGCCGACATCTCTTCAAAAGTACCGATCTATACGTTGATATCTCTTCAAATATACCAATTCCCATAGTTATGATATATATATATTTAGGATAATAATATAGATTTAGGATTAAATGTCGGAAACAATTTTTACATCAGAAAAATTATGAAAAAATATAAAAAATTAAAAAAAATTTAAAAAAAAACTCTTGAAAAACAGCACAATTTTTTTTTTCTCATTAGATCAAAAATCCCTACACTCATATGAGTATTATACTATTCAGAAGTAATTTAGTTCAAATCTGGAGTCAATCCATCCACAGGAAAATTTCAAAGCTTACGGTTAGTGAAAAAACTTGTTTCATCGATGACTATGGTTCTGGACCATATAAAAGGCCCATCGGAGAAAGTTTTAAGGTAAGGTAAATATACCCACTTTTATATGTAAAAAGTATGAAATAATTAGTTTACATTTATGTATTAAAATGTGACTTCTTATTTCAGAGAAAAAAGGTGTCTAGCCCCCTTAACAAACTAATACAGAATATATATATATGTAGTTCATAACGTCAGCTCTGATTTTATTTGTAACTTATTGATTATAAAATCCAGTAATATTTCAATTTTTGGCCGCCATTTTATATTTACAAAATCTGAGTTCAGATTCCTAATCAGCGAATCCGGAAACTCACTATATACAATTTTTAAAAAACTCGAGAAAAATTTCAATTTTTGTTAGTCATCTTAGGTCCACCAGTTTGAATTAAAATTTTTAGCAAAATCCAATAGTATTTCAATATGTGTCCGACATCTTAGATCCGCCATTTTGAATTCTGAAAATCTGAGTTGAGATTCATAATCTAGAAATTCCCTACATAAAATTATTAGCAAAATCCAGTATTATTTAAATATTTTGCAGCCATTTTCAATTTTCAAAATCTGAGTTCAGATTCGTAATAATCGAATCCAGAAATCCCGTATATACAATTTTCAGCAAAATCCAGTAATATTTCAATATGTAACAGCCATTATCGATTGTCAATTTGGAATTCTGAAAATCTGAGTTCAGATTCGTAATCATCCAATCTAGAAATCCCGTACATACAATTTTCAGCAAAATCCATCATTGTTTGAATATTTGTCCTCCATCTTCGATCCGCCATTTTGAATTCTGAATATCTGAGTTCAGATTCGTAATCAGCGAATATATAAACCACCTACATACAATTTTTAGCAAAAGCCAGTATAATTTAAATATTTTGCCGCCATTTTGAATCTTTAAAATCTGAGTTCAGATCCGTCATAATCGAATCCAGAAATCCCGTATACGGAAAGGAGAATTCACAGCTGTAGCCCGTGACGAGCGAGAAAAAATAGCGTACCATATAGCATCACCGGATGTCGTGACATATGCGTCTATGACTGTGACTGTGGTTATTTCGATGAACGGTGCTCGCGTGACACGGCTGTAGGCCGCGACTCTCACTGAGTTCAAGCTTTAACGCGCATGGCGGCCAGCATGAGTGGGACGTCTGACGACTGCGGAAGTTATCCCGTATAGCGTTGCCTAGAGACCATCGTTGACATGCCTGAATGTCGCGCCGTCACACGGTGGCAGAGAAGGTACCCGCTTACTCTGTTATAACTCACGGCCTATAGCTCTGAATGCTTCTTTCCGTGTATATACAATTTTCAGCAAAATTCAATAATATTTCAATACGTGGCAGACATTTTCGTTCCGCCATTTTGAATTTTCAATATCTGAGTTCAGATTCGTAATCAGCTAATTCGGAAACCCCATACATACAATTTTTTTGCAAAATCCAATATTATTTCAATATTTTACTGTCATTTTGAATTTTTAAAATCTGAGTTCAGATTCGTAATCAGCGAATCCAGAAATTCAGTATATTCAATTTTTAGCAAAACAGAAAAGTTCAATTTTGCCGCTATCTTGGGTATGCCATTTTGAAGTTTCATAATCTGAATTCTGATTCATCATCATGCGAATCCAGAAATTTCCCATATGCAATTGTAAAATTCAGCAATATTTCAATATTTGGAAGCCATTTTGAATTGGCAAAATATGAGTTCCCTATATACAATTTTCAGCGAAATCCAGTTATATTTGAATATTTGGCCTCTATCTTCGATGCGCCATTTTGAATTTTCAAAATCTGAGTTCAGATTCATAATCAGCGGATCCAGATACGCCTATATACAATTTTCTGCAAAATCCAATAATATTTGAACATTTGGCCTACATCTTCGATCAGCCATTTTCAATTCTGAAAATCTCAGTTCAGATTCATAATCAGCGAATATAGTAATCTCCTATATACAATTTTTAGCAAAAGCCAGTATAATTTAAATATTTTTCCCCATTTTGAATTTTTAAAATCTTAGTTCAGATCCGTCATAATCGAATTCAGAAATCCCGTATATACAATTTTTAGCAAACTCGAGATAATTTCAATTTTGTTAGTCATCTTGGATCCACCAGACTGAATTTTCAAAACATATGTTCAGATTCATAATCAACGAAACCAAAAATCCGGTATATACAATTTTCAGCAAAATCCAATAATATTTAAATATTTGACCACCATCTTCCAATCCGCCATTTTGAATTCGGAAAATCTGAGTTCAGATTCGTAATCAGCGTATCCAGAAATCCCTTTTATACAATTTTCAGCAAATCCAGTAGTATTTGAATATTTCGCCTCCATCTTCGTTCAGCCATTTTGAATTCTGAAAATCTGATTTGCGATTCGTAATCAGCGAATCCAGATACCCGTTACATACAATTTTCAGCAAAATCCAGTAATAATTCAATTTTTGGCATCCATTTTGTGTCCTTTATTTTCAATTTTCAAAATCTGAGTTACGATTCCTAATTGGCGAAACCGGAAACCCACTCTATACAATTTTTAGCAAAATCAAGTAAAATTTAAATTTTTGTTAGCGATCTTGGGTCCACCAGTCTGGATTTTCACAATATATGTTCAGATTCGTAATCAGCGAAACCAAAAATTCCGTATATACAATTTTCAGCAAAATCCAATAATATCTCAATAGTTGACCACCATTTTCGAATCTGCCATTTTGAATTTTCAAAATTTGAGTTCAGATTCGTAATCAGCGAACCCAGAAATCCCTTTTATACAATTTTCAGCAAATTCAGTAGTATTTGAATATTTCGCCTCCATCTTCGATCAGCCATTTTGAATTTGAAAATCTGAGTTGTAATTCGTAATCAGCGAATCCACATACCCCTTCCTTATATACAATTTTCAGCAGATTCCAGTAGTTTTTGAATATTTCGCCTCCATCTTCGATCAGCCATTTTAATTCTGAAAATCTGAATTGTGATTCGTAATCAGCGAATCCACATACCCGTTATATACAATTTTCAGCAAATTACAGCAGTTTTTTAATATTTCGCCTCCATCTTCGTTCAGCCATTTTGAATTCTGAAAATCTGATTTGCGATTCGTAATCAGCGAATCCAGATACCCGTTATATACAATTTTCAGCAAAATCCAGTAATAATTCAATTTTTGGCATCCATTTTGTGTCCTCTATTTTCAATTTTCAAAATCTGAGTTACGATTCCTAATTGGCGAAACCGGAAACCCACTCTATACAACTTTTAGCAAAATCAAGTAAAATTTAAATTTTTGTTAGCGATCTTGGGTCCACCAGTCTGGATTTTCACAATATATGTTCAGATTCGTAATCAGCGAAACCAAAAATTCCGTATATACAATTTTCAGCAAAATCCAATAATATCTCAATAGTTGACCACCATTTTCGAATCCGCCATTTTGAATTTTCAAAATTTGAGTTCAGATTCGTAATCAGCGAATCCAGAAATCCCTTTTATACAATTTTCAGCAAATTCAGTAGTATTTGAATATTTCGCCTCCATCTTCGATCAGCCATTTTGAATTTGAAAATCTGGGTTATGATTTGTAATCAGCGAATTCACATACCCCTTATATACAATTTCCAGCAAATTCCAGTAGTTTTTGAATATTTTACCTCCATCTTCGATCAGCCATTTTGAATTCTGAAAATCTGAGTTGTAATTCGTAATCAGCGAATCCACATACCCCTTCCATATATACAATTTTCAGCAAATTCCAGTAGTTTTTGAATATTTCGCCTCCATCTTCGATCAGCCATTTTGATTTCGGAAAATCTGATTTGGGCTTCGTAATCATCGAATCCAGATACCCCTTATATACAATTTACAGCAAAATCCAGTAGTTTTAGAATATTTCGCCTCCATCTTCGATCAGTCATTTTGAATTCTGAAAATCTGAGTTGGGATTCGTAATCTGCGAATTCACATATTCCTTATATACAATTTTCAGCAAAATCGAGTATGAATCATCACAATAAATGTTCAGATTCCTAATCAGCGAACCCAAAAATCCCGTATTAAGGTAATACAAATTTTGAGCAAAATCTAATAATATTTCAATATTTGACCACCATCTTTGAATCCGCCATTTTGAATGTTCTTAATCTGAGTTCAGATTTGTAATAAGCGACTCCAAAAACTCCTTATATACAATTTTCAACAAAATACAGTAATATTTCAATATGTGACCGACATTTTCGATCCGTCATTTTGAATTCTGAAAATCTGAGTAGAGATTCGTAATCTAGAAATCCCCTAAATACAATTATTAGCATAATCCACTATTATTTAAATATTTTACCGCCATTTTCAATTTTTAAAATCTAAGTTCACATTCGTAATAATCGAATACAGAAATTCCTTATATACAATTTTCAGCAAAATTCAGTAATATTTCAATATGCGGCAGACACTTTCGTTCCGCTATTTTGAATTTTCAAAATCTGAGTTCAGATTCCTAATCAGCGAATCTCGATACCCCCTATATACAATTTTCAGCAACATATCTATAAGAGATTAGTTGTAGTGGGGTGGGTGGTGGGGTATGTGGAGGTTCCACCTACCGGTGGAGTGAGCGTGGAGGGGGGAGGCGGGGGGTGGAGGGGGTGGAGGGGGTAGGTACCCTTTTTTGCCCTTATAACTATATAATATAGGAAGATATATATGCATATATATATATATATATATATATATATATATAGAAACTTCGTTTCTTAATTGAGCATGTACTTTAATACAATAATCTATAATGCTTAAAGTAATAGTTTTTGGTCACACCACTGTGGTACTACCATAGGCCCATCAAGATACTTTTATTTGATTAAGAATTGTCTCATTTCATCTGTCTCTGTCTCGTTGTTTCTTACTTCTACTCTCTTCCTCTCTGTTTCTATCTTTCTATGTTTCGATATCTACCGCACTGGATTTGCCTTTCTGTCTTTGTCTCTGTCTCTATTTATTTGTTCTGCCTCTATCTTTGTCTTACGCGTACACACCTGTACTGGCTCACAAGGTTAACCAAACGTAAAAGCTTAAAGACCCGTACACACTTGATACTGGAATAAGCTAACGGAACGGGAAAGCTTAAAGTAATAAAAAGCTTATTATAGTCACGTCCGAAGAAGGTAACAACAGCGTTTGGGCACGTATAGGGCTTAAGTCAAGTAAAAACTAATAAAACCTATAGACACGCATTGCATGGGCTCATGGTCACGTAAAAACTAATAGTCACGTCAAAAGAAGGTGGGATCGACCTATGGGCACGCATTGGACTTATGGTCACGTGTAAACTAATAGTTTCGGCTAATCAAGGTGGGAACGACCTATAGGCATGCATCGGGCTTATGGTTACGTAATAACTAACAATCGTGTCAAAAGAAGGTGGGATCGACTTACCCGCGTAAAAATATTATATGAGATCTCATATGAGACCGTAATTGAAACTAACAATGACCTCATATGAGATCTCATATAGTTCTCATATGAGATCGTTATACGAATTTCAGACATATGAGATCTCATATGAGATTTCATCTGCAATTTTCATTAGTTAATAAATAATTTATTTTTACAATAAATTTATTTTTTATAATAAATATTACATTTTATTGAATATTTAGAAATAGAATGAAATAAAACATTCACATTAGTAAAATGTATTGATAAAGCTTTATTGCTCTTTTTTAAGATTCGTTAAAATATACTCTTAATTCATATTTTTACATTAACAATAAAATATTTATTAATTAATTAAAATTACAGATGAGATCTCATATGAGATCTCATATAGATCTCACATGTCTGAAATTCGTATAACGATCTTATATGAGAACTATATGAGAACTCGTATGATATCGTTGTTATTTTCAATTATGATCTCATATGACATCTCATATAATATTTTCACGCGGGTATGGACACGCATAGGGCTTATGGTCACGTTAAAACTAATAGTCACGTCAAAAGGAAGTGGGATCGACCTATGGGCACTAATAGGGCTTATGGTCACGTGAAAACTAATAGTTCCGGCTAATCAAGGTGGGATCGACCTATATGCACGCATAAGTCTTATAGTTACGGCTAAAGAAACTGGGAACGGCGTATAGGCATGCATAGGGCTTATGATCAAGATATAACTAATAGTTGTATCTATAGAATGTGGGATCGACCTATAGACACGCATAGGGCTTATGGTCAGGTGAAAACTAATAGTTACGGCTAATCAAGGTGGGATTTACCTATAGGCGCGCATAAGTCTTATAATCACGTAAAAACTAATAGACAGGTAGACAGGGTTTGGAATTAGTTACAGGCACACAATGGGCTTAGAGTAACGCAAAAACTAAAAAAAAAAACGTAGACAGGATATGGGATTGGCTTATGGGCACGAAAAGGGCTACAGTAACGTAAGAAATAAAAGATACGTACGCAGCATCTTTGTAATTAATTACAGGCACGAAAGGGCGTTCATTCAATCCCTGCGCCCCCACACACACCTGCTCCTCGCTTCGCTCGTCGCCCGCCCCCTCCCTATGTAAAAGCTTCGTTTTTACATAACAGACACGACCGCGATGCTCAGAAAAGCCTTATAATTTTATTATTGCATTAATTGTAATACCTATTTTCATTGTTATTATCATTAAAATACACATAAATACATCTCTGCAGTAAAATTTAAATGGAAATTATGCATTTACTATTACATATTTATTATTTTTTGTAGAAAATTTGCCTTTTAATTCTACACATATAGATATATGTAGATAACTTTTCAAATAATCTATGATTCATATAAATTAATTAAGTATTATTAATTGATATGATTAAAGTACACATAGGAATATTAAATGTATAAGTACTATGATTGCAATTATATTTAAAATTAGAAACATTGTTTTCATAGTTTCTATTTGAATTATAATGATAGTTTTTATTTTTATTTATGCAAATGTTGAATAGAAAAACAGTTTTATTTCAATGTTATCCACAACTATTGTACTTGAAATTTTTGTGTTAAGTAAAATGCTTTTGATTAATATAAGAAAAATACCGTTTCATTACTCCCAATTAATACAAAAATATAAAGTTAAATTTTACACAGTTTTAACGAAAACTGTAGACTAATCGCTTAATGGTATTCGTATAACTTATACATATACCGTATACAATCTCAATTACGAAAAAATACTCGAGGCACATGCACACATACACTAATACCGCGAATAGGAGAAAAACAAAAAAAGAAAACCCAACACTGGTGCATTCGTCAATGGTAATCTGTCTTGGTGCTGCGTGCGTGCAGAGTACAGGAGCCGTAACCGTAACGGCTATCTCGGCTATAGGCTGCGAATAGTGCATCGCACCAGCGGAAAAACACATGCGACCCACGTGACCGTGAGCGCTCCCTGTATATAAGATATGGTGTGGGTGTATATATATATATACTAGGGGGGTGCCCCCCCTACTCGCTCCGCTCGTCAACCCACAAATTTTGACAAGTAAATAATTTATTTATTTTCAACGTAGATATTTTTCATATTTTGTATGGATGATAGTTTATACAAATGTAGCACTTAAGATTAGTTCTTAATTCTTAATTTCTGAAACGAAAGAATAGATTATTGAGATTTTTCATATTTTTTATGGATTATAGTTAGTACAAATGTAACACTTAAGAGTCATTCTTAATTCTTAATTTCTGAAACGAAAGAATGGATTATTGAGAAAACTACATTAATTATATATTAAGAAAACATATTGAAAATTATATATCTTATTCTATTTTTTCCACATCACCTTGGAGGTAAATAGAAAGATGCGTTTTATTTTTAAGTGGTATCCCCAGTAGGCCTAATCTACTGTCTTTGTAACTATACAATTTCAGAAAACATTAAAATTGTTACAATAAAAGTATATTTTTTATAATATAATATATATTTTGTAAAATTAAATTTAATAATTAAATGATTTGAATTACCTGATAATAAGTTAAATTCTTCGAAATGTTTTATTCAATTTTTGAATTGTTTTTTTATTTTTTATTTTTTTTTTATTTTATATTTAATATTTTCTGCCCCCCTCGCGCCCCCCTCAGACCCCCTTCGTGACCCCCCTCAGGCCCCCCTCATTTAAATGTTCACTTAAAAGTTTATTTTTTTCATGTATTTTTCATATGTTTTATTAATAAGGTAGTATATACAGATGTAACGTTTGAGAGTCATTTTGAATTCTTAATTTCTGAAATAAAAGAGTAAATTATTGAGAAAATTACATTAATTATATATAAAAATATATTTTATGTATATTTCATATATTATATAAAATTAATAATTTATATTTTTCATATGTTTTATTAAGGTGATGTGATACCCACGCTATTACTTAATTCTGGGTTCCCGTTTTTCTCCTTCAATTTTAAACTTTTTGAAAAAAACTTTTTGACACATTTTAAGTTTCATAAAGAACTATAACGTACCAAAGAGTTTTTTTCTTAAAATTAAAAATTGAATGAGAAAAACGAGAACCCAATTTTGAGTAATAGCGTAGGTATCGCATCACCTTAATAGGGTAATATTTATAGATGTAACGCTTAGGAGTAGTTTTGAATTCTTAATTTCTGAAATAAAAGAGTAAATTATTAAGAAAATTACGTTAATTATATATTAAGATATATTTTATTCTATTTTTCCCACAGCACCTTGGAGGTAAATAGAAAGATGCGTTTTATTTTTAAGTGGTATTCCCAGTAGGCCTAATCCACTGTCTTTGTCACTATAAAATTTCAGAAAACATTAAAATTGTTACAATAAAAGTATATTTTTTTATAATATAATATATATTTTGTAAAATTAAATTTAATAATTAAATGATTTGAATTACCTAATAAGAAGTTAAATTCTTCGAAATGTTGTATTCAATTTTTGAATTGTTTTTTTTATTTTTTTTTTTTATATTTAATATTTTCTGATATGCTATATAAAATTTTCCAACGTTATTTGTATATTTCATTGTCCTAAATGAAAGAAAAAATATTGTTGTTTTAATTAACGAAAAATTAATTCAAAAAATTAATTAATTAATAATTACATAAAAATTTACCTAAAAAACAAAATTCAATTATTGAAAAGAAAGATTTTTAAATTCTTCTAAAATTTTGTCAACTTCAAGTTTTCCAATTTTGAGTTTTGTATTTTTATTGTTCTGTCTTCTTTTTTTTTTTGACTGATGATTTAGTTTTTTTAATTTATCTTTTTCAATAATTTTATCTGATTCTAAATTAATCATGTATTCCATATAATTTTGTTCATATTCTAAATAGTCTAAAACTAATAATTTATTATGTATTTATTATTATTATTGGATAACGAATAAATATATTGTCGTTTTTTATAATTTACTTTCGTTCTGTGTAGTCGACATATTCTAAAAAGAAAAATATTTGAAAATTAATTATCTAAAATTTCTTTCCAAACGATATTTATAATTTCTTCTTTATTTTCTGAATTATTTTCAATAAAAATTTTATCTGGGTTTTTACATCTTGATAATGCTACATATAATTGACCATGAGAAAATAATGGTCTTCTAATATATATTCCACACTATCAAAACTTTGACCTTGTGATTTATTAATAGTCATAGTAAACGCTAATATTAAAGGAAATTATTTTCTATATAATATAAATGGTAATGATGAAGAATTGCCAGTGTTTAATGTAATTCGGGGAATAAAAACTATGTTTCCAGAGTTTTCACCTGTTATTATTTCTGCTTCTATGTTGTATTTAAATAATTTAGTAATTTTTAATCGTGTTCCATTACATAATCCATCGTTAATACTTAAATTTCTTATTAGCATTACAATAGTATTTATTTTAAGTTTTAATTTATGTGGTGGTAGCCCTTCACGTATATTGTTTAAAGTTTCAATCGGGTAATTAATATGGATGTTATCATCAGATAAATCTACATCTTCATGAGTAGCATAATCTAAACTATAATACGTACGAGGGTCATTTGACAAGTACCTAGCCTCACCGCCAGATGGTGCCACTATCGCACCAGAAATACACTACAGTGCAGTATCTTCCTGTAAACGGTTACAGACGAAATTTCAGCCGGATCGGAGTTGTAGTTTATTTTTGAGAGCGTGTGAAAGCAAATGTGTCCGTTGATTTTTGAAAAAATGGAGAAAGAACAATATCGGTCGGTGATTCGATTCTTGTTTTTGGAAGGGAAATCGCGCAGTGAAATTAAAGAACGCTTGGATGCAGTGTATGGGGATGCTTCTCCTTCGATGGCGACCGTTAAATTTTGGTATAACGAGTTTCAACGTGGTCGTACGTCGATTTTTGATGATCCACGCCCAGGTGCTCCGAAAACAGCCACTACGAAGGAGAACGTGACAAAAATACACGATATCGTTTTGTCAGACCGCCGATTAAAGGTGCACGAGATAGCTGCGATAGTAGGCATCTCAGAAGAATGCGTGTGGCATATCCTACATGAGATTTTAGGCATGAGGAAGCAAGATGGGTGCCGCGTTTGCTGACTGCAGACAACAAGCGCATCCGTGTGACCAGTTCAGAGCAGTGTTTGGAGCTGTTTAATCGCAATCCAAAAAAGTTTTTGCGTCGTTACGTGACCGTCGACGAAACATGGATTCACTACTACACTCCAGAGACCAAGGAGCAGTCAAAACAGTGGACCTTACCCGGTGAACCTGCTCCGAAGAAGGCGAAGACGGTCCCGTCGGCCCGAAAGGTGATGGCCACTGTTTTCTGGGATTCTCAAGGTGTGATTTTTATTGACTATCTGGAGAAGGGCAAAACGGTCACAGGACAGTACTACGCCGAACTATTGAGCCGATTTGACACCGTGTTAGAAGAAATACGGCCCCATTTGTCTAAAAAGAAAGTGCTTTTCTACCACGATAATGCACCGGCTCACACTTCTGCACTCGCCACGGCTAAATTGGTCGAATTACGCTACGAACTGCTGCCCCATCCACCGTATTCTCCAGATTTTGCTCCGTGCAACTTTTTTTTGTTTCCGAACCTAAAAAATTCGCTCGCCGGGAAGAGATTCCACTCCAATAACGAAATAATCGCCGCCACGGAGGCCTATTTTGCAAACCAAGAGAAAACATTTTTTTCAACGGGGTTAAAAAAATTGGAACACCGCTAGACCAAGTGTATTCAACTAAAAGAAGACTACATTGAAAAATAAATTTTATTTTTTGTAAAATTTTGGTATTTTCATTTGTAGGCTAGGTACTTATCAAATGACCCTCGTATTTCTTCAGTATTATAACGGAGTTCCAGGATAAAATACGGAGAAAATAAGAATTTCGGTTCTCCGTATTCTATCGGACTCGTTTGACTCTCGTTCCCGCGAATTCACGCATCTGGAGCGTTTGTTGACATCGCTCGAACGATGTATTCGCGATCTGCGCGGGGGGCTGCGCGACTTTGGTGGTTGCAAAGTCGCGCTCGATTCATTTTTGAATCAGATTCTCTCGAGCTGTCAAACCGCCCGTGCGCGAGTTAATTTGATCGTCCGCGAAGAAAACGGTATCGTGCTTCCTCACCGGTGCAGAGCAGCGCCTGTACACGTACCGACCACGAAGGGCAGCGCACGTGAGCAATCCGAGCCACTCCTGGGGTCCGGAGCGTCTGTAGGTGAACGCTGAACGTTAGGACTCGGCCTGAACACTCCGAAGTCAACCGGAGGATAAGGCCTGACGCAGGAGTGGATTCGTGAGGGAGCGACGAGAGGAGTGCACTCCTCTCCCGGTAGGCCTCTTTGTACTTCCCGCGCAGCGATTTATTTGTGTATTTTCGACTCGCAGCGGCGAGTGGCCGGTGGTGCATTCACCGGCCCAGCGAAAATAGATACCTTGATCTTCCCGCGCCGAGCGGCGGATCCCGTCTTCTTGTCGGCGTGCAACGCGACGAGTGTTTAATGTAAATGATTATTTAGAACAGACCTTGTTATTGTGCTGTGAAATAAATGAGGCTATTCTTCATTTATCGACCTTAACCTAACCTTCTCCCGGATACCGCCACTTCCGCGGGAAACGACTCCGCTGGTCGTTTTCATATCTGAGCTTCGCGGCCGCGCGCTTTACTCTATGAGCGCGCGCTTTTAACTCAGCTATCCAATTAGTTGGAAAGCGAAGTTCGCGTGCGATCTTCGCGTTATTTTTCTGTAAAGTCATTTTTTTTCACTCATCCCGTTACAATGGCGCCCTAATGTGTTGGGCTTAAGGAGGAGGTTAGCGGCCGGTACATTCGAGTCCGGCCTATTCAAATCGCGTTTCGTTTAAATTCGCCCGCGCGCGAATCACTGCACCGGAGTAATCAGCAGACGGCCAATGGCCATAAGCCGTTATAGCTGATAGGCGCAGTGATTTAAACTCGCCAAGTCGAGGTGCCGGGCGTAAACAAACAGACAAGAAGACTCGCGGCGCGCATAGAAACATAAACACAAAACAGCAGATTGCTTGTTTTTGTAGTTGTTTATGTTTATGCTCGGGCAGTATTGTGTATACTCGTCCCGAGCTTTTTAAACTGCTGTAAAGCCAGGGCAAGAGCATTTAAACGACGATTATAGTTGTTTTCGTCGTCATATGTGGCGAAATTAAATTCCTTTTTTTTAAGCGAGATTTTGAGCGATTTTCACGCGATGTTCACGCGATTTTTTTTGGAATAGAGTGACCGTGCCTGTGCGTGCAGACGGTAGAAAGTGACAACACTTTCATTCCTTTTATTTTTATTGCAGGATTTAGTCAAATCGGTATCTTCGCTAAAAATTTTTTTTTGGAATTGCCACGCTCTCTCCCTAGCTAGCTGCGTCGAGATACGTCGTTCTCGAATGGCTTGGGACAATTGTGTGTGGTAGTTAGGATTCTAACATTGTAATTTGCGTAACAGATGGCCAATTCGAGAGAGAATCTCAGCAGTTAGTTGCGCACACACACAATTCATTGTCAAATTTTTGTATAATCGGTCTAGCTTCAGAAGATGGAATCATCGACCTCAGAAGAACTAGCCGAATCGATGGAGCAGTGGCGCAAAAATCTAGAGCTGAGCTTCCAAGCTATAATAGAAGCAAATATAGCTCTTGATTTAAGAAGCACTGGATGTATCGAGGGAGATTCTAGGCGAATCACTCAATGGCTGATGGGAAATTACAACACGGCTCACTTCACACAAGAAATAAGTGGAAGTGCAATTGAGCAGTTCACAAGGAGACTCGAATTGAGGAATAAGTACGTCAACGGAACGATCCTCAATGCAAGTAGAGCTCCAGAGATGAACTACAACGCAGATCCCTCGACCCACAGCCTGTTTCAGCAATTGACGTCGAACAAAGCAGTCGACAACAACTTGCTGAGATCCATGAACACACATGTATTGCAGATCATGGATCAAAGAGCAGGCAGTCCTCCCGACGTAAGAAACGAGGCTCTCACGTTACTATGGAGCCCTCTAACTCCAGCGGGAGGACTGGGTGAGGTCCAGATGCAACTAAAGTGCAGCAGAGCCTGGGGGAGGGGAGATTCCCCGATCTCCTCCCAGTCCGAAGGATCCGAGAACGCGAGTCGCTCGTGGAATGCAGACCGCTCATGGATTTCGGACAGCTGTGCCGCAACTTTACCATCGCCAGCAATTTCAGCGTCCATCCACGAACTCGTCGTCGGAGTAAGCACAGCCTGGGGGAGGGGAGATCCTCCAAGCTTCCTCCTGTTCGCGAAGTCTGATACTCCACGTCGCTTGGCGTATACAGACTGCCTGAAGGCACCGCACGGCTGTGCCGAATACTCACAAGCTCAAAACGACGGAGTAAATACAGCCTGGGGGAGGGAAGATTCTCCAAGCTTCCCCCTGTCCGAAATGTCCGATATAAGCCGCTTGAAGCATATATCGGAGGCGGACGGCTGTATTACCGCCTCTGAGACTCCTTAAGACGAAGAACAGCCAAGCCTTCCAAGGAACAGCGACAGGAAGATCGACAATCTGGTGACGACACAACTGGCGGACAGCATGCCGATTATCTCGCAACTCTTTGACGCATCAACGCAAACAGAAATTGAGCATCGTTGCGAGTGTAAGTGTAATCGGACGCGCAAATGGGAGGAGGAGAAATTTAGACGCTTAAGCGAAGAAGTGGGACGGCTGCACGACGAGCTGCACCAGCTGCGAGTGCAAATGTCGTCGCTTCATGATTCAGCTGCGTCTAACAAGATCCGAGTTGCAGGCGCAAACAAGCGCTCTGCCAAGTCGCGACCTCGATCGGGCCAAGGGACTAGAGACAACCTCAAGTCGTTCCAAAGCCCGCAAAAGTCCAGCTCGGCAGGGAAAAAGGAGGCGTATGCATCGGCCACGCAACGACCTCCAAGGTCACCCAAAGAAGACCAACACAAGAAACCCTCGAGCGGACCCGGTTCAAACCAAGAGGTGGGTTTGAGTCCGTGGACGACGGTAATTTCTCGACGCCGCAAACGGCGGTTAACTAAGCCAAAATTGGCCACTCGAAAATACCGCTCATCAAGCTCGAGGAACACGCTCGGATCATATAACACCTCACCACCGAGTCAAACCAGAAAATTGTGTTGGACGTGCCAGTCATCGACGCATTTTCACTGGGCCTATCCGGAGTGGCAACAGCGCCCGAAGAGGACAGGAAGACGAGACGACCTCCAAAACGCCCTTCCGAAGAGGAGCGAAGGCGGTCGTCGACCGGAGCCTCAGCGCCATGAAAGGCGACAACTTCCGGTCCGTCAAGCGTCATATGACGAGTCCCGACCACGGTTGGAGTTCAGCGGACTCACGGTGAAGAGCGACCCACCGTGCGCATGCGTACGATTCCTCGACGTGGATCAAGTGGTTGCCACTTTGATGCAAGCGGTAACCAGCGCGTATCTGGACCTGTCGCTCAGCTCGTCAACGCCGCCGTTGACGTAAAGTCGTGTTAAACGAGAGCCTCGGTATCGAGTTGCTTCTCTCCCGCTACGCAACGTCTGCGAGAGGGGCATAACAGAGTTCCAGGATAAAATACGGAGAAAATAAGAATCTCGGTTCTCCGTATTCTATCGAACTCGTTTGACTCTCGTTCCCGCGAATTCACGCATCTCGAACGTGTGTTGACATCGCTCGAACGATGTATTCGCGATCTGCGCGGGGGGCTGCGCGACTTTGGCGGTTGCAAAGTCGCGCTCGATTCATTTTTGAATCAGATTCTGTCGGGCTCTCAAACCGCGCGTACGCGAGTTAATTTGATCGTCCGCGAAGAAAACGGTATCGTGCGTCCTCACCGGTGCAGAGCAGCGCCTGTACACGTACAAACCACGAAGAGCAGCGCACGTGAGCAATCCGAGCCACTCCTGGGGTCCGAAGCGTCTGTAGGTGAACGCTGAACGTTAGGACTCGGCCTGAACACTCCGAAGTCAACCGGAGGATAAGGCCTGACGCAGGAGTGGATTCGTGAGGGAGCGACGAGAGGAGTGCACTCCTCTCCCGGTAAGCCTCTTTGTACTTCCCGCGCAGCGATTTATTTGTGTATTTTCGACTCGCAGCGGCGAGTGGCCGGTGGTGCGTTCACCGGCCCAGCGAAAATAGATACCTTGATCTGCCCGCGCCGAGCGGCGGATCCCGTCTTCTTGTCGGCACGCAACGCGACGAGTGTTTAATGTACATGATTATTTAGAACAGACCTTGTTATTGTGCTGTGAAATAAATGAGGCTATTCTTCATTTATCGACCTTAACCTAACCTTCTCCCGGATACCGCCACCTCCGCGGGAAACGACTCCGCTGGTCGTTTTCATATCTGAGCTTCGCGGCCGCGCGCTTTACTCTATGAGCGCACGCTTTTAACTCAGCGATCCAATTAGTTGAAAGGCGAAGTCCGCGTGCGATCTTCGCGTTGTTTTTGGGATTCCAGGAGCAGATCCCCGGGCAAGTCATTTTAGTCTGACACCCGCGGCACCATGTTCTAGGGCATCGCTGGCCTGTGGCTTTTTGGAGTCTTACCCCAGAAGCCATCCCCTTACAGTATTTAATAGTTTTAAAATTTTATTATTTTTTTAAATATTTGCATCTTCGTTATGTGATGTTAATATAACTATTTATTGATATACTACAATTTATATTTTCATATATTTTAAAACAAACGTCGTTTGTTTTAAAACTATCAGGTATAACAAATGAATTATATTTACCTTCTCCAATATCTAATAAAAATGAAGCAAACATGATATCTATTGAACGGATATTTGTTTTCAAATACATTATATTAAATAATGACTAAAGATTTGAATATTTTATTGTTTCTTGAATTATTGTGCTTCTACAACCATTTTTAATAACAGGGAGAATTTGTCTAAAATCACCTAAAATTAATAATGTTCCTCCGAATGGTAGATTACTATTACAAACATCTTGTAAAGTTTTATCAACAATTTCTAAAGCTTTACGTGGAATCATTGACGCTTCATCGCAAATAATCGGAAAACTTCACGAATTTTTTTTTTATCTGATTCAAATTTTAAAAATGCACTTTCAATATTGTTAGATCTAAAGGTAATCTAAAAGTGTTATGACTGGTCATACCTTTTGATAATAGTATAGATGCTATACCAGTCCAAGCCATTGATATAATTTTTTGTTCTATTGAAAAAAAATAATAAATTAAAGTTTTATATAAAAACGTTTTACCTGAACCTCCAGGACCATCAATAAAGTCAATTTTATGTTCATTATTTAATATTTGTGTAAAAATTGTTTCTTGATCTGTGTTTAATTGACTATAGTAATTATTAAACATTTTTTTGCAGAATAAAATATTTTCTTTATTATTTTCATTATTTGTATCGAAAATTTCATCAGGTTCAGGTAATCCAAAATCTTTACAAGACATTTCTTCAACTTTTAAAATTTCGTTTATACGATGAAGAGCTCGGTTATTTTTATTATTGTCAAAATCTGCTGTAAAATATTTAATTAAATTTTGTCCAAATAGTATTACCATTAATGTTATCTGTTATTAAAAACCAAGTAAAAAATTTACGCAATTGAAAAGGTAACATCATATTACAAGCTTCTTCAAAAATTTTGTCAATCTGTAAATCATCTTCGATTAGACCCATTTGTATTGCTCTTTCTTTGTAAGTATTATATGTTTTATTTTCAAATGTACGTAATTCTTCAAAAGATGTTGCACCTTTAACACGATTTAAAATTAATTTTAAATGAAATCTTTTAATATCTCTTGGAGATGCTACATTTACACGTCCTATAGCAACATGTCTCCGACATTTAATCCTAAATCCCTACAGTCATGTGAGAATTATACTCTTCACGAGTAATTTAGTTCAAATCTGGAGTCAATCCATCCACAGGAAAATTTCAAAGCTTACGGTTAGTGAAAAAACTTGTTTCATCGATGACTATGGTTCTGAACCATATGAAAGGCCCATCGGAGAAAGTTTTAAGGTAAGGTAAATATACCCACTTTTATATGTAAAAAGTATGAAATAATTAGTTTACATTTATGTATTAAAATGTGACTTCTTATTTCAGAGAAAAAAGGTGTCTAGCCCCCTTAATAAAACATATGAAAAATACATGAAAAAAATAAACTTTTAAGTGAACATTTAAATGAGGAGAGTCTGAGGGGGGTCTGAGGGGGTCACGAGGAGGGTCTGAGGGGGTGCGGGGGGTGGCTAGGGGGCTCTACCATACTCAATATAACGTAGAAAAAATCACAATTTTACGTTATTTTGAGGAGGGGCTAAGGGGGTCTGAGGGATGTCTCAGGGGCGACGAGGGGCTGCGAGGGGGGATGAGGGGGGTCTGCGTGACACAAATAACGCTTACTACTATATAATATAGAGAGATACTAGGGGGGCTTCGCCCCCTGCTCTCTCCGCTCGCCAACCCCCATTATTAGAGATAAATATTAATAATAATGAATGAGGATAATCTTCTATTACATAATATCATGTAACACTTATTTTTTCATTTAAAATTTCTGTAATGTTTTTTAAAAATATTATTTTTAACATTTATTAATTTTTAAAATACTAAGTATATTATATTTAACAAAATAATACAGAATATATATGTAGTTCATTACGTCAGCTCTGATTTTATTTGTAACTTATTGATTATAAAATCCCGTAATATTTCAATTTTTGGCCGCCATTTTATATTTACAAAATCTGAGTTCAGATTCCTAATCAGCGAATCCGGAAACTCACTATATACAATTTTTAACAAACTCGAGTAAAATTTCAATTTTTGTTAGTCATCTTAGGTCCACCAGTTTGAATTAAAATTTTAAGCAAAATCCAATAGTATTTCAATATGTGTCCGACATCTTAGATACGCCATTTTGAATTCTGAAAATCTGAGTTCGAATTCATAATCAGCAAATCAAAATACCCAACATACAATTTCCAGCAAAATCCAGTAATATTTCAATTTTTGGCAGCCATTTTGTATTTACAAAATCTGATTTCAGATTCCTAATCAGCGAATCCGAAAACCCATAATATTCAATTTTTAGGAAATTCCGCTAAAATTTCAATTTTTGAGATTTGTAATCTAGAAATCCCCTACATAAAATTATTAGCAAAATCCAGTATTATTTAAATATTTTGCAGCCATTTTCAATTTTTATAATCTGAGTTCAGGTTCGTAATCAGCGTATCCAGAAATCCCGTATATACAATTTTCAGCAAAATCCAGTAATATTTCAATATGTAACAGCCATTATCGATTGTCAATTTGGAATTCTGAATATCTGAGTTCAGATTCGTAATCATCCAATCTAGAAATCCCGTACATACAATATTCAGCAAAATCCATCAATGTTTGAATATTTGTCCTCCATCTTCGATCCGCCATTTTGAATTCTGTAAATCTGAGTTCAGATTCGTAATCAGCGAATATATAAACCTCCTATATACAATTTTTAGCAAAAGCCAGTATAATTTAAATATTTTGCCGCCATTTTGAATCTTTAAAATCTGTGTTCAGATCCGTCATAATCGAATCCAGAAATCCCGTATACGGAAAGAAGAATTCACAGCTGTAGCCCGTGACGCGCGAGAAAAAAATAGCGTGCCATATAGCATCGCCGGATGTAGTGACATATGCGTCTATGACTGTGACTGTGGTCATTTCGATGAACGGTGCTCGCGTGACATGGCTGTAGGCCGTGACTATCACTGTGTTAAAGTTTTAACGCGCCGGCAAGCGTGAGTGGCACATCTGACAACTGCGGCAGTCATCCCGTATAGCGTTGCCTAGAGACCATCGTTGACATGCCTGAATGTCGCGCCGTCACACGGTGGCAGAGAATGTACCCACTTACTCTGTTATAACTCACGGCCTATAGCTCTGAATGCTTCTTTCCGTGTATATACAATTCTCAGCAAAATTAAGTAATATTTCAATACGTGGCAGACATTTTCGTTCCGCCATTTTGAATTTTCAATATCTCAATTCAGATTCGTAATCAGCTAATTCGGAAACCCCATACATACAATTTTTTTGCAAAATCCAATATTATTTCAATATTTTACTGTCATTTTGAATTTTTAAAATCTGAGTTCATATTCGTAATCAGCGAATCCAGAAATTGAGTATATTCAGTTTTTAGGAAAACAGAAAAGTTCAATTTTTGGCCGCCATCTTGGGTATGCCGTTTTGAAGTTTCATAATCTGAATTCTGATTCGTCATCATGCGAATCCAGAAATTTTCCATATGCAATTGTAAAATTCAGCAATATTTCAATATTTGGCAGCCATTTTGAATTGGCAAAATATGGGTTCATATTCGTAATCAGCGAATCCAGATGGGTTTCCTATATACAATTTTCAGCGAAATCCAGTGATATTTGAATATTTGGCCTCCATCTTCGATGCGCCATTTTGAATTCTGAAAATCTGAGTTCGAATTCATAATCAGCAAATCAAAATACCCAACATACAATTTCCAGCAAAATCCAGTAATATTTCAATTTTTGGCAGCCATTTTGTATTTACAAAATCTGATTTCAGATTGCTAATCAGCGAATCCGAAAACCCATAATATTTAATTTTTAGGAAATTCCGCTAAAATTTCAATTTTTGGCCGTCATCTTGGGTCTTCTATTTTGAATTTTCAAAATCTGAGTTCAGATTCATAATCAGCGAATCCAGATACGCCTATATACAATTTTCAGCAAAATCCAATAATATTTGAATATTTGGCCTCCATCTTCGATCAGCCATTTTGAATTCTGAAAATCTGCCTTCAGATTCATAATCAGCGAATATAGAAACCTCCTATATACAATTTTTAGCAAAAGCCAGTATAATTTAAATATTTTGCCGCCATTTTGTATTTTTAGAATCTTAGTTCAGATCCATCATAATAGAAATCCCTTTTATACAATTTTCAGCAAATTCTAGTAGTTTTTGAATATTTTACCTCCATCTTCGATCAGCCATTTTGAATTCTGAAAATCTGAGTTGTGATTATTAATCAGCGAATCCACATACCCCTTATCCCTTATACACAATTTTCAGCAAATTCCATTAGTTTTTGGATATTTCGTCTCCATCTTCGATCAGCCATTTTGATTTCTGAAAATCTGATTTGGGATTCGTAGTCAGCGAAACCAGATACCGCTTATATACAATTTACAGCAAAATCCAGTATTTTTAGAATATTTCGCCTCCATCTTCGATCAGTCATTTTGAATTCTGAAAATCTGAGTTGTGATTCGTAATCTGCGAATCCACATATTCCTTATGTACAATTTTCAGTAAAATCGAGTAAAATTTCAATTTTTGTTAGCGATCTTGCGTCCACCAGTCTCACAATATATGTTCAGATTTCTAATGAGCGAAACCAAAAATCCCGTATTAAGGTAATACAAATTTCAGCAAAATCTAATAATATTTCAATATTTGACCACCATCTTTGAATCCGCCATTTTGAATGTTCTTAATCTGAGTTCAGATTTGTTATAAGCGACTCCAAAAACTCCTTATATACAATTTTCAACAAAATACAGTAATATTTCAATTTGTGGCGGACATTTTCGATCCGCCATTTTGAATTCTGAAAATCTGAGTTGAGATTCGTAATATTGAAATCCCCTACATACAATTATTAGCAAAATCCAGTATTATTTAAATATTTTGTCGCCATTTTCAATTTTTAAAATCTAAGTTCACATTCGTAATAATCGAATACAGAAATTCCTTATATACAATTTTCAGCAAAATTCAGTGATATTTCAATATTCGCAGACATTTTCGTTCCGCTATTTTGAATTTGCAAAATCTGAGTTCAGATTTCTAATCAGCGAATCTCGATACACCCTATATACAATTTTCAGCAACATGGCTATAAGAGATTAACTGTAGTGGGGTAGGTGGAAGGGTATGTGGAGGGGTATGTGGAGGGGTAGGTGGAGGGGTAAGTGGAGGGGATGTGGAGGGGGTAGATGGGAGTTGAGGGCGGTGGAGGGGGCAGAGAAGGGTGGAGGGACAGGCGCCCATCAAAATAACGTAAAATTTGAAAGAATTTAACGGTAAAACGTGCAGGGGTGGTGGAGTGGATTGGAGGGGGCCGAGGGGAGTGGTGGGGGCGGTGGGGGGGGGTAGGAACCCATTTTTGCTCTTACAACTATATAGTATAGGAATATATATACATATATATTATACATTTCTCGAAGGGGGTTTATAAAGCCCGTTTTTTTATTATAGGGTTTTATGGAGTCCTATTTTGAATATGCAGCCCGGGCTTCACAATATTTCTAAATATAGGGGTTTATGCGGCCCGACCTAGAGTTCATACCCCAGGGTCCATTAGTTCTTTAGTCACTTACCATAGGGAACTCTGAGGTTTAGGTACTAATATACAGTCTACATAAACCCCGATAAGTGTGTGTGTGTGTGTGTGTGTGTGTGTGTGTGTGTGTGTGTGTGTGTGTGTGTGTGTGTGTGTGTGTGTGTGTGTGTGTGTGTGTGTGTGTGTGTGTGTGTGTGTGTGTGTGTGTGTGTGTGTGTGTGTGTGTGTGTGTGTGTGTGTGTGTGTGTGTGTGTGTGTGTGTGTGTGTGTGTGTGTGTGTGTGTGTGTGTGTGTGTGTGTGTGTGTGTGTGTGTGTGTGTGTGTGTGTGTGTGTGTGTGTGTGTGTGTGTGTGTGTGTGTGTGTGTGTGTGTGTGTGTGTATATAAATATCTTTAAGCGTTATTTCTGTGACGTTTTTTGTATATATACCCGTTATTTCTGGGACTCCACGTTATTTCTGGGACGTCCCAGTTTTACACCCCCTGTTTTTGCGTTATTTCTGGGACCCCGCTAGAGTGTCGGTACTAAGAGAGGGATTATTTCTTTAGTCACTTGTATGGCGCAACTCTGAGAAAACGGACTATATAACACTGTATAATCCCAGAAATAACGCTTAAAAACATTTATATATATATATATGTTCACCGCCGTTTCAGGACTTTTCATTGGTTTACCGCTATGTTTCAGGACATTTGCATGTTTTCAGGACTGTACTGAACTAGGAATATGTTTACCGCTACCTTTCAGGGCATTTTTGTATTATTCAGGACATTTAGCGTTTCTTTCACAACGTTTTTTTCGGTAAAATTTTTCCGAAATCAACGTAAAATACTGCGGAACTGAACGGGGGCGCCGCAGGCGTCGTGGTCTTAGTCAACACCCTGAGGGATATTATTTCTTTAGTTACTTATATACTGTTTAACGTTTTATACCTACTTCTATTGCAGAAAACCTGTGGGTGTCCTGGAAGGTAGCGGTGTACTAAGTTATATATATGTATATATATATATATATATATATATATATATATATATATATATATATATATATATAAATATATATTTATATATATATATATATATATATATATATATATATATATATATATATATATATATATATAAATATATATATATATATATATATATATATATATATATATATATTGTAACGGTTTTCAGTTATGCAGAGGGTATTAATCCCTCAAGGGTTCGCGGGGTAATATACGAGCGTATTCTACGCCCAGGCAACTCACCGTTGTAGAATCACCTGTAGTCAGGCAGAAGCGCCTCGGCACAGGTTCCGAACATGCGAGCCCGGCTTCTATTGTAGAAAGCCTAGGCCGCTTTCCACTAGAACGGGCGCTGCGCTCTGCCGCTGCTGCCAACTGCTGCCCGCGAACTACCGGCTGCTCGCTATGACCTAGCGTTAACGGCGCAGCCGGTCTTTCCCGCGTACAACGCCGCTCGGTCTAACCTCTCGAGCGGCTATTGAGATACTTACTCCCGCTACCGATGTTCCTCTAGGAGACAATGCTTGCGACTAGCTGCAGCTGCTGAAAAGAATAGAGGGCGGTATTCGGGAAATCGTGCATATGTTAAGACGCGCTCAATAAGTACTCGTGACTCGACTATTTAAGACAAAACAAAACGGGTTTATTGATAAAAGATGATTCGCGGTAAGGGGCGCGAAACCCGTACAATTACTATACATAAAACGTGCAGGCCGAGACTTTCACTACCACACGCACGCACGCGGTTACGGCGGAGCCGCTTATTCGCGGGTGACGGTGGGGAATCATCTCGCGCTCCCGTCACCAAGAAACGCTAATACCAGTGTAGAGCCTATTTACTCGTGGCTGGTCAGCCATCGCACGCAATCTACGGAAAGCTGCCTCTCTCTCCCTCTCGTGCTCGTCCTCGCGCTCGCGTACTCTCTCTCTGTCGCTCTCACTCCGCCTATGAGCTGTGGCCGTCTCGCGATTCGCTGTAGTGGTGGAGGCGCGGCAGACACACGCAAAAAAACTGGAGACGCGGGGCTTACCAAAAACGCGACTTGTTGCGTGTCACGGCAGTCGACAACATGGCCGCGCGTTCCCGCTCGTAACGGCGCGGCGGCTTCGTCTCCTTCTTCATCTGCTTGTCGCTTGATGCGCGTGGCGCTCTGCCGATTGCGGTACGTGTAAGTGCGCGAGATACGAATCTCGAGACGCAGTATACGCGATTCCCTTATCTTGTATCGGTGCCCGTCGCACCCCCCACCCAGATTTGGCGTACTCTGGACGCTATATCGATTAGAAAGGAGATAGGGCGCTGATGGTAAAAATTGAAACGCGGACGACTAGTTCTGGGGTTAGGGTCTTTATTGGACCTCCTATATACAATTATTTCCTCTTGGGAGGGTGGTTGGCCCGGCCCGGGCACCTGCGCACCCCTCTCGGGGTGGCTCTGCCGCAGACCGGGCAGTACCAGGGAGATGGCTGGGGTGCCTGTCACCAGAACCACCCATGGCTCCGGCCAGCTGCTCCTTCCGGCGTCGGGCCTCCTCAAGGCGCGCGAGGGCTTCCGCGAACGACTGTTCCTCGGCCCTCAGCTGGGATTGGCTACAACTCCTCCGTTGCTAGCCGACTCCGAGCCTGTCGGCGCTCCGCCCGCCAGGTGCCAGTGTGCTCCAGCTCTTCCCTCTTATCCTCGACCATACGCCGCCACCTGGTGGCTTGCTCTGACAGAGCCGGGTTGGCTCTGCGCTACTCCTCGAACGCGGCGAAAGCGGCTTCGTCGAGGTCGCGGGCCCGCTTCAAGACCGCCAGCACTTCTTCCCAGGTGGCTGGGGGACGGCCGTCGTCCTCCTCCGTTTGGGTGGCGCGCTCGGAGGTGGAGACTCGCGGCCAGCCGAGCGGAATTGGATCCGCGGGAGGGAGACTGAGCTCATCCCGGAGCGAGGAGATTCGGACGCCCGGGCTTGCGCGACCAGCTTCCGCTTGCCCGTCGTCCCACTCCTCCATCACGGGGCGCTCCCAGCTCGCCTCCTCTTCGCGCTCCCGCTCCTGCTCGAGCTGCCTCTCGCGCACGACGTGCAGGGCGGCCTCGGCCATACCATGGGCCGCGCTCCCCAGGTCCATCCGCATCAGGGCGGCGAGGACCCCCGAAGGTCTCCTCTGGGATTTCCAGTATCTGAAACAGAGAAAGAGGAAATTTGGTGAGGTCGTGGTACGGAGTTTTGTGCGTCGCAGGCTCGCTGTGGTTTCCCATCGGCCGCGAGGTAGGAAATCGGCACGGTCAGGGGGTTTTCCGAGGGTGCCCGCGTCCTTGCCGCGGATGGGATGGGACGAATGGCACTACTGGAGCGGGCCCGGGTGGGTCTACCACCACTGCTCGGGCCCTCAGAGGCCCTCCACGTCCTCTCGGCGGGCGAGTCGAGGCGGGCGGTGGAGTGGGAACGAGTGGGACCATCGGATTTGGCCCGAGTGGGTCTACTAGCACTGCTCAGGCTCCCGCGGGTCTTCCGCGTCCCCTCCGTGGAAGAGATGAGGCGGGCGGTGCCACCGGGGTCTGCTCGAGTGGGTCTACTACCACTGCTCGAACACCCGGGGGCCTCCCGCGTCTTCTCGGAAGCGTTTCGTCCGTAAGGGCGTAGCCGGGGGGCCCGCTCGTTGGCGCGGCCTCCGCGTCGATCGTCCCCTCCGGCTCTTCGGGTTCTGGCGGAGCAGAGTGGTAGCTTTTCAGCTGTTCCAGCTGTTCCGCAGCCACCACCTCTTCTACCCCACCGCCGTCGCCTACCAATCTGTAGGTGTTCGGTGCAAGGGCATCCGTAATCCAATACGGACCTTCGAACTTCGGCGCTAGCTTCGCCGCAATGCCCTTTGCGACCGAGGATAGGGGATGGCTGCGCTTCCACATTTTGTCACCTGGTTTGAAAGTTGGCTCGCGCCTGCCGGCGTCATAATAGCCGGCTTGGCGTTCTTGAGCCGCGCGCGCTCTCGAAGCGGCACGCGCGTGTAACTCTGGAAGGGCCTTCATTCGCTTCTTCCAGCGAGCCAAACTTTCTTCTTAAGCCGGGGCGTCTGCTGCTACCTCTTGCATCCTCCGTTGCGTGCCAGGAGGTTCTGGCTGTCTCTCATATAGCATTAGGGCCGGGCTAATCCCGGTAGAACTTTGCTCAGCCGTATTCAGGGCGAAGAGAAGTTCCGAAAGCTTCTCGTCCCATGTACTATGCCGCTCCTTAAGATAGGAGACGACCATCGTCTTTACAGTACGGTTGGCTCGTTCTACCGGGTTAGCCTGAGGGTGATAGGGGGGAGTGTGAGTGTGATGCACACCGCGCTCCCGCAGGAAGTCTTCCACGGCATGGTTCTTAAACTCTGTGCCGTTGTCAGACAGGAAGACTTCCGGGCAACCGAATCGAAGAAAGACCTTCCGACTCAGTTACGCTATCACCGTCTTGGCGTTTGCTTTGCGTATGGAGGATGCATTCACCCACCTGGTAAAGAGATCCTGGAACACCAGGCTGTACTCGCAACCTTTGGAGCTTCGAGGCAACGGTCTGATAATGTCTCCAGCTACGACCTGACTGGGTTTGTCGATTACTCGGCGCCCCATGAGGCCGGCTGGAGCCCTTTGCTCCACCTTGAAGCACTGGCACGCCTCGCAGTTTTGCGCGTACTCCTGCGTTTCCGCATAGTAGCGCGGCCAGTAGTAGCGCAGCGCGACTCTGGCGAACGTCTTCTCCCTGCCGAGATGTCCAGTGGTGGCGTCGTCGTGGCATTCCTGCAACACCTCGCGACGATGTTCTTCTGGTACCACCAGCTTCCAGGCATCGTCATCGTCGCCGAGGGTTGAGTCTACCCCTGAGTTGGGGCGGTACCGATAGAGGCTGTTTGCTACGAGTTTGTAGGTGGGGTAGTCATTGGGCTGCTCTTTGATCTTGGCGCACCACTCCTGATACCACGTGTCCTCAGTGACGGCGAACCACGACACCGCAACCACTTCGAGCCCATCCTCATCCTCATACATACGAGAGAGGGCGTCTGCCACGTGGTTCAAGGCACCGTTGTGGTGTTCCACGGTGAACTTGTGGCCTTGCAGCTCCAATGCCCAACGAGCCAACCTGCTCGTTGGGTTTTTCAGTTGGCAGAACCATCGCAAGCTGCTGTGGTCTGTTACTACCTTAAACTCGTAGCACTCGATGTATGGGCGAAACTTTTGGATGGCCCATACTACCGCGAGGCACCCCCGCTCGGTAACGCTATAATTCCGTTCCGCCGATGTGAGCACACGGCTCGCGAAATCGATCACCCTCTCCTGCCCTTCCAACTCTTGAAGTAGCACTGCGCCTAGGCCCACGTCACTCGCGTCCGTCTCCACGATGTATAACCCCTCAGGATGGGGTCGGTGCAGCACCGGAGCGGTTATCACCATCGCTCTCAGCAGATCGAAAGCGTGCTGCTGCTGTTCGAGCCACTCATACTTCTGGTTTTTCTTAGATTCGTGAGCGGCTCAGCGATGGTGGCGTAGTTCGGTATGAACTTCCGATACCACGAGGTGGTGCCTAGGAACCTCCGCAGTGCCTTCAGGTTCTGGGACACCGGGTAATTCCTAATTGGTTCGATCTTGGCCGGGTTAGGCCTCGTGCCGTCCCGGTTAACCAAAAAACCCAGGTATGCTACCTCTGGCTTGCAGAAAACGCACTTATCTGCATTAAGCGTCAATCCAGCGGCTACTAGCCGTTCTAGCACCATTCGGAGGCACTCCTTATGCTTCTCGAATGTCTCGGCGGCAATTATAATGTCGTCGAGGTAGGCATAGACGTACGGGTCTAGCTCGGGTCCGAGCACCTGGTCTATGAGCCGCTGGAAGGTGGCGGGCGCGTTCGGAAGCCCATACGGCATCCGCGGGAATTGGTATGGCCCCATCCCGGGGACCGCAAAGGCTGTTATAGGTCGCGCTTCTGCCGCCAGAGGTATCTGGTGGTACGCACTCTTAAGGTCGAGCGTGGAGATGAACTTCGCCTTCCTCAACTTCCGTAGAATATCCTGGATATTCGGTAGGGGATAGGCGTCTGGTTCCGTGACTGCGTTCACCTTGCGCAGGTCTTCACAGAACCGCCGTGTTCCGTCACTCTTCCGGGTTATCACGAGCATCTCCTTTACTTGGTGGTGCATCTCCTCTTGCACTTTATCCGACACTGGATAGTGCTTCTGCTTGATTGGTCGAGTGTCCCGCAGAGTGATCTCATGCTCCACGTCCGTTACGCATCCTAAGCCTGGCGGAAGCTTTCTCAGGATGGCGTCTACCATTTCCTTCAGCTCCGCCCGCTGAACGTCCGTAGCGTCCTCGAGCCCGACAGCAGATACTGCGCTTGGATCGGCCGTCAAGCTGGCTACTTCCAGCTCGACGTAGGCTTCTGAGTCCTTACAGAAGAGCATATCCGTATCCGGATCAAGTACAGCCCTGAACGCACGTACAAAGTTGACCCCTAAGTAGCAGTCTGAATCGAGCTGGGGCATAATGGCGACTCTAATTTCGTGAGTAAGCCCCCGACGGTGAGTGGGAGAAACACGTGGCCTAACAAGGGGCTGCGGCTACCATCCGCAAGCCTCACGCCTTGTTTCTCGGACGCTACGAAATCTTTTCCGAGTGCTGTGGCTAATTGGAGCCCGACGGTGCCCATCACCGTGGTGGATGCTCTCGGATCCAACAGCGCTCGGAGGTTCAACTCACCCACCTCAATTCGAACCCACCAGCGCGTCTCTGCGTTGGTTGGTCGACCGACGGAAGCTTCTCCTCGGTCTAGAGGCGGGTGAGCATTTGACCCCTCGGAGGCGGGGCGAAGGTCGCACGCGGCCGCAGTGTGCTCGCACACTGGAGTCGTGTTAGGGCTCGGAACTCGGAGCGCCGCCGGGGTTGGCTCGAGTGGGTCTACTACCACTACTCGAGGTCCCCGGGGACTTGGGGCGGGGGCGATTTTCTCTAATCGCCCCCTTCCCGTTTCCCGAACAATTGGAGCAATACCTGGCCATGTAGCCGATCTTGCCGCATTAGTAACAACTCAGCGGCGGCCTCGGCTCCCCTGGGGTTCGACCCCCGGGTTTGGCAGGCGGCGCGGAGTCCCCTCCCGAACTCGCGTCCTTGCCCACCGGAGTTGGCGCCGGGGGCTTCTGTGCTCCCGTTTGCCCAGGCGGCTGATGGCCACGCCCTCTTCGCTGTGCGCACACGTCAAAATCGGTGCACTCGCGATCTCGCGGATGCGTAAGCGATTTCGCGGGGTTTTATGACTTTAATTGCAAATTGCAAGTAAACTAATTGACTTTTTAACTTCTACTATCGGCGCAAATCTATTCGGCACGCGAGCAAACGATTCCGCGCCGAAAAATCGAAATTTTCGTTTTCCGCGTACTGCGCATGCGCGGAACTCAAGTCACTATATACAAAATGTCCTCCAGCGCATGCGCAAACGATTCGTGCTAAATCAAAATTTCGACTTTTCGACCCTTTGCGCATGCACAAACTCAAAATTAGTGATGCGCGCACCTCCCAGTGAGATGCGCTACCGTTTTCGCGTGTTAAATCAAAATTTTAATTTTTCGACCCTTTGCGCATGCGCAAACTCAAAACTAGTGGATGCGCGCACCTCCCAGTGAGATGCGCTACCGATTCCGCGATAGAGATTTTCCACTTTTTTCCGGTTTCTGAGCATGCGCGGTCTGAAAATTGCTGCGCGCGACCTCTAGGCCGTCCCTCGCGACCGCGCTCACGCGTATTTCCCCAAAAATGCGGAAATTTCCGCTAATATCCCTTACAGCGCGAATTCGGTGCGTAATCTGCTACTTTACGCCCCGGCGTGCACGTGAGTTGCCCAACAAAGATATCGAACGCTAAAAACCTATTATTGATAAAAAAGAATTAATAAATAGTGTAATGGATAATAAACAAATAATTGTTAATTAATCTCTTTGTTGCCCTCACTAAGTACTTCAACAATGCTCGGCCTTAACAAGGAATGTCCTCGCTAAGTACGTGCAGGCCGGATTATTCCTTCCAAGCAAGGTTATAAACCACCATTTGGTTATCCTTGCATACACTATACACTTTTGTCTCAATTAATTAATTATCCCTCTCGATAATTAATTATTCGCAACGCGAGTCTCGACGTTAACTAATCGAATTATTCCCGAACCTATGCTTTCCAACACGTTAAGGGCGCCAGTTGTAACGCGGATCAGTTATGGAGAGGGTATTAATCCCTCTCAGGGGTTCGCGGGGTAATATACGGGCGTATTCTACGCCCGGGCAACTCACCGTTGTAGAATCACCTGTAGACCGGCAGAAGCGCCTCGGCACAGGTTCCGTACATGCGAGCCCAGCTTCTATTGTAGAAAGCCTAGGCCGCTTTCCACTAGAACCGGCGCTGCGCTCTGCCGCTGCTGCCAACTGCTGCCCGCGAACTACCGGCTGCTCGCTATGACCTAGCGTTACCAGCGCAACCGGTCTTTCCCGCGTACAACGCCGCTCGGTCTAACCTCTCGAGCGGCTATTGAGATACTTACTCCCGCTACCGATGTTCCTCTAGGAGGCAATGCCTGCGACTAGCTGCAGCTGCTGAAAAGGGTAGAGGGCGGTATTCGGGAAATCGTGCATAGGTTAAGGCGCGCTCAATAAGTACTCGTGACTCGACTATTAAAGACAAAACAAAACGGGTTTATTGATAAAAGATGATTCGCGCTAAGGGACGCGAAACCCGTACAATTACTATACATAAAACGCGCAGGCCGAGACTTTCACTATCGCACGCACGCTCGCGGTTACGGCGGAGCCGCTTATGCGCGGGTGACGGGGGGTAATTATCTCGTGCTCCCGTCACCAAGAAACGCTAATATCAGTGTAGAGTCTACTTACTCGTGGCTGGCCAGCCATCGCACGCAATCTACGGAAAGCTGCCTCTCTCTCCCTCTCGTGCTCGTCCTCGCGCTCGCATACTCTCTCTCTGTCGCTCTCACTCCGCCTATAGATGGTGGCCGTCTCGCGATTCGCTGCAATGGTGGAGGCGCGGCACACACACGCAAAAAAACTGGAGACACGGGGCTCACAAAAAACGCGACTTGTTGCGTGTCACGGCGGTCGATAACATGGCCGCGCGTTCCCGCTCGTAACGGCGCGGCGGCTTCGTCTCCTTCTTCATCTGCTTGTCGCTTGATCCGCGTGGCGCTCTGCCGATCGCGGTACGTGTAAGCGCGCGAGATTCGAATCTCGCGACGCAGTATACGCGATTCCCTTACCTTGTATCGGCGCCTGTCACAATATATATAAAAGAGCAGCAGCAGACAGATTCTCCAGGAGTACAGCTTTCTCGTAGTATCACTGAAAAATAAGAAATCACGAGACAGTCGCAGACACAGATGTATGGCGGATTCACTGATCTCGCCTATAATCTCTCTGCACAAACCTAACCACGGTTGACTAGGAACCATGTAGAAACCTCCGAGATAACGTCGTGGGCAGCAGCGGATCTTCCTCGATCCCAGAGCAGCAACCCAACACAGCAACACTCGTACTTCCACCGTCGTGGTCCTCGGAGCGCATGTGTGTTAGAGCGCCGGTTGAGACAACGATGAAAACAACATGATTCTCAATAATAACGTAGGTATAACTTATAATTTTTTAAAAATCGTATAAAATAATCTTTTGAAATAATAGTAATTATTATGTTTTAGGGACATAGAGGACGTGGCCGTGGAGGAAATAATTTTCAGCCACGGGGCGGCCGTGGTGGCCGTGGTGGCCGTGTTGGATGTGGAGGACGCACTCATCCCTCCAACAACGGACCAACATATGCGGAACTACTGACGGAAAACCGCGTATTGCAAGCGCGGGTGGAGATACTGGAGAGAGTATGTACAAACTATTATTAATTTTACACTATATTTTTTATCACTCGTGCTCGGAAAGTGCCGCATAACGTCGCGGTTTTGCGTGAGTAAAATGGATATGAAAAATATTGTAACGCAAAAGCGATGAGCTATGAAAAATAACTCAACAGGTTACACAACCTCCAACCATTTATCAGCTAAACCTTGACGTTATGCGGCACTTTACCTTCGCACTCGTGATAAAAAATAGGATATGAAACTAATGCGGGAAGTTGTCAATTACGCATGCGGGTGGGATGTCGCACCAAGAGTGAAGGGAGTGCGACATGAAGCCCAAGTGCATGATTGGCAACTTTCCGCACTAGTTGCACAATGTACTATTAAAGCGACATATATAAAATCCGTGCTTTTCTTTTCAGCAAGTTAATGAGTTCCGCCGTCAAAGAAACGAAGATAATGCGCGTCGAAACGTGGAGAGAACCGTGCGCAATGTATTAGCTGGTACATTGCAGCAACAAGCTCCCCCACCAATTAACGTACTTGGTTTACCCTCTATGTATAGAGGTTTCATGTAAAGATAAATTTCAATCTTATATTTATAATTTGCATTATATAATAAAAACATTTTGTCAGTTTAAATTAGAACTGTTTACTATACTCCCCCTTTTGAAACCATCGTCCCATGCCTGAATTGTCCTTAGAAGGCTAGAACAAGGAGCAACCCTACTGTGCAACTAACACGTCACCATCAGAAACCATAGGAGGCACGTCTTCATTTCTTCGATTGTACGTTTTTCTATATTTACCTTTTATATTATAGCAATGATATTGCGGCTTATCCTTGTGATTCGGCTCCCATGTTGACATGCCAGGTTGTACATGCAAAAGTAAGAAGGTTATTGAATTCAAAAACTAGTTATTTATTTACCTTACGCAATAATTTAATTGGTTTATAGTCACCAGGGATAGATAGATAGATAGAAATTTATTCGTACATATATGCAAATATTTTCAATTATAACCATTATAACAATTACATCAGATAAATATACAATAATTACTTTGAGAAAACTATACATTATAGAATTTAAAAATATTGCACTGATGATATCACAAACACAAGTAGCCGGGGGATACTATAAATAATTGTATGTTGCACATCTACGTAATTCCCTAATATGCGTGGATCTCATATCCCCCACCTACTTGGGTTTAAAAAATGTTTAAATAATGGTCTTGCTTATTGTTGCACATCTATGTAATTTCCTAATATGCGTGGACCTCGCGTCCCCCAGCTACTTGGGTTTAAAAATTATTTAAATAATCGTTTTGCTTATTTTGTCAAGACTCCCTTATATGCGTGGACCTCATATCCTCCGCCTACTTGGTTTTAAAAATTATTTCAATAATCGTTTTGCTTTTTTCATGTCTACATGACTCCCTTATATGCGTGGGCCTCATATCCCCCGCCTACTTGAGTTTAAGAATTATTTAAATAATCGTTTTTCTTATTTTTTCATGTCTACATCACTCTCTTATATACGTGGACCTCGTATCCCCCGCCTACTTGAGTTTAAGAATTATTTAAATAATCGTTTTTCTTATTTTTTCATGTCTACATCACTCCCTTATATACGTGGACCTCGTATCCCCCGCCTACTTGGGTTTAAAAATTATTTAAATAATCGTGTTGCAGTTGTGCGTAACTCTTTTATATGCGGGGACCTCGTATCCCCCGCCTACTTGGATTTAGAAATAATTTTAATAATTGTCTCGCTTAGTTTCGCACATCTATGTAACTTAATTGTATGTTTGGTCCTCGCCTGACCCGTCTACTTGTGCGCTCCCTGTTTGAATGCCCGCGCTATACTCATGCCGCTAGAGCCGCTCGAGCGCCCAGTCGGCGAAGGCCTCTAGAGCGCAGGCGCCATACTACATGAACATATCGGCGCACTGGCCGGCCTGTCACTAGTCACTCTCTGTGTCGTGCTTGCGAACACCTCATTTTTCGGGTGTCGACGACGGAGCCTCTCACAGGGTGGTTAGAGAGCACGTTTTCTTCCGCGGGCCGAATTTTTTGGTGTATGCAGTATGCAGTTGTTCGAGAGTGAAGAGAACGACGACGCAGACGAAGAGAGAAAAGGACAATGTTATGGACGGTTAGTAATGACGAGCTGCTACGTGCCTTCACTTAAGTCAGTAGGCTTCGACCACGACGAGGTAGGCCGTCCAACACCGTGCACAGTACACCCACGACTTCCAGGAGGTGGGCTGGGCACCGTTCGCCACAGCGCCATAACCTCACTTACGGGATGCAACTTGCAGTTCTCTTATCGCGCTACGTCAAGTACTTTGAGCATGTGTTTCGGCTGCAACCTGCGAGCAAATGGGCGCGGTCGAGGTGTGCAGATGTGTAAAGGACAAAGAGACAGAGAAGAGGTGGCAAACGTCGCAGCAGCAGATCAATAGCAGGGTGCCGCCGTCCAGCAGAGGTCACGAGAAGGAAGCATAGGGCCCGTCTAGCATCTCGCACGCAAACATTCTAAATGCGAGGACCGCAGCAGAGGTGGAAAGTGGAGACGACAGCTGTTGCTGCGACGCCCGTCACGATGGTTGCTGTCACAACGAAGCCGGCTGCGATGTCAACGATAATGATAACGTCGACTTCGGCAGTGATCTGGGATCTTCCGAGAAGAAAAAGGAAAATATTGGTGGACAAACCATTCTGATGAAAACGTTACACAGAAGTCATTAAAAATGGTGATATTGGAAGCTATAGAGAATTGCAGACCGTTACTCCAAAACTGCAGAAAGGAAAAATACACAAAAATTGCATGTTCACATTGGAGAAAGTAATGAGAGGCCACACGAAGATAAAGAGCACAATAATTTTCATGCCAAAGATGCGGAAGACAAGGCAAATAAAGACAAGAAAGATAAAGAAATAAGTGCAAATATGAGGATTGTGAGTTAGCTGAAGAATCTGAGCAGCAATTGATCAAATATGTTGAAGCACCTTTTTGTTGTTTAGGCCTTGACAAAGTGCACAGTAAATGTGCCACAGCCTGTTACTAAGATTCTGTTAACTTTAGTTCTTGTTGCTCCAGTAGTAGCAGCTCCAATTCCAACTCCGGTAGCACCTATGCCTGTAACCTGCATCTGTAGAAAAGCCATTGGACAAGGTGACGAGATTTCTGCAACCTCAAGTACCACAAGGTAAAGTTAAAAACAGCATGAACAACGCTCAGCCTCCATATACTAGTCCACCTACTGGAAGACATAATACATTCTCTGAGTGGTTTGAAAATGATGATGATTATAAAATATCACTGCCAATGACACAGCCTGCTTCTTTGAGAATCCCCAAACATGAAGGACATGATCGCACTGGTGATTGGACTACACAAGTAAAGTGACACAAGATCTTGTACAAGCTATGGGAATTATACTACTATGAAGAAGATCTTTGATGATGATGACGATAAAGTAAGTCATTCAAGAATTTTTTTATTTGTTTTTATTTATTAGTCAAACGGGTATATGATATTGTGTGGGGCTAGTCGGTTAAAGAGACAGAAATAAAATAATAACATTTAATTATTTAAGTAATTATCAAGCATTGCCTTATCTTAAAGTTAAATTGTATGGAAAGGTTTATGAACAGATGAAAGGTGGTAGTAAGGTGATTAAAATATGCATCTGTGACAGTATAGATCTAAATATTATAAATGAATGACATTTTATCTAATCTTTGAATAAAAATGAATATGTTTTCATATTTTATGTAAAAAATATTATATTTTATATTAATAACATATAAGACGATAATCACATACTATAATGTGATGAAAAATTTTTATTTCTGTCTTCTTTTCCCACCATGTTGATACAAAATTTTCTAATTATTTTTTTCTGTAGATATCAGTCTTGAAATCTAAAATCACTAACAAATTTTTTTTGTATGGTTCTCCAGCATCTTCGCAAAGTCAATCTAGAAGTACCACCACCTCCTCTAGTGTTTATGGATGATTTAGACTGCTTCGTTTTAGATTGCTTTAGTGTATGTGTACCTATGTATTGAAGCTGTGTTCCGGTGATGACAATGAAAATACTTCCTGCTGAGGAACAGCACATACCTGCCTACCACAGATAACGAAGAAAGAGATTGCAAACGAGGACTACTAATGGGTACAACAAGAGGCTATGTTGTGTCACGGCCTGCCGTACCGACGTCGCGTATAAGCCGTAGTTGAAGTAACTCATACGCGCGAACGAGAGATGGCGCGTCGATGCAGAATCTGAGCTGCATCGACGTGATGACTAGCAGACCGCGGCGAGCCGGTCGGCCATCTTATAGTTCGCTACGGTATTCTGCAACCGCTTTTCTTTTCGCTCCACTTTGTTTCGCCCTTTATTAAAAGAAGTCTCGTCGGATTTTTAAGATTGAAGTACCGTGTAAGAGCGCGAATCACGAGTGTTTTTGTTGCGATAAACGGAAAATCGTGTATCGACGTAGTTCTGTGATTTTCGCGCGTTAAAGTGTATAGTTCAAGTGCGACAGGCTAGTATCACCTGCCGCACTCAAACCACTTAGTTGTGTTGAGGAAGGAGTAGCACTTCTTGCGTCTACTACACAGCAGCATCGAGACCCATAGATTCGACAAGGGAGTAAGACTCGACACGTCCGAGACCGATCACCTTGCTGAGCCGTTGTTAATCCGTATAGAAGGTAAGCGTGCACGCATTCTTCCGCGCCGCGTATTAGATCCGCGTAACCGCTTGTCCAGGCTCGTCGCACCTGGACGTCGGCTTCGAGTAGGCGTTCTCGTGCGGTGAGAGCAAGTGCGAGGTGAGAGTGTAGGCATCGGGCTCGCACTTCATCAAGGTTAAACGCAAGGTCAAACCACCGGCTTTTTCAAAGCCGGTGAGTGCGCACAACAGGTGCGCACACGTGTAAACCCGCCATCTACCCTCTCTGTCACACTTATACATGTGTGCGTCGCACGGCGATCGCGACTGCTCTCACACTTCGTCGCTTTACTCGGTAAACGCGCACGTAGAGTACCGCACACGTGAGGCGTATTACACTTCACGTGCGTGGCGTAAATTACCGCGAGCGCGACGTCAGTCTCCGAGGCAGAGGTAACGTGCTGGCGCACCGTTTAGATAGGGAATACGCGAATCGAAATTCAATTCTTTTGTATTACTAATCTATTACCAAACCTCAACTTCTTTTATTTAATAAACCATAGTCTTTTATTATTAACTTCAACTGCTCGAGTTGTTATTTCGCGACCTTAGTCATTCCCCGCTCCCCGCCGCCTCCGCGGTCGTTACGTAAGAGAAAACGTATCGTTTCATATGAGCAGCCGGTACACGAACCAGTGAACGAGAGGAGAGTTCGAGTCACTGGTGAGAAACAAAGCGCAAGTCTTCAACTTGCGTGTTGCACGGTAAGTCACCAGATTAGGTTAACATTGCACGACGTTGTAGCGTCTGTTACCTAATCTGGCTACTCAATCTCCGGGAGTTGAACCGAGAGATACGGAATTGAACCGCTAAGGTACGCAGGTGAAACGTGCCTTAGCCCGAAAATCCACCCCGTGACAACTGGCGCCCTAAACGTGTGTGTGCTTGGGAATATCGCGAAATTTTGACTTCGAAGGAGCAAAGTTCGTATCCCAAAAATTTCTTTTTGCGTTTTTCCGATTTTTTTAGATTTTTAGTAAGGAAGTGACTAAAGTACAACAACCAACCTACAGCAATCTCTCTGGGGGTAGAAGTTCGAAGATTTTTGAGAAAGATCAATATGAATTTCTGTATGCTACAAAGTTGGTATTTTGTTTATAGAACATCGTGACAAATAGTTAGATACGGTGCGCCTAGGCGGAATAGAAGTGCGAGCATGATCTTTATTTGTTTAAACAACAATAATAATTTGTTTAAACAATAATAAAAATTTGTAAGGAGAAGCATTAGGGGATTGAACACTTGACTAAATTTGTGACGAGCGTTCAATCGATACCAGTTGCTAGCCTAGTGAAGGCTAGTATAGACAATACCCTCAGGGGATTCGAACCAGAGACAAAGAATCAAACTGAGGGGTAGATTCGAACCCGCGGTGACCTGGCTGGCATTTAATTTTTTTTTTTAGAGTAAAAATTGTAAAACAGCTGAAAAACAGTGACAAACCAGTAAGTCGTGCTAAATCGGGATCGAAACACCAATTACTGGCAAATTAAAAAGAAAACCAGCCAGGGCGTTTTGAAACCGAGCGACTGGTATCTAACCCTCTGCAACTCGAAGTGAAATTCAGAGTGTGGAGGTTAGGTAGAACTATAATATATTATAAATTATTTATATATATTTATTTATTGATTTGTAAATTAAGAGGTGTGCCTTAGGGAACGATCCCTTAAATAGAAACCGCACACACAACCACACTCTGAAATACACATTCAAGCGCGTGCAAAGAAGACTACAAGCGAAACAAGAATTCAAAATGGCGCAGAATATAGAGGAAGCTATCGGAAATTGGTGCCAATGTTTGACGGCAAAAGAAGTAGACGATCATCTACAGACACTGAATTTAAAAACCAGCGGCTCCAAATTTGTAAAGATGAACAGGATGTCGCAGTGGCTGCTTGGAATATACAAACCGGAGGATTTTCAAATGGAAGAAGGGCAGGATGAATATTCCCTGCTCATAATGAGAGAAAACCTCTGGACTAGGTTCATTCAAGAACACAGCACGGAAGACCTTCCACCAGTATGGAAGACCATAACGGGTGAATCCATGGACGAACCACACCCGTTAACCATGCTGGCAGAGGACAATACGACAAGAGCCAACCTTGAGGCAACAAGGTTGGCAATAAAAGAAACCGCGCCGCCACAGCCGACAGAAAAAGAAATAACAGACGGTAAAACCACAGAAAATCCGAGCCAAAAGGACTCTGGCAATTTAGTAAACTAGAGTTCTGTGGTAGACGACACGACGCTGGCACAGTTTTCCGAGCCGATGGCAGCGATGACATCCGCATCCGGAATGAAGTTCCTGGTGCAAGAAGCATTTTTAGAGTTCTCCGGTAACATGATGCAGGAAAACAAAACCTTGCGTGCAACCTGCGCAACGCCAGGAGCAGCATCTAGCACCAGGATGGAAGACGACCGGACCACACAATGGAAGGAACACGTGCGCCTACAAGACACATACACGTATCAGTACCCCGTCGATCCGCATCGGGACGGAGCATCGACCCCCCAGGCGCATTTAGGTGACAGGACCCAGCCACTGTTGGGCAACCGTGGCAGAACCTGGGGGGAGGGGGGAGAATTCTCGAGAATGAAACCTCCGAGAACCTCGGCGCCAGTGGAGTCGAAGATTCATCGTTGAGAAGGCGAACCTTCCCCATTGTTGACGTCGGATTCACTGTCCGGAAATGGAATGTGTCCTTCTCTGGTGAAAAAGGCCAGAGTATAGAGGTTTTCCTCGAAAAAGTGGAAGCGTGTCGTGGATCTACCAGTCTGACGGAAGCTGAGGTATTCCAAGCCCTGCCTGAGCTCTTGAAAGGAGTAGCAGTCATGTGGTTTCAAGTAGAGAAACACATATGGAACACATGGTCAGACTTTCGTTCAGCAGCTCGTCGTTGGTATGGAACCGGAAGAGGTTATCAGCAGCGGTTATTGGCCGAAGCGACAGCCAGGAGGCAAGGAGAAGATGAGTTATCGAGAGACTTCATAACTTGCCTCCTGGTAATAATTAGAAAAATGGAGCCGATCCCGAACCAAGAAATGCAGCTCGACATGCTGCACAGGAATTTAAGGCCGGATATCCAGAAACTGGTAAGGAGAGCTGACTTTCGGGACATCGACGAGTTACAAGAACTGTCTCGGGAAGCAGAGATAATCCTCGAAACGGAAAGGCTTTTCCGACCTCCACCACCTCCGGATTTAACCATGTTACTGGAGGCGGCGTACAAAGCCAAAGCTTCAAAACCTGCGAAGCCAAAGCTCTCCGGTATTGGAGCCGGAGGGTATGATGGTCCCGCAGGCCAAGAAATGCCCCCATATCAGTCGATTCTGGCGGCGATTTCGAGGTTAGAAGCCGGGTTGAATGAGATGAGAAATAAGCAGAACTCTCGTCAATCCGGCAACAACCCTAGGAGAAAAGGCGATTATCGCCAAGATAAGGGCAAACCGCCACGGCAAAGGCTAAAGAGAGGAAAGATGAAGGAAAAAGACCCCCAACCAGTGGCGGCAAGAAAAGTGAAGGTGGCGGAGAGACGAGCCACAAACCCAGCGAACCTGCCGTGCCGATTAAGTGCTGGGGCTGCGGTAGGTTAGGATATCGTCGCTCGTTTTGCCCCGAGTGTTCGGGAAACGAGAACCGGCGAGATTAAATGGGTCCGAATCCGCCGAGACCATGAAAGAAGCCCCGAAAGTGTTAAACAAGGAAGTAGAGCGACCAACTGATCTGGTAGTGACCGCTAGCCAGGTCAAAGCCGAGCAATGCTCAGACGAAGCGAAAGTCGAGCAACGGAACACCTCCGTGAAGGAGCTCGAACCCAGTTCCAATCAGATCCCAGTACAACCCGACGAGTTGCATTGGTGGGTACAAGTGGGAATCGGAGGGTTCCGCATTCGCGCGCTCTATGATACCGGAGCATCGAGAACAGTGATGGGATCGCTCGGGTTACAGTTAGCAACAGAATGCGGACGTACGTTCCGACCAGCCTCTGGTGTAGGAGTCAGAGGTGCTGGTAATAATTTGCTCCACGTAACGGGACACGTAGACCTCCCGTTCGAGTTGGGCGGGATCAAAAAGGACGCTCTGGTATCCATAATACCAGATTTGGAGGTTGACTGCTATGTCGGCTCCAATTTCGTCCGTGCGTTCGAGACAATGCATGATCCCGTGGAGAACAAGTTGATAGTGGGAAAATCCGGAAAGAGTATCGGACTAGAACTAGCCTGTGTCTCCACGTCAGATCCAAAAGATCCGACAAAGATCAGGATCGCCACCATCGACACGATGAAAGCTTCTTCAGCGGGTCTCGCCGATATTACGCTGGAAGAACACCAGCGCTTACAAGCTCTTTTAACAAGAGTACTACCAGCAGTAGATGCTCCATTCGGCTGCATTAATTATGCCGAGCACGAGATAGACGTTGGCAAAACTCGACCAATCCGGGAGAAACAATACCCGATTTCCAGAAAATTGGAAAAGGAAATGCATCGACAAGTTCGAGAGGTGCTTGCAGCCGGATTCATCGAGCCTTTGTCGAGCCCCTGGGCCAGTCCTGCTTTCATGATGCCGAGAGCTGGCAATAAACATCGTATGGTGATCGATATGAGAAACGTGAATGCCGCCGCAAAGGGAGATGCGTATCCGCTGCCAAATATGGATCAGATCCTACGGAAGCTCCAAGCCGCCCGTTATATATCAACCTTAGATCTGAGCAGCGCATACCATCAAATCCCTTTTAAAGAAGAATCGCGGGAGATTACGGCATTCTCAATACCCGGTCTGGGGTTATTTCAATTTAAAAGAATGCCATACGTATTGTCGAACGCAGGAGCCACCTTTCAGCGCATGATTGCAGTCATAGGGCTCGAACTAGAGCCATACGCGTTCTCTTATTTAGATGACAGCATCATCGTGACAGAGACTTTCGAAGACCATCTAGCGATGTTAGAACGCGTATTGGCAAGAATCAATGAGGCAGGCCTCGCGATCAACCGAGAGAAGAGCGTATTTGGTAGATCTGTGGTAAAATATCTTGGTGTTCTCGTCAACCGAGATGGGTTTAGACCAGACCCAGATAAGATAGCTCCGGTTATGCAATACCCTGCGCCTAACAACCTAAAACAGTTAAGGCGATTCCTCGGTATGGCATCGTGGTATGGGAAGTTTCTTCCCGATTTCGCCACGATCGCCGACCCTCTCACACGCCTAACGAAGAAAAACTTCAGGTACGTGTGGGAAGAGGAACAACAACAAGCCTTCGACCACATCAAGGCACTCATAGCCTCAGCTCCGGTCCTACACCGTCCGGATTTCGCTTCGCGCTTTGTCATACAAACTGACGCAAGTGACTCTGGTTTGGGGGCAGTATTGTTCCAGGTGATAGACGGCCAGGAGCGAGTCTTGGAGTTTGCGAGTCGCTCGCTCTCTAAAGCTGAGCGAAATTACTCAGTAACAGAAAGAGAGTGTCTTGCTGTGTTATGGGCTATCGAGAAGTTTCGAGCATACGTAGAGGGATATAATTTTCTCGTAGTGACCGACCATAGCAGCCTGCGTTGGATTCGGTCACTGCGTAGCCGACAGGTAGACTAGCAAGATGGCCGCTTAGGCTGCAGATGCACAACTTTGAAGTTGAGCATCGCAAAGGGAGTCTCAACTGCGTGCCTGATGCATTATCGAGAATGTATGAAGAAGACGAGGACGAAGAACAACCAGTCGTAGGTGCCGTCTCGTGGGCAGTAATCACGAAAGACGAGTGGTACCTCGGCTGGCAGAAAAAGGTATTGAAAGAACCTAATACTTATCCTAGGTGGAAAGTATTAGGCGGCCAGCTCTACATGTATCGTCCAAATCAAGATATCGAGGAGGATTTAGGCGTAGATGACGATGCATGGAAACTGGTAGTTCCTGAGGAGAAAAGGAAGAAAGTTCTCTTGGAATGTCACGACGACCCTACTGCTGGACATCTCGGAAGGGAGAAGACCTTCGCGAGAGTATCGCAATATTATTACTGGCCGAGACACTACAAGTCAGTAAAGGAACATGTCAGAACATGTTTGATATGCCAGCAGTGCAAGTTAGAACAAAGGCCACCCCTGGGTTTGATGGGGCGGCGAGTTATTCATAAGCCTTGGAAAGTCGTCGCGGCGGATATAACGGGTCCTTTTATCCGGAGCAAGACCGGATTTGAGTATATCTTGGTCTTCCAGGATTTATTCACTCGATGGGTAGAGTGTATTCCTATCCGGAAAGCCAACGGTAAGACTATTCGAAAAGAGTTGAAGAATAGGATAGTATTACGATATGGCGCACCCGAGGTCTTCCTTTCCGATAACGGAACCGAATTTAAAAACAGGATAATAGACCAATATCTAGACGACATAGGGGTTCATCACTCTCATACTCCACCTTACCAACCTCAAGCGAATCCGGTGGAAAGAGTTAATAGAACCCTTAAGACCAGTATTATGGCATTTGTGGAGGGAAACCATAATACTTGGGATGAGAAGCTACCTGAACTAGTGTTCACGCTAAATAATGCACCCCATAGTGTCACTGGTAAGTCGCCAGCCATGTTAAATTATGGCAGAGAGCCAGTGCCTCCCGGGACTAAGAGGAGGGAGCAAGATCAGGTAGTAGAAGAGACTGCTGTTCAAGAGGACGATAATGCCTGGTTAGAAAGGATGAAAAATCTCAGCAATATGCTAGATGATGCTGGTCACCGTTCAAGAGAAGAACAAGAGAGGAATGCTGAGATATATGACGCCAGGCGGAGAGAACCGCAGTTCGAGGTCGGAGATCGCGTGTGGAAGAAGAATCGCGTGTTATCCTCGGTAGCTCAAGGAGTGATGGCGAAGTTGGCACCGAAATACGTTGGCCCTTACGGGATTTTGGAAAAGAAAGGGCCCAACACGTACAAACTGGTGGATCAGGAAGGAGATGTTGAAGACCTGGTCCATGCAGAACACTTGAAGCCATACTTCGCTGGAAAAGAGCCCGAGGATAACGAGGAAACACACGAGCGCGATATAACTGAAGGAAAGGATGACGTCGCCCAACCACCGGGGGAAGAAGAAGAAATGGCGAAGAGTGACCCGCCACTTGCGAGAAGAGACTCGAGGGGTTACCCTCAAGTACAGGCACCCGCTCCATCGGTACCCACCGGGCCCCCGATGTCTCTTTCTTCTGGCAGGCGTCTGCCCGGAGAACCGAGACAACCGCGACGGTGTTTCTTTTGCGGGCACCTCAACGTCCGTAACCCAGCTACCTGCCCTGGAGCCGCGAATCACGACCCGCTCAATTCTTTTTATTATCGGCAAAAATGCCAAACAAATTTTGGCCGATGAAGTGGCATTAGATTTTTTTTTATTATTATTGTTTTCATAAAGTTTTTTTATTTTTCCTATAACAATCGTGTTCGCTTGAGTATTCCTAGAACCTTAACCCTTTTCAGGTATTACCGACGCCGGATTGAATTGCAGAGACCCATATCAGGAGATAAGTGACATCTGGTTGAGGGGTGTCACGGCTTGCCGTACCGACGTCGCGTATAAGCCGTAGTTGAAGTAACTCATACGCGCGAACGAGAGATGGCGCGTCGATGCAGAATCTGAGCTGCATCGACGTGATGACTAGCAGACCGCGGCGAGCCGGTCGGCCATCTTATAGTTCGCTACGGTATTCTGCAACCGCTTTTCTTTTCGCTCCACTTTGTTTCGCCCTTTATTAAAAGAAGTCTCGTCGGATTTTTAAGATTGAAGTACCGTGTAAGAGCGCGAATCACGAGTGTTTTTGTTGCGATAAACGGAAAATCGTGTATCAACGTACTTCTGTGATTTTCGCGCATTAAAGTGTATAATTCAAGTGCGACAGGCTAGTATCACCTGCCGCACTCAAACCACTTAGTTGTGTTGAGGAAGGAGTAGCACTTCTTGCGTCTACTACACAGCAGCATCGAGGCCTATATATTCGACAAGGGAGTAAGACTCGACACGTCCGAGACCGATCACCTTGCTGAGCCGTTGTTAATCCGTATAGAAGGTAAGCGTGCACGCATTCTTTCGCGCCGCGTACTAGATCCGCGTAACCGCTTGTCCAGGCTCGTCGCACCTGGACGTCGGCTTCGAATAGGCGTTCTCGTGCGATGAGAGCAAGTGCGAGGAGAGAGTGTAGGCATTGGGCTCGCACTTCATCAAGGTTAAACGCGAGGTCAAACCACCGGCTTTTTCAAAGCCGGTGAGTGCGCACAACAGGTGCGCATACGTGTAAACCCGCCATCTACCCTCTCTCTCACACTTATACGTATGTGCGTCGCGCGGCGATCGCGACTGCTCTCACACTTCGTCGCTTTACTCGGTGAGCGCGCGCGTAGAGTACCGCACACGTAAGGCGCATTATACCTCACGTGCGCGGCGTAAATTACCGCGAGCGTGACGTCAGTCTCCGAGGCAGCTGACGTCAGAGGTAACGTGCTGGCGTACCGTTTAGATAGGGAATACGCGAATCGAAATTCAATTCTTTTATATTACTAATCTATTGCCAAATCTCAACTTCTTTTATTTAATAAACCATAGTCTTTTATTATTAACTTCAACTGCTCGAGTTGTTATTTCGCGACCTTAGTCATTCCCCGCTCCCCGCCGCCTCCGCGGTCGTTACGTAAGAGAAAACGTATCGTTTCATCTGAGCAGCCGGTACACGAACCAGTGAACAAGAGGAGAGTTCGAGTCACTGGTGAGAAACAAAGCGCAAGTCTTCGACTTGCGTGTTGCACTGTAAGTCACCAGGTTAGGTTAACATTGCACGACGTTGTAGCGTCTGTTACCTAATCTGGCTACTCAATCTCCGGGAGTTGAACCGAGAGATACGGTATTGAACCGCTAAGGTAGGCAGGTGAAACGTGCCTTAGCTCAAAAATCCACCCCGTGACAGTTGATACCTCCAGTACTTAAGCTTTTAGATCAGGTCAGTACTCATTAGCATTCTTTCCTAAGCGATGAATTAATAATCATAATTATAATAATAAGAAGCTTTATTAACATTTGGTTTTAAATATAAACGGTTACAATAATCAAAAATATTTTTTCACTCTATAATGATATGTGTTTATGTAAGTATTCTATTTGTGTGTTGTGTATAAAAAGCATAACATTACTTTATTTTCACAAAATTATCTCTCTCTGTGTGCGAGTTTGTGTTTGTGTCAGTGTTCTTGCTTTTTCTTCTTCTGTCTTCTTATGTTTCTGGTTCTTTTTTCTTCCTTCGCTCTCTCCTTTTTTTATTCTTTTCGTGTCCCCCTTTTTCCTCACATTTTGTCCTTCTCTCCTTTTCTCTCTCATTCATATGTCTATGTAAACTATTTTCCAGTACTTCAATTTTTCTCCTTAATTCTTCCATTTTTTTCTTTTTCTTTTTCATCCTTTTCTTCTCTTTTTTCCACATATGACACTCTTTCTGTCTACTGTGCACTTGCTTTCTCTATCTGTTCTGAACAGATTAATTAATCACATTAATTATTTTCTTGCACATCACAAGCGGATGAGGATAGCTTCCAGGCTATGTGTGTGAATTCTCCAGTTGACTGTGAAGGTGACAGCAAGGCTTAGGACATGTACATGCTGTTTTCTTTAGCTGGTCCACTCTTTAATAGGAATACTTGTGTATGGTAAATCATCTACAAGGTGAAACAAGGTGAGTTGAATTCGAATCATTTTCTTGATATATTTAGATATTACATAAATAATTGTATTTCAGACACAGATTCTTCCAAATGTAAATTGCATCGAGAGTTTAAAGAAATTTGATCCCTCTACAATTAAATACTCTCAGAAGGAAATGCTGGATCAGTACTTCAATTGAATCCTCACTGACAGCTGCATGCAAGGTAGCTGATGAAGGACAAGCATTACTTCAAGGCTGTGACGATACCCCTGCCACAGCAAAAGGTACTACTGCTAGTATTCGCTGCTCAGTGGTAACTTCAACATGGCATCAAAGTGGGTAACCTTCACTGATTGTGTTGCGAATAACACACCAGTTTTTACACATTTGTGTAAATGGGCAGAATCTGAATTTTACTAATGAGCTTTGCAATTGCAAAAGCTTTGTTACTCGGTTAGTACTGCGTTTTCTTAGCTTTTTGTGGTTATGCGTATTTTGTCAAAACCATCAGCCATAAACTGATCTTTAAGAAGAACTCTTTTCTATTTCTGTGAAATTCACTGATTTATTTGTCACTGTTATCGTATTTGACTCTGTAGTTTTTTATTGCCACATTCAATTGAGCACGTATGCGTTTTAACGCTACGAAAGCGCGTACAGTATCTACACTACGAATTGTGAACCGAAACTGTTTCATTAACTCAATTGTTTGGGTCACTATTTCATCATACTATGTATTTATATATTGTCATATAAGTTTTTTGTGAATATAGTGGCTTCATCAAGTTTTTAATCTAATTGAGCGGTACCTATCTCGATTTAAGAATTCCGATAGTCAAGGATTTTGTAGCGCACCTGAACTCCACTTAAGGTGGCTGATGCGTTTCGTGCCGCATCAAGTCGGGGCCCCGCAAGGGGCTTCTTTATTATTGACAAATTAAGTTAACGTATTTTACATAAATTTATTGTAAATAACTTCTAAGTATTTAAACAAAAAAAAGATTTTATAAGTAAGTACAAACTTTGCTAACTTGTCGCTACATTTATATGACTGGTCGCAGTGCGCTTGCGCAGTAGCACATTTGTAACGTTTGTTGTTAATATCTTTTTTGTTTGGTCGTTAACCTATAATTCTGATGATATCATTAGATTCTTCACAAAAAAATCTTTAATTTCATATATTGTTTGAGAATGCCATAATTTTTAATGAGGACATGCTGTGGGTGTTTACAAATAAATTGAGAGCCAAACACTTTAATAAATTAAATTTCAGTATATTATAAAACTGTCTATAAACTTAACTCTATTACATAAATTGGTTGAATAGTACAAAGCTTGGTTGAGTATCTGAGTGTTACAAGTTTATGTTTGAGTGTATGAGTGTTACAAAGATTATGTTTGAGTGTTTCTGTGTGAGTGAGATTTCAGAGAATTGCTGAGTTTGAATTAGTAACTTCCGTTGAGCTTACTGCTAGCATAAATACACACAATGAATGTTATTGATTTCTTGTGGTTGAGACTTGACAAGAATTATATGTGCAGAGTACTTCATATGAGATTACTGCTTGCTTGAGTCATCAAAATGGCTGTGTGTAGGTGTGTGTGTGAGTTTACCTTAGCTTCATAGAAATTGTATTAATTTGGAGAAGAATGAGGAAGCCGGTTGAATCACACAGTCCATAGAGATGAAGCCAATTGAGTTGTAACCGCAGATGAGTTATAGCCAGTGAGAGGAGCCAGTGAAACAGGAGGGTTGGTAAAAGCCAGTTGAGCACCGCCAGTTGAGTCTTGCGTAACGGTTACCGAGAGTGGTTGCCTCATGGCTAGCTAGAGGCAACGAGCCGGTGAGACTATGCCATGTCAGAAGCTGCCGTGTGAGAAGCACTGCCGTATGAAAGCACTGCCGTATGAGAAGTTCCGTTTGAGAGATACAGCTGACTGAGAGTATGCCGTGTAAAAGTCCATGCGACCTCGTTGCGAGCACGCCGTATGTACGTTGAGAGAGTGAGAGAGAGCGGCCTCGTGTCGAGCACGCTTCACTACCGAACAGTGAGCCGCTTTGTATGAGTAGATGCCGTGTGAGATGATCCGCTGAATGGGACGAGAGTCCGAGTATGAGGCACCATACTAGTCACCATGCAGCCTCGCAGCGAGCACACTGTAGACTATACCGGGTCTGGGTGAGAACTGCTGCCGTTTTAGTAGCAGCCGCAGACTGAGTTTTTCAAAGAGTGAGCACTTCCGTCTTCTTGGCCTTCACGATTCACTTCGCGAATCAAATCACAATCTCTCTCACATTTGCATGTGAGAGAGCGAGAGAAGACCGAAAAGCGCGAATTCACCTTGTGAATCAGTGTAGTGTCTCGGCTGTTCCGCCGAGAGGCCGCGAGGTGCTGCCGTGCCGTGGCAGCGCCGTGAGTCGTACCGAGCTGAGCATAACCGCGGGAATTCAAATTACTGAATTCCCAAACATTCCGCCCGCCATCAACCGCCAGGTTGATTTAAATTCCGATTGGCACTGGCAAGATGGCGAGTTTTGCAATTGGGCGGGTGAGTTGAGTGGTGGCCGTCTTTATTGTTACAACTCTGGTGAGATTGTCAGTTCCAGGGTGAAGTTGAGTGACTCTTGCGAGTGGCCATTTGCTTGGGGGTGAGTGTTCATCCGTGAGTAGTACCATGGAACCCACTTTGATCTCATGAGAGGGATGATGCCATTTTGAAATTGATTGAAGCCGTTGAAGGTATTGAGTTGACCAATGCTTCCAAAATTGCTGAGTGATCCGTTGAATGAGTTGCCATTTGGAAAGCCTTGATTCCTTGAAGGTGAGTAAGCTTGGTTCAGGCACTGAGTTCAATGCCTTGCCGATGAGAAAGTTCCTTGATGATGTAGTCCTGCATCTTCTGAGAGTAGCCATATACTATGTGAGGATTATCCGGATTGAGTACCATGAATTCCACTTGGTTTCGTAAGATGAGTGATGCCTTCTTGATGTTGATGAAGACCGTTGTTGAGAAGACTTGCTGCCAGAGTTACTGAGTCATCCATGAAGGAGTTTCCCAACTGGACAGCTGAAATGCATTGACAGTTAGAATCCAAGTGAAACATTGAGTTTAATACCTTGATGATGAGAACAAAGCCAAAGTGAGTGTATCTTCTGAATCCTTTTGGAGTGGTTGTAACGGCTTTGAGTTGAGCAAACCTTCAATTGAGTCAGCAAGGATGATGAAATTCCAATTTGAGAATAATGTTGTCCATGGTCTGTTAGCGATGAAATATTATTGAATTCACCACTGCTTTCCACTTACATTATACGAAATGCTGCAGGTGGGTTGAGTATCCATGGAGTGCCATCATTGATGTGAGTTGTACCAAGTTGAGTTTGTTGTAGAGAATGTTGCGAAGGTAGTTCTCCATTTGAAATAAACCATATGTATGCCGTATTGATACCATTCGGATGAGTAGCCACTGACCATGTATAGATGAACAGCTGATGACAATGCTGTGAGAGAGAGCACACAAATACAAATCCAGCACTTGTATGTTTTTGGATTCACGTCCCTTCGATGAGTTGATGAGTGGTCCTGCTAAATTGATCCCAGTGTGAGTGAAGAGTTGTGATGGGGTGTTCCAGTGCACTGGATAGTTGCCCCATGAGTTGCTGAGTCCGATGAGTCCGATACCTTGCACAAGTTACAGAATCTTGAGTAAATAACTTGGCCGGAACTCTGCTTCCAATAATCCAAATTTCCTGCCTGATGTGTGCAGAGTGAGTTTTCTCGGTGCCACCGAGAAATATTGGTATGTGAGAATTCCGAATGATCAGTGATGAGTTGACTGCACCGTAATAATGTTACTGGATGTTGAGTGATATTCCAGTTGAGTTTTGTAAAACCGATCTCCTACCATGATGATTCCATCTGAGTCTATACAGTCAATCTATTGAGTAGATGAATCCGTGGGACTTGAGATATTTCAGCATATTGAGTTCAGTATTGAAAAAGAACTTGCTGAGTTTTCTTGATCCAGAAGATTTTTTCTTTGCTGATTATATCAGCTATGAATCTCGTCTTTGTTGAACTTTGCCGTTTGCCTTAGAATGATCACCAGCTAGCATTAGCTAGCCAGTAATTTTGAGTAATCTAATGAGTAATGAGTGTGTATTGACGAGATCCCATGAAATTTCCTTATGTGATGTGGCTGCAGTGAGTGTGACCTTTGCCTCTTTCTGGAAAGTGTTCCCCTTTTGTGAGTCAGCTTGAGATGTCCATGATGATTGTCTTCCCTTGGTTGTTGGAACTATTCCTTGACTGAGTGTTACCCTCGTTCCAACAGATTCTTTCCATCGTGAGGCACGTGAGATTATGAGTGTGCATACCATATTCTGATCTGTCCATAAATGAACATCAGCGCTTGGCAGTTGAACTTTGTCCAAACATACCTTGAGTAAACCTTGCCGCTCTGAACTCCAACCTTGATATGGAGTCTGGGTTGAGTGTTGCCTTCCGTCTTGATGAGACTATAAATAATAATCCAATCGTGAGAAATGTGGATATAATATTGAGTGCTGTAGCTGTTGCCTGTTGCGAAGCATTCGAAAAGCCATTAGTTTTGAGACCCGAATCCAGTTGAGTGAAATCTTCTCGAAGGTGCAGCCATTCTTCGCAATTGAGTTGAACTTGTTTGTCCCATGAGTACTTGAGTAGCCACAGCTCTTGTAGGAGAGTTTGAAAGAATATCCACCGATGAGATTGTCCATGCGGGATCGAGTAGTGGTGAGTTTTGAGAAAGAGTTATCCGGTTGTGAATTTTTCTTGAGTGAGCGGCAATATAATTCTGATTTGAATTTATTCGAAGTGAAATCCGTTGTAATTTGAGTAATCTCGTGACGCAATCATCATAATCTATAAATTGAGTTGCTGGTGAGGAATTCCTTGAGAAACATCGACAAATTGAATTTACAATTTGGCTCATGGATAGCCGCCCGCCGTGCAGAATCCTGATAACTGCATGGCCCTTGTGAGGTTGCTGACCGACGTGTGTGAGTTGGTCCGGTTTATTTATCCATGAAATGAGTAGTACCATTTTTATAGATGCTGTCATGAGTGAAATTGACAGTAACTGCTTGAGGTACGCTTGAGCTTTGCCAAATGAGTTGTTCAGTGCGTCAGCCGATGTTTGAGATAACCTCACTTGATGGTTTCATTGTGTGAACAATGTGCTGCTTACACAATGCTTCTTTCTTCTTGAGTTTGCCTCTAGTTGTTGAGAGTGGTTCTTCTTAACCCAGAAGCGTGTGAGTAATTTCCTTAATTCTTCTGCGTTAAGTCCAATCCGATCTTGATGTATTGATTTCCATTGAACAGATGATTTGAATTGTTTGAGTAATGCCCAGCCAAAATTGATGATTCTGCGATAGGTTCTATCACACTGCTCTAGATGAGGTTAGATTGATAATTTGATCATAGCATTCAGCACCAATGAGTACATCCACAGGTTGAGGTTTACAAAATGGTAGGATCTGCCAAGAATAATTTCTGCACATGGTTACACATAAGCTGCTCACATTTCTCTGATGTCAGAGTTGATGAGAATTGGCGTAGAATGTGAGCAATGATCCTAACCTTGAGATTTTGTGGATGGGCTGTAAGTCTGTTTGAACCTTTCCTAATGTGTGAGTTGATTGCGTACCTCCAATTCCAATCATTGGGATAGATGAGCGTTGCCGTGGAGCGTTGAGTCTTCGAATAGCATCTTTTGAGATAAATCATAATTCTGATATTAAATAGACTCATGATCCAAGTTTATGAGATGTTACCGGTGTGTCGTATCATTCCAATGCAGTTGCAAGTAATGAACATTAAGTAAGTGAGTGTTGCATCTGAGTTGACCTTGAGTGTGAGTGATTGCGCCGAAATCCAATTTTGATTGATTTTATCCACGTGATCCATCTTGAGTGAAAATTCCATGGTCTTATACCTATGTGTAATATGCAGTTATTGATGCACAAATCCATCCTCTGAAGCACAGCAGTGTAGTTGTATCTCTTCATCTCGATACATCTGTTGATTATTGTGACCGCCACAATAAAATGATATTACTTGAGATAATAATGGAAATATCCAATAGGTGCAAGAGAGATGAGTAATGCCCATTCAATGTATCAATTCGACTGAGATGTTCTTGTAGTAGTCCGGTGAAGCATCTTACTGAGTAAGCTGCCAAGGCAGCGATGAATTTGTACACCGGCACAGGTGTGTGCATATGTACATCCACATGTAGTAAGAGTTTGTCCGTTCCTTCCTTGAGGTTATCCGTTTGAATATTGAGCGTGTCCAAGTCACTGGTGAGAATCACATCCATGAGTATGTCAATCTCCTTGGCCCCAGCATCCTCTCGAGTTTTTCCGACGTGGATCCAATGCATGAAAACAGTTTAATAATGAGTAAAGTTCACTGGCTCTAATACACACCACAGCATGTTTAATCCGGCTCGAAGGACCAAAATGTTTGAGAATGCCATAATTTTTAATGAGGACATGCTGTGGGTGTTTACAAATAAATTGAGAGCCAAACACTTTAATAAATTAAATTTCAGTATATTATAAAACTGTCTATAAACTTAACTCTATTACATAAATTGGTTGAATAGTACAAAGCTTGGTTGAGTATCTGAGTGTTACAAGTTTATGTTTGAGTGTATGAGTGTTACAAAGATTATGTTTGAGTGTTTCTGTGTGAGTGAGATTTCAGAGAATTGCTGAGTTTGAATTAGTAACTTCCGTTGAGTTTACTGCTAGCATAAATACACACAATGAATGTTATTGATTTCTTGTGGTTGAGACTTGACAAGAATTATATGTGCAGAGTACTTCATATGAGATTACTGCTTGCTTGAGTCATCAAAATGGCTGTGTGTAGGTGTGTGTGTGAGTTTACCTTAGCTTCATAGAAATTGTATTAATTTGGAGAAGAATGAGGAAGCCGGTTGAATCACACAGTCCATAGAGATGAAGCCAATTGAGTTGTAACCGCAGATGAGTTATAGCCAGTGAGAGGAGCCAGTGAAACAGGAGAGTTGGTAAAAGCCAGTTGAGCACCGCCAGTTGAGTCTTGCGTAACGGTTACCGAGAGTGGTTGCCTCATGGCTAGCTAGAGGCAACGAGCCGGTGAGACTATGCCATGTCAGAAGCTGCCGTGTGAGAAGCACTGCCGTATGAAAGCACTGCCGTATGAGAAGTTCCGTTTGAGAGATACAGCTGACTGAGAGTATGCCGTGTAAAAGTCCATGCGGCCTCGTTGCGAGCACGCCGTATGTACGTTGAGAGAGTGAGAGAGCGGCCTCGTGTCGAGCACGCTTCACTACCGAACAGTGAGCCGCTTTGTATGAGTAGATGCCGTGTGAGATGATCCGCTGAATGAGACGAGAGTCCGAGTATGAGGCACCATACTAGTCACCATGCAGCCTCGCAGCGAGCACACTGTAGACTATACCGGGTCTGGGTGAGAACTGCTGCCGTTTTAGTAGCAGCCGCAGACTGAGTTTTTCAAAGAGTGAGCACTTCCGTCTTCTTGGCCTTCACGATTCACTTCGCGAATCAAATCACAATCTCTCTCACATTTGCATGTGAGAGAGCGAGAGAGACCGAAAAGCGCGAATTCACCTTGTGAATCAGTGTAGTGTCTCGGCTGTTCCGCCGAGAGGCCGCGAGGTGCTGCCGTGCCGTGGCAGCGCCGTGAGTCGTACCGAGCTGAGCATAACCGCGGGAATTCAAATTACTGAATTCCCAAACATATATTGTACATTAAAAACTGCTTTTTTACAAGTTACTACGAAGCAATAAACTGTCCGTTCACATAAGGTTATGTGTTAAACGTACCTATTTATAAACTCAGTTTTTTCGATAATTTGGTCGTTGACTTACAATTTTCTTAGTACAGATCGAAAGTTTAATGTCTAAAGAACATATTTGTTAAGTTTCAGATGTATCTGCTTTTTTATAAGGAATCGCATGAGCCACCTTAAGAAGCCATTACAATCTGCTGTTAAAGATAACACCTGTAGGTGTGTTCTTAGCAACCACGTAATAATGTACAAATATGCACGATACTGACTTTATGAATATCTACTAAAAGTGATATTCCAGCAGTGATAACATCTGCGATTGCATTAAGAATCCTAAAAAATCGACTGCCGATTATTCTGAACCATCTAATACATGGTAAGAAGTGCAAGTCACACTATAAGGCAATGCGTTTAGCTCGAGTTGATTATAAGATTTTCAACTCATGAATGCACTGGTATATTCGTTGTCGATCGATGCCCCAATTACTAGTCGATTAGTGGCAGGCTACTCAATTTCACTTTATAACAGTCTAAAATTGTTTATAATACTCCTTAAATTTTGATAGCTTTTACATAAGCATTGAAATTGTTACTGAGATCAAAATTAACAAAATGTTATTCTGAGTCTGAAAACTCCACGTTTATTCTTTAACATAATTTTTGAGATATTGATTGCACACTCCTTTGCCTCGCACAAAGGCATTACCTTCAAGATTATATAATTATTAATCTTATCTTAAAATATCTAAGTCTTAAGTGTCTTGAATAGTCGTACGTTGTAAATAAATTGACAGTTTTTATTCTTTTACATGTAACAATGCTAGCTAACAAGCTGCAAAAACTAGATCTCTTATTTTTTGTTACATTACGGTTACACTCGGTTACAATCCACTATAATTTAATTTTGGCAAATTTCGAAAATATGAGACATAACAATTTTGGTAAATTTAAAATTGAAAATTAAAGAAAATCTATACATACTTTTACTATAAACACGATATTTATCGCATTAATCATACTGTCTAATTTTGAAACTTGGCCCTCGTGGAAAATTTTGTAACTGTTAAGTGTTCTCGCACTCACTATTTGTATTAAAATTCTAATCATAAAGTAATTAATTTTTACAGCAGGTTTCATCCGCAAATTTTGGATAATTTTTTTCATGCATGAAAAACTTAAGATACCGTGAATTAAATATGAAAATTATTTTATTATTGATAAACATGAACTAAAATATTAAAAATATGCAATGACTTGTTATTATGATTCTGGTATTTTATCGAAACTTAAGGTGGCTCGCGTGGTCTAGTAGACCTAAAGCTATGAACATTTTTTACAAAAATTCATTTACACATTCCAATCTGAAAACTGATATGACAGGAAGCATAGTTCTTAACATAACGGAAAATATTTTTGATGGAAAATTTCCAATTTTGCAAAAGTATATTTTGACCATTAAAAAAAAATTCAATAAGAAACACAAATCTTTTTTGTTTTTCATTCAATTTTAATTTGCAAGGTCTCATTTTCTTCCTTGTTAAATTTCAGGGGGAGTCAACGATATAAAAATTAAAAGATTTTCAAAACCTGCACAGTTATATGCAATTGTTTGTAGATTTATCACTGAATTTTATAAACAATTGCATATAACTTTGCAGGTTTTGAAAATTTTTCAATTTTGATATCGTTGACTCCCCCTGAAATTTAACAAGAAAGAAAATGAGACCTTGCAAATTAAAATTGAATGAAAAACAAAAAAGATTTGTTTCTTATTGAATTTTTTTTAACGGACAAAATATACTTTTGCAAAATTGGAAATTTCCTACAAAAATATTTTCCGTTATGTTAAGAACTCTGCTTCCTGTCATATCAGTTTTCAGATTGGAATGTGTAAATGAATTTTTGTAAAAAATTTTCAATGCTTTAGGTCTACTAGACCGCTGGAGCCACCTTAAGTAAAGAACGGTATTTAAATCTAGAAAGGATGACAAAATGTTTAAAAAATCTTTTGTATATTTACAAAACATTATCATAACATTTTTCTGTATATTCAGTTGATGTTTAACAACTTTAAATATACCGGGATGACTTGATTGTGTGTCCCGTTGTCTGCCCATTTGTTTACAATTTTTGCGAAAATTTTATATAGGCAACATGTTAGGGAGATAGGACGTTACTTTCCTTTTTGTGATTTCGATTTATTTAGCTTGTATTTATTAGTTGTATGCATTATACCCATAATATATAATTATGTATTAGTGTAGTAGTAGTTAGTGCATGCATTGTTTCATTAACTTAGCACTTTGGTATACACGAAAAAAATTGGTAATATGCAAAATGCATTTATCAAAATGATGCTTACAGTTTTATAAGCCATAATATAATCATATTACAAATGAAAGAAACATTATACAAGAAAAACATGGTCAGCGTGAATAATAATTTAATGAGAGATAAAAATGAAAAAAAATGATCATGATTCATAATTTAAATGATGAATAATAATAATGCTCTAAAATAAACACGATAAAATGCTAAAATGAATGGCATAGGTATAATCTGTATCTCAAATTGATACTTGAAATACTATATTCTCATAATATCTGGTAAATGAATAGTATTTATACAATTATGTAGTTAGTGCATGCATTGTAGTGTATTTGCCTTGAGTAGTGTGTATATAATTATGTGCATGCATTGTTCGATTAATTTAGTACCTTTGTATACACGAAAAAATTGGTAATATGCAAAATTCATTTATAAAAGTGGTACTTATAGTTTTATAAGCCATAATATGATCATATTACAAATGAAAAAAACATTATATAACCAATAATGGTCAGCTTAAATTATAATTTAATTTGAGATAAAAATGAAAAAAAATTATCATGATTCATAATTTAAATGATGAATAATAACAATGCTCTAAAATAAACACGATAAAATGCTAAAATGAATAGCATAGGTATAATTTATATCTCAAATTGATACTTGAAATACTATATTCTCATAATATATGGTGAATGAGTAGTATTTATGTAATTATGTAGCTAATGCATGCATTGTAATTTATTTGATTTAGTATTTTTTATGTACAAGAAATAACATGTCGAATGAATTTTTCAAAAGTTGGCTTTTATTATGCGTAATATAATTATTACGTATTCTAAAACTGATAAGTTGAGTACTAAATTTAGTACTAAATATTTTTAGAACAATAAATATCATACTAATTCTGTAAAGACTAGTATGTGTTTTATTTCAAATTTGTAAAGATAATTCTTAGTAAGAGAATAATGACAAAAATTGTTACTATGTTTCTGATGTCACAAGAAACAGAAGCAACAAAAAAGTAGTTGAATAATAAAATTAACATGGATATTTTATGTTTTTTTATGTATCGACTCTATACGCCACATTTTCTCAGTACATGATAAATAATTTTAAAGCGTGATCTATTAAAAATATTTTCAACTTTATATTTATACGTAAACATAACCTTAAAATCGACATATAAAAGGTTAATGTAGCTGTGCACGCCATCTGTGAATTTTTGTCTGAACTTATTATTTAATGCATAGTTGGCTACCCTGCCTCAACCTTTTTATCGACTGAGCCCCATACGAGTTTTGTTGAGTTTCACATGGCCTTAATAGTAATTGTATTGTTATAATTAAAATTTACTAGCATAATATACAGCATTATTTATCAATACGCGTACGTAAAAGTATTTTCGCTAACAGAATTGGATTTTTTCTCGCGCAGTATGTCGTCAGCTGGCAATTTTCATCCAGGGACGGCGCAAACTGGCTTTTCTTTGCCTGGGAAAAGTCAAACTGGCTTTTCTTCGTCAGGGAGGGCGCAAACTGGCTTTTTTCGCGGCAAAGCCGTTAGTTGGCTTTTCTTCGCCTTACACGCGTTTTTGGCTTTTCTTCATCTGTATCTATCAAAATCTACCAAGCGATTTACACAAAGGATTACAATAAAATAAAAATTAAGAAATGATGTATCTCTAAATAGAGTAAAGCCTAGACAATTCTATGTTGGCTTGAAAAGAATCTTTCTCACGAAATATTGAAAATCTCAGAATGGATAATTATATTGTAATTAGAGTATTCAGAAATAATCAATTTAAGTTAATATTTTTCAAATTAACATCTACAACCTATAGAAAAATGGATATCATTTTCTCAAAATTGTGAGAAAGTACAAATGAACCTAAAACTACAGTTAACGGTTGAGATGAAAATTCGTAAAGTCATTTAACTAAATTTTTTATTAATTCAGTTTTTATGCAATTTTATATTTAATTTAATGCTGCCGTCAAATCACTAAACCTCGAAATAGAAAAATCCTATTGCATGGATTTTCAATATTATTATTTTTGATTACCTTAATTTATATTACTTATCAGTATGTCGTACAATAATTGCACAATTAATACCCATACTCAAAAATCCAGAACTGAGATCTTACGTCCAAATTTCACCTATCTTACTTGAAAAGCACTAAAATTTAGTTAATAAATTGTTTTTTTTAACTTGCAAGTTATTGTATGGATCGTATTTCTTTTATTATTTCTTCTAGAATGCTGAGAAAATAGATTTTGAAGTAAACTTTTTAACTAAATTTTTTTACGAAAATATCGTATACAAAATCTTACCCAAGTTCTTACGTAAGATCTTATACACATACTCAGAAAATATTTGTAATAAAATTAATTTCTGTTTGTTAAGAAGTGCACATGAACACACATTTTGGGAGTAATTATAAAAGAAATATGACCTTTGTAACGTGAAAGATAAAACAAATAATTTTTAAACTAAATAGTATTTTTAGCATTTATATGGTTTCTAAGTTAGGTGAGATTTTTTTCAGTAGGAACTATTTATACTTTTTGCACAGAAAAATGAAACGTGCGCGCGCTAATGTGCTTCGAACACTAGTTTTGTAACAAAGTACGGCGTGACAGAACGCTAAGAGTGCGACTTATTGATCTGCAGGCCTGGGTTCGATTCCCGGTCTCCGCGTTTTTTGTTCAGATAAAATATATTATTTCTAGTGTTTGTGGTTTCACAATGGAACTGAAGTGTATGAGTGTACGTGACACTAAAATAAACGCGTCCGTAAAGTAGGTTGTGTACAATTTTTTCTCATCGTGAATTTCTCTTTACTATCCAGTATAGTAAAAATTAGGGTAAAGTTATACTAAAATTAAGTTGAATGCAAGTTTGTCTTCAGATTGAGCAACAGTATAACAATTTTTTGTGAAAAATGTACGTAATATTAATAGAAACATTTCTCTCCGTGTAATTTGACGAGTAAATTGACGATCGTTTAAAAAACATGTAAAATAAACATGCACAAACATATTTTACATTTGTGTTTCATACTATACGTATAGGAACAATAAATTAATTTGGAGGAAGCTACTTGCCAATAAATTGACAGCGGTTTTTATTTTATTAAGGTAGTACTGTCGCTACATCCCTAGTCAAAATGAGAGTACTTTTTATTTCTTGTTTTTTCGCGAGATATACTTTGTCAAAGAAGCTGCATAGATGAAGACACACCAAATAATGATTATTGGCATTGAATAATTCTATTCCTCCTAATTGTTAATAAGAAATTCCATGCAGAAGCGGATTTGTTTACTTTTTTGAGGTTAAATATGACTTTTTTGTCTTCAATTAATTTTCTTTTACTACGTATATCTACCAAATCATAGTTTTAAAAAATTATGAATGTTGTTCAAATATTTATCTCTCACTACAAAAATTCTTAATAAAAAGTGATCTGTAATTTTTACAAAATAATTAATTGAAACTACAAAAAGAGCTATTTCTCATAAGACACCATGTTAAATTCGTGATATTGAAAATGCTAATAACTTAGGACATATTCATCCTAGCCTCGCAGAAATTTCTTTGAGTCACTTTTGGACCAATATTAACCAGTATGTTAAGTTTTTTTAAAATCTGAACGGTATTTTTGTACCAACGGTACTACTGAACTAAAACTATCGACTGCCCGCGATTATTTGTAGTCGATACATTCATTATGATTGATAATCGACTAAGTATATAGAAAAATACAATTTTCTTTAAAAGTTTCTGCAGAGGTGCTGACTTAAATTTTCACGAAAAAAAAAATAATTGCTGAGGTAGCATGTTTTCGAACATATCTAGGAGACAAAATAAATAATTTTAATATTGGATGCTCATTTTTGATCGTCTTCATTCCTTTATTCGTAACAAATGATTCCATGATAAATGTAGATAACAAAATTTGTTTAAATACATTTTTTTGTTTTATATATTGAAAAACGTCTGAAGTACACATTCGTATCTAACTGGAACATCATTTTTTCTGGATTTTATACGCAGATACACATATACACACATATACATGCACACAGACTAGAGACGAAAGCGTTGAATATAATAACGCATAAAGGTACAGAAATGGCGTAATTTTTGATGGATTAACGTGCGGTTGTAGCGTAATAGATTTTATCATTAGCGAAAGGCGATGAAAATTATTAAAAATTATCGCTTTTCATTACTGCGCATGTGCAAAACCGCTTAACACGCCTTTTTGGCTGGCTTTATTTTTACAGAATCATACTCCCGAAGAAGTGGCAAGATGGCGCGATAGCAGGCAACCCTCGCGCGTACAGTAGGGATCCAAATAGACGCATGTTGCATTCCCTTCGATTTGGAGGGAACGGCCCACAGAAACAACATACTGGTGCACGCGTGGAACAGCACCATTCGAGATGCCGGGTACTACGAAATGAAGGGAATCCTTACTTGAGAACGTTGTATTGTGCTTTTTAAGGAACGAGATTTTCATGTGACTCCTTCTCTCCGTGTAGCGATGGAGTGACCAATCATTGAAAGCTTCGAGTTGTTTACCCCGATGCCCCACGCAAATTTAATTCAAATATCCTCTTTCAAGCAAAATGTAATAATATTTCAAGTTCATTGTTCATTTGACAAAAAGGAAGCCACCCCTACGGTAATATTATAAAAACGATTTATTACTTAGAAATTTAATTATATAGACAAAGTCTACTTCAACTGCAACAGTCAATTCACACCCGCTACAATAAAAAATATTTATAAATATATGTATATATAACTATATTTATGCCAATTCTATATTATTGATTTATCAAGTTCCAATTCTTATTTCTAGGTTAAAGTAATGCTAAGAGTATCATCTGATGATGGTGGTAGCTTTTTTAGTGCTGACAAGCGGAAAAAACAAGTGACATTAGTCGATCCTGCTTCAGGACTGATGTCAACTGTAGAAGATCGCAGACCCACCGTAGCAGCTCCAAAAATATTTGCATTCGATGCTATTTTTACTGAAGAGGATTCACAAGTAAGTGAACAGAATTAAAGTTTTGAAAAATTTCCATGTAAAAAAATTTTCCCATTTAAAAAATTTTAACAAATTTAAAATATTTTGAAAAAAAGTTTTGAAGTATCATAATATTATTTTTGTTAATCTTTTATTTGATAATTAATTTAAGGCGGAAAATTGCTCGTTATAAGATAGACATAGTATAATGCAGCAGGAATAACAAATTTTTAAAAAATTTTAACTCATTCTTGATTACTACCTTCGTATAGGTCCAATGATACACTTCGTCTAACCATTTGGATTTACACTAGTTTGACATGAGATAACAATAACCATCATTAAAGCCAAAGTTCACCTGGCAAGTTGATTGGTTACACTGTCAAATAACACATTATGGGCTATCTTCATCATCGCAAGGTTCACAGAATGACCCTTTGAAAGAGAAACGTGGTAAAGCTTAGATGGGGGAGGGGGGGGGGGTCTGGATACTGTATGCATAAGAAATGATATCGTCACCAACAAATTGATTGGCGAGTGCATTGTTGTAGATTATACTTTAGTTACTGCAGTGCATGACGAGCTAATTGGATGCGGCTGCAGCGTGTTGAGCCACAAGATAGTTTCATTTAAACATCAGTAATGGTTGCAAATACACTTCTACGATCCACCATACGGCTTATATAAACTGTTGCAATAATTTCCAGTCTCTCGTGTCCCACCCTGGTTCCGCGGTCCCTGCGTAGCAGAACAGGTAACAGAGAGTAGAATAGTGTAACATCATATAACAAATTGCAGCTATGTATCATTTTAATAAGCTGTGTTGATTTGAAAGAGATGTAACCTATTGAACACACAGCAAGTTGCAGTTTAATATTAGACAGGAAATTTTTTCTTGAGTACGATTTATAGGATCCCACCAAATAGCAAAACAATGCTGGCGTTAGTATAAATGATATCAGCGACCGAAGCCCCATTAACTATCAAATATGATGCAAGAAGTAGCTCATTGGTCAACAGAGTGCACCCGGTGATATAATTGATAGCAGTGGCAGCACAGAATTAGCTAGTTTGTAGTGGGATACCCTAACGTGTTAAGTGACGGTGACGGCGCAGCATAAAAGAGCTCATTAACGACCGCTGCGCGAGCAAATGAACTGCTTTGCCGCTATTGCCACTATGTTTCTTACGGATGCGCGTCTTACAAGTTGATTGGCGGCGACGAAGAGGAAAAGAGCCCATTGGCCACCACGACTCTGGCAAAGAAGCTATTTGTCGGCGTCGCTAGAGCAAGTCTCCATCGGAAATCCGTTTTCCCCTGTCGCATATCTTCATGCGTCTCCTTTCCATGGCGATGTTCCGATTTCTGCAGCAGCATTAGATGAGTAGCTACCGTGAAGAAAGCTGCGTCCAGGATGGCATGACATCTGCAGGAGCGCGAACAAGAGGAGATTCGAATGGCACACTAATTTACAGCTATAGTGAAAGGGAGAGCCATGCTGAGCCGTTGAGAGTAGCAAACCACACCATGCCGCAACGCTGCACAGTGTCGAAAAAGTAAAAATTTATTTCAAAATAAAATATCTCCTTATAGGATCAAACAAACTGAATCTACAAGGGCTGAACATTTTCGTCTTGCAATGTAGAATATGGGAAAAATGTCCCCGATACTAAAGTTTTAATTCTTTGTTCGCTCAATCAATATAAACGTCTATTTACCCATTTTTCGAAGAATTTTATGTTTTATAAGATAACTAACTTTTCTTAGGAGCCTTTACATAAAAAAGAGAATATAGAAGACCCATACGCACACACTCTCTCACACACACACACACACACCGCATACCCAGGCATGCACACACCCACACATGCACATACTCGCAGACAATCACAGACATATACACACACCCAAGTACACCCATACATAAACCCAGGTACACACACATACAGACCCAGATGCACACACTCAGGCTCACGCAGATATACATATACTCCCAGATAATCTCAGTCACTTACACACACACAATCACGCAGATACGCATACCCAGGCATACATATACACGCACGTAGGCAGACACAGACAAAAGCACGCACACCCAAGCTCAAACAGATATACAGACACGGAAAATAGTAAACAAAGCACTCTCCATAAAACCGAAGCCGGGAGACCTCTGCGACATATAACACTCGACGTAAAAAATGCCTCCAACACGGCCAACTGGGAATATATTGTTACACTCACACACACACATACAATAACCAATAATAACCATAATTACAAAAGAATAACGTATAACTTTATTTAAGATCATAAATACACACAATAAAACATGTTATCAACAACAACGTCTCGAATCAACTAACTAACTCGAATCAAGAACAACAAACTAGTCGCTTGACAACGCTTTTGTTCTTATATTCGATGATGGTAGACAAACACATAACATTATTCTCCCTTCTTTCAGATTGTCGTCCCGACAATCAGAATTGGTCCATTTTGAATTCTTTAAATCATTTTGAAATCATCTTGAAATCATCCATTTTTAAGCGGGTTGATCCTTGACTTATCTGGTCAGAGAACCCGTCTCTTAAAAAAATAGAATCATCATTTTTGGGTCTCATCGTGTCATTATTCTCCATCCTTTTAGATTGTCCCGACAATCTTAAGATAAAACGAAAGAGAAGACGTCTTCTTCAAGCGGGTTGATCATTCGCACACGGCCAAAGGGCCCGTCTCTTGAAGAATAGTTCTCCTCTTCCAAAACCGAATCAAAATGGCATCATCTTCAAGCTGGCTGATCCTTCGCACATGGCCAAAGGGCCCGTCTCTTGAATAGGTCCATCTTGAATTCTTGAAAACATCTTGAAATCATCTTGAAATCTTTTTGAAATTGTCTACTTTTAAACGGGTTAATCCTTGACTCATCCGGGTATTTTCATGTCATTATCGGTGGGTAGAGTCTTGTTAGTAATTCTTGGACATAAGTGGGGAGTTAGCATGCCGTGGTAGCTCACCTCTGCCCTGCTCTGGTATTTGCCCTGTGTCTCACGGGAAAAACCACGGCTCAAAATAACCGTGAGCAGAGCAGAAAAAATTACCTATCGTGGCAAGTCGTTATTGATCAATATGAATGATCTTCTTTTTGTGTTTTGGTGTCTTCTGGATGCAGAAAACGACATAATTAATCTTCTTAACAGACAGTTTCCGAACATACCTTCCATAATTTGAATATTCTTCTCCTTCGGAAAGATATCCTCGAATAAAATCCAGAGGAAGTCTCAAATCAGTCCCGGTGTACATCTCCGCTGGAGTGGTCTCAATTGTTAAGTGTACTGATGATCTGTAAACTAAAAATACACAAGGAAATCAAACGATCCCAATCTTCTTGGTTATCTGATATCTATTTAGATAAGTATTCGAGTATCGTCTTATTGTCTTTCTATCTGATCATTCGGTTATATGTGTAATGGTGTGGCCCTAGTTTATCGAATTCCTAGCAGGTTGCACAATTTTTTAACCAGTTTAGAGTCAAAGTTACGACCCTGATTGGTGTGAACTGAAAGTGAAAGCATATATACGTATACACAATTGCAATTAAATTGAACTCATTTAAATACTCAGACAAAGGCGACGTACTATCAGTTGGTTATCATAAATATCAGATTTTACGTTATAACCTAACCTTAAATCGATTGGTGTTACCGAATTTTCAACAAGTGATCTCGTGTTTCCAAATGAATTATCATCTAACCTAATAAGCTGTGTGTTCTTGTTACTCGTGTAGACTACGGAGGTTGTTGGTGTTGTTTGTGTATTAGAATGTAGGGTTGTACTCATCTGGTTTAATTTTAAAGCTCTAAGAGCGTTTCATGAAGAATAGTAGGCTAGAGTACACCGACCGTCGGTGAGATGTCAGCGCCGATGAGTCATCGGTCATCATACGTGTATCAGTCCCCAAGCGTGCACCACCAGCCGCAAGCGCATGCCATCAATCGGTGTCGGTAGTATTAGCCGCAGTAGTTTCGGCAGCAGAAACTTCGGCAGCAGCCCGTGCTCTGGTCTTCGATTGGAAGGGTACACACAGCGGTGTATGCGTTGTTTTTTTTCTGATTTTTCAAATCCGCCCATTTCGTCTTCAAAATTTCGGATGAACCCCTAAAATGTTACACTCACACACACATATAATAACCAATAATAACCATAATTACAAAAGAATAATATATAACTTTATTTAAGATCATAAACACACACAATAAAACATGTTATCAACAACAACGTCTCGAATCAACTAACTCGAATCGAGAACAATAAACTAGTCGCTTGGCAATGCTTTTGTTCTTATGTTCGATGATGGTAGACGAACACATAACAATATATATAAATCAAGCCCTTAAGGAAGGTGGTACTATAAAAAAAGAGATCGCGAAAGGAGTCGCTCAAGGTTCAGCAGGTGGCCCTACGATATGGAACATTCATTATGATGGGTTACTGCGGCTCAAAATACCTAAAGACGTGACTCTAGTAGGATACGCGGATGACGTGGCCATGGTGGCAGTAGCTGTAACTATAGAAGAGCTAGAGCGGAAATGCAACGAGAATCAATATATGCCTGAATCCATCTCAAATCGAACAGCCAGAGTATGCCTACCACACCGATCATTTTGGAATCAAATTATTGCTGTTCTTCTCGAAAAATGATTCTATATGTATTTTTTCATTTTCGATTGCACTAAAATGACATCCGGTTGACAATGTCAAAAATTTTTTACAAAATCCTAACTTTCAAATTTTATTTTTCAAGGTCATTTTCAAACAGCTGCCAATTTACGAGTTTTTTAAGTTTTTGAGTAAACTATACGCAATCTTACTCAGATTAGCGCCTTCTTTGCTAAATACTTTATTGTTGAGGTGTGGAATGGTGAATAAAAAGAGAAGAGACACCTTAATAGGAAAATAGAATGATTGATGTATTAAAGCTTAAATACTGTAAGGACTATAAGGCGCTTCATCGCGCCACGCGCATGATGCTCACTGCTCAGCGTACAGCAGTACAAAGAGAGAGAGAGAGAGAGAGAGAGAGAGAGAGAGAGAGAGAGAGAGAGAGAGAGAGAGAGAGAGAGCAGCGCGTCGTTCGCTGCTGCTCGACTTACATACTCACGCACACACTAGGGATGGGAAACTTACATGTGTGCGTTCAGACTCCTACTTGCGTGCTCCCGATACAGTCGCCCGCTCGCACATAATATACACTTCTTCATACGCACAATATAGATGTATACTATTTTCAACATTTATGTATAATACGAGAAGCTTGCGTATTATTTTTCGTACCACATACACGATATTGCTTTATATATAAGTATACTTTGCAAACTATTGCCTTTACTACATTTTTCATACTTTGTTTATAATACAAAAGGCTCTAGTGTTTATCATATTACTCTTGCTATCAACTTCACCTTAGGGAACGGTTGGTACAAAAACTCTTAAATTCCAATTTATTTCTCCTCGCTAACAAACCCTGCCAGTATTCGATCAAAAAAAAGTCACTTTAGGACCTCTTTTTAGGTCGAAAAACGCTGAAAATTACTAATTAACGCTGCAAACTCCACGTTCGGTCTAAAAAGGTCCACTTTGCGCCCTAGGTACACAATATACTATTTTGTGACACATACACGATTTTCGTAGTTTCTTGGAAGAGGTCCTAAAGTAACTTTTTTTGACAGATTGAATAGAAAAATCCATTCACACCCGGCGGGCCCAAAAAATTCATTCGCGCGCCCGCCTTGTGCGCCCAGCGGGCGCAAAAATCCATTCGCGCCTAGCGGTAGCAAAAAAATCCATTTGCGCCCGCTACTCTAAAATTTCGTAATATTGCAAATATCAATTTAGCCTTGCTTTTTAGGTTCAAAAACGCCGAAAATCAATAAATGTGTCACAAAAAATATGGTGTGCATATAGGGCTTAGTGGACCTTTTGACCTTGTGTGTTTGCAGTACTCGTCTTCGGTTCGCAAAACGCACTCGTCTTCTACTTGTGATAACTCACCTATGACTCGTACTGCTAACTCCATACTTGGTCTAAAAAGGCCCACTTTGCGCCCTAGGTACACAATATACTATATTGTAACACATGCACGATTTTCGTCGTTTCTCAACCTAAAATGAGGTCCTAAAGTAACTTTTTTTTGACCGATTGGATAGAAAAATCCATTCGAGCCTGGCAGCCCCAAAAAATTCATTTGCACCCGCCTTGTGCGCTCGGCGGGCGTAAAAAAATCCATTTGCGCCCGCTACTCTAAAATTCTGTAAAGTCGCAAAAATCAATTTAACCTTGCTTTTTCGGTTCAAAAATGCCGGAAATTAATATGAGTCACAAAAAATATGGTGTGCACATAGGGCTTAGTGGACCTTTTGACCTCGTGTGTTTGCAGTACTCGTCTTCGGTTAGCAAAACGCACTCGCTTTCGGCTCGTGCTATCTCACCTACGACTCATACTGCAAACTCCACACTCATTTTACAATGGCCCACTTTACGCCCTAGGTACATAATATACTATTATTAATACAGTGCTGATTTTGAAACTTTTTTTTTATATAGCCTCAAAAAATATATAGTGAATATAATTATACGCTACATTCTCTTACATTTCAGAATCCAAAAAGACCGTTTTATTATTTTTTTTTAACTTCAATATTTCATAAACAACATTGGAACAAGATTGTCACAGTATTGTCACAATATTGTGTGAAGAATGAGTGCTGTATGGGTATATGTAAGAGAGTCGGATCAAGGTGTTTTATTTTCTTTGGTTTAAGATTTTAAATTTTAACAGTTGCTATACATAGGGTAATATTATAGCCAGCTTCCAGCAATGTCATGTAAATGCTTTTCATTTCATTTCATTTTATTACACCGTATGCTTTTACAGAGAGAATATTTTTGTATAATTTTGTTATAGTGAAACGGTAACTTCACTATAAATGTAGCATTTTCCCCTCTGTACAAAAGTACAATTTTGATCAATTTGTGTAACAAAGTAATCTATTTATTAGAAACAATCTGTGTACTTTTAAAATACTAGTAATTAGTTAAAAATGTTTTATAAAAAAAATATTTAAGAAATATTAAAGATTTCAAATAAAATGCAAATAAAATCATATAGCTTCTCTTTTGTTAACAGGATCTCTGTGTCATACAATCATAATATAACAATCGCTAAATAAAAAATTAAATGTTTCAGTGAGCCTGTGAGCCAATGACCTTAAGCATCTTGAACTTGAACTCAGATTTCAAAGGTATTTGAAGGTCAAAGTAATTTTTTTAATGGAAACCCCTATTTTTGATAACGAATCCTGAAAGAGCAGGAAACTCTACGTCCAAAATAATAATTTTCATTTTCTTCAAAGAACATTTAGAAGGACAAATCAAGGTAAAATACTGAAAATTCGCTCAAAACCCGTTTCTTTTTCATTTTTAAGGATAGCAGTCAATTTTGAAGTACACTGCTTAGCAGCGGTAATAATACAGGCCACTGCTCAACAGAGGAAAATTCCGTGTACTCTGTAACCGTACATCGCTGAGCTGCGGTAATTTGCATATATCTGGTGAAAAATTTACCAAACTTTTTTTACAGTGTGCCACATATATTGTAAAAATATAATGGCACAGCTTTATCAGTTACTTTTGTAATTAAAGGCTTATGATAAGAAATTTAGAATTTAATTTATTAAAAATACGATATTCAACCTTAAGAATATAGAGTTAGAATATTGAGTATATTTTTTTATAGTGTAAACAGTGGACAGAGAGAAAATATGAGCAAAAGATTAAAAAAATATGACCTTTGAAGCATGATATGATTGAACGCTTGAAATTGAGCAAATATATTATAGATTTTAATATCTGATTTGTAAATTAAATTATTTATGAAGTAGCTTGGTAGCTTTCGAATGGTGCTATGCATTTTGAAGAACAACATGTTATACTTTAAGAAAAATGGTTCTGAACTTTCCATTCGAAAAGTGTTTGGAAGTAAAAAGAATAGCATCATTGGAAGGAGCAGAAAAAATCTATTGGTATATGTCTCTTGTTTTTTTCTGAGAGACTCAAAATAGGATTACGAGCTCATTTATACCAAGGCCGAGTGTGAGGTACGTTCAAGCGCCATCTTGTTACTTTTGAGCCCTTCATTTCTTCAATTTGAAAATTTAGGGGTAGCTTAAGACTTGTACTTTCGAATGGTGATATGCATTTTGAAAAAAAAAACATGATATACTGTGAGAAAAATGGCTCTGAACTTTCAACCCGAATTTTGGACCAGAAGAAAGAGTTTCAGAGAAAAAGCACTAGCACCACTGGAAAGAGCAGGAAAAATCTATCGACATATGCCTTTTGTTTTTTTTTTTGTGAGATTCAGAATACGATTACGAGCGAATTGAAAAGAGCGTGTTTTGCACGAAAAATGCGTCGCGCGCTTCCGCTGGCTGATTTCTGGTGGACGCTCCCATAGGTACTGTACGTGGTGGCCGACTGCGACTCTCTCCCTCTCTCACTCTATCGTGCGCGCTGCTGCTTGTATTCGTATAGGTACTGTATGTGCCGGGCAGTTGCGACTCTCTCACTTCTATGCACCGCACTATCGACGCGCCCTTTCTCCTCGGCGCCTGTCCCGATAGTTGTGCGCAGCCCACGCCATCAGCCGTCAGCTCGGCTGTTCTCTCTCTCTCTCTCTCTCTCTCTCTCTCTCTCTCTCTCTCTCTCTCTCTCTCTCTCTCTCTCTCTCTCTCTCTCTCTCGCGTACGTTACGTCTCTCTCTCCGCGCCGCCCCCCCCCTCTCTCTCTCAGAAGTGCGGCAGGGAGGTGATGCGAGCTAAGCGTGCGCTCTCCAACAACTACTTGACATCGTCGGATATTAAGTCCAAGCTGCTTAGACCGGACTCTGCTGCCTGCATGCCGAGATCTTAGATATTTATAAACGAAATGCTTCCCCGAGAGAAATTTTTGTTTTTTAAGAGTTTGTGGGCCATTGCTCAGTGGTTGGGCTTCAAATACGTCTGGCATGCGACTTACAAGCCATTCAAACGGCGTACCAGTCTGCTCCAAAACAACATCCGCCCATAAATAATTCGCCAAATGACGTGGCTAAAAGCAACAACACGGCTGAAAAGAGGCTGGGAGCAGCGCAGGTTGTCGAGTCGGCGCAGGCCCCATGAGTGGGTCCAACTCCTGTGGATAGTGGAGGGGTGGAGTGCCCGTTCAAGGGGAGGGGGGGGGGTTAAGCATCAATTCGACTAGACCACAGTGGTTATTGTGGCACCATGGGGCAGACAAACAAACCCCCCACCACCCGACTTTGAGGTCATTGACCCTTTCTGGTGGTAGGGGGGTTTGTTATGGCTGCCCCATGGTGCCACAATATTCAAAATTCAAAATTATGATTTAAACTTAACTCTATGATTTCAAAATTTAAAATTATGATTTAAACTAAGTGGTATTTTAGGATAGGAGTATGAAAGGTTAAGTAAAAACATTCAAAATTTGAAACTATGATTAGTCACAGACGCACACACACACACACACACACACACACACACACACACACACACACACACACACACACACACACACACACACACACACACACACACACACACACACACACACACACACACACACACACACACACACACACACACACACACACACACACACACACACACGCGCGCGCACGCAGGCACACACGTAATGGTCTATTTATGACTACACACATGTGCCACTTTCTTAACTTATATGTTCCTGATACATGCTGCGAAAAAACTGCAATAAAAATTAATTTATTATAATTTCCAAGTACACAAACTCCCCTTTACATAAACCTCAAGGCAGGATGAGAAAATAGAGAGAGTTTAGTACACTGATCGGCATATTGGTACAGTATTGGTCCGATTTACTACCGGAAATTACGGTCAGATCGATTCACGGTATTAGACTTTTTTATAAGGTACCATATCTTCTTTTAAATGAAGATGTTTTGGAACCTCATTGCTTGATCGATTTCGTTATCGATACATTGATCAGTCTAATCGATGGTTATATCAGCTCGCGGCATTATACTTTTTTACTACCTACTTTACCCTGTAACCGTTCCGCATATTTATAACTTTCATTAACAATTAATTTTGTTATTGATTCGGTATTAGTAAGGTATTGGTACAGATTTCTTGAAAATTTACATACCCATTAATTCGCGGTATTGTGCTTTATTGTTAGGTGCAACATTCTCTTTTTATTGGATGTATTTTGGAACCTCACAGATCGATTGATTTCGTTATCGATATATCGATTGAACCAATCGATAATCATTACAACTACTTAAACTCTTTTCGCTGTTTGTTTCTTATGACAAGTACAAGGGTGAGACATTATCACTTGTATGACTAGTAGTTCGTTATAATATTCATCTGATCAGATAGTATAATGCCCTACTTATGACTATTACATATGTGACACCTTCTTAGCTTATATGTTCCTGATACATGCTACGAAACTCTACAATAAAAATTAATTTATTGTTATTATCAAACACACAAATCACCCCTTCATGTAAACCTCAATACAGGATGAGAAAATAGAGAGAGTTTAGTAAACTGATCAACGTATTGGCTCGATATTGCTATGATTTTCCACTGGTAATTATAGTCAGATCGATTCGCGGTATTAGACTTTTTTATAAGGTACCCTATCTTCTTTTAAATGAAGATGTTTCGGAACCTTATTGCTTGATCGATTTCGTTATCGATACATTGATCAGTCTAATCGATGATTATATCAGCTCGCGGTATTATACTTTTTTACTACGTACTGTACCCTCTAACCGTTCCGCATATTTATAACGTTCATTAACCAATTAATTTTGTTATTGATTCGCTATTAGTAAGGTATTGGTACAGATATCTCGAAAAGTTACATTCAGATTAATTCGCGGTATTGTACTTTATTGTTAAGTACAATATCCTTTTTTTATTGGAGGTATTTTGGAACCTCACAGGTCGATCGATCTCGTTATCGATGTATTGATCGACTCAATCAATTTTCGTATTAGTCAAGAGTAACATAGTTTTTACTACACAATATATTCTTCTACCAGATGTATTTTATAATTTGCTTATAAAATATTATTTCTGGATTTTCGTTTGGTTTTTGTAATTCTATGTTTCATAAAATATTTTACGAAGCTGTTCCATTATAAAATGCTGAGTTGTGATTATTCTTGTATGCTCTTGAAATACTAAAAAGTGTCTATCACTTCAAAAGATGTTATTTTGTAGTGCATTCTTTCATCCCACCACTGTCACCGATTTACGTGGTTTCAAAGCTCTTTGGCGGGTATATAAGCACCTATGGTACCACGTAGATAACAGTTCACTCTGTCTGCACTCTTCGAAAACGACCAAAAATTAGTTGAATCAGTAGTCTAGTAAGATACAAATAAAATACTTATAAAATATAATTCGAGGCCTCGTAGATTTCAATACCAGCATATACATACGCCAAGGTAAGTTTTTAAAGTATTGATATTATTTCAAGTTACATTATAAATGAAAAGTATCTTATTAAGCGATTCATATTTTAATAAAATTACATGGAAATGATCAGAGTATTTTTACATATTCTTACAATTTAAATAATTTTTCGTAGATACAGATATCACTAGCACTACAATGGATTCACGTTGAGAATCATTAAGAATTATAAGGGTTATTTATCATATTGCAATCGTAAGGCATAACATTATTAGAACATTTTGTGACAATCAATGGCTTAAAAATATAAAAACACTTTCTGAAGAAACATTGATTAGAAAACTACGGTTTATTATTAGTCTTTGTTCGTTACGAACAATTTTATACATTTATAAACGAGGTATTTTAAATAATAAGAAAACAATCTTTATACTTGCTGAACACTTCAAATCACGAAATTTATACGATTCACTATTTACTACCGATATCATGCGATAGTACAACCACTTTAAACGTAAGTAAATTTCGAACTTATTAATATTATTTACTTACTTAAAATAAATATTCAAAATTTTACAGAACTTGATAGTTTTTATAGTGACGATGATGGAGACGATGCGCTCTTCGAAAATATCACGTCTGGTACGATAAGTGATGTCTTTTTATTTTCTATTGACGCCATATATACTAATCTTATTTAATAATTCGTTTTTCAGATAATACAGATAATGCTACAGACGTAATATTTGATCCCGAGGCTGGACCTTCAACTAGTTCATTAAGAGGTACACATAATTAAGCATAAACTAATTTATTATCATATACTTATATAATGTTTAATAATATTTTTCGTTTAGATAATACCTATGAGAAACAGCCTGTATTGAGTTTGAAGACAAATTCTCATAGTAGAAGTACCAACAGAAGCAACAGCAGAAGCCGTAGCAGAAGCAGTAACAGAAGCAGTAGCAGAAGCAGTAGCAGAAACAATAGCAGAACCAGTAGCAGAAGCAGTAGTAGTAGTAGTAGTAGCACCAGTAGTATCAGTAGCACTAGCAATAGAAGTACTAGTAGCAGAAGTAGTACGTGTAATTCATCAGACATGAATACTGGTTCGGATGAAAACAGTAAATATATTTAATATATGAGTACTTGATAACATTTTTTATTTGTACATATAGTTAAAAATTTGCAGAGCGGAAGAGGGAATGAGCATATCGTAGAAGAAGAAGAAAATAGAGAAGAAAGTGTAGAAGAGCCACACATCGTAATAACAGACGAGACTACAAGACATTATCGGCGCTTTGGTATTGAAGGTAGAGAAATGCGTGTTCAAATTCGACCACCACCTTCTGGAGTCAATATTTATGAGTGGCTCGAGAGTGCAATGCAGGAATTGTATGGAAAATTATGTGGTACAGCAACACCCGAAGATTTTATTGGCGTAACTCTTTCATCCGAAAGATTTCTTCACGGTCCTGCATGGATTTCATTTAGACGCGTGAGTGATTTATCTGCTAACGATTTATGGGATAAGCTAGCAAGCATTGCACAAAGCGCTGATAATTTTGAAATTGATGATACATTATTAGTATCTTGTAGCATTGTATCTGTCCCTGTAGGTCGTGGTCGCGTAGCTTTAACTCATGAAAGTGTTTTTAAGCGTTCTATATGAAAAATAAAAAACGATGATAATTTATGTTTACCAAGATCTTTAGTAGTTGCATATGTGCATACGATACGGGGGCAAATACGTTCAGGAGTACTTCAAAAAGAGTAGGAAAAAATTAGAAACAGTCGTCGAAAGTATCAAACTGAATGTGTACAAAATCTTGTACGCGATGTTGGTGTAATTATACCCGAAGGAGGGTGTGGATTAGATGAAATTCATACATTTCAGACATTTTTTGCTAGAATAGGTATTGCCATCGTTATCTACTCATTTCAAAGATTTGGACGTGGTGATAAACCATTGTATGACGGTTCAAAATTTGTTCTCGATACGAATAATATAATTAAACATACTCTAAGGACTATATATTACGAAGCATCACATCATTATCAACCAATATTAAATTTGGTTGCTGCTGCCGGTAGTAGAGGTTACTGCATACCATGTAATAACATTTTTACGTGTGAAGAAAATCATAAATGCTCACAAAAATGTAGCAAGTGTTTTCAAAAACCTCCTTGTGATACTGAAAATGTTAAAGTTAACTGTAGATTTTGTGCTAGAGATTTTTTCGGTAATATTTGTTATAAAAATCATCAAAAACCAAAATCTTTTGACAAAAAACTGTCAATCTGCCAGAGTATAAGAATTTGTACAATGTGTAATAAAACAGTTCGAGTAAAAGAAGAAAAACATGAGTGTGGAAAAACATTTTGTAAAGTTTGTAATGAAATATTACCTACAGATCATTTTTGTTACGTAAAACCAATTGAATCAAGTAAAATTTTAAAAACTTTATTTTTCTTTTATGATTTTGAGACACAACAATGTGAAAGAGTAGATGGTGATGACAAAATTAGAATACATGTACCAAACTTGTGTGTTGTACAACAAGTTTGTAGTTTTTGTGATAGAAATACAGACATTTCGACATCGTGTACATATTGTGGTATTCGGGAATATGTATTTGATCGTGACCCTGTCAAACAATTTACAGATTTAGTGTTTGCGTTAAGAAGAGCGTTTAAGCAGATTGTTTGTATAGCACACAATGTACAAGGTTTTGATGGACAGTTTATTCTAAAATATATTGCTGAGCGGGATGATATTCGTGTCACCACCATCTATTATATTAAACGGTACAAAAATAATTTTAATGGAGTTTATGAATGTTAAATTTTTAGATAGTTTGAATTATCTTCATATGCCTCTTAGTGCTTTACCTAAGGCTTATGGTTTAATACAGATTGAGAAAGGCACGTTTCCACATTTATTCAACACGCCAAAAAATCAAAATGATATTGGTGAATTACCACCTCTTTCATCCTATTCACCAGATACTATGAGTGTTATTGAGAGAGGGAATTTATTAGAGTGGTATAACGATAAGAAAGAATAGCATTACGTCTTCGATTTTCAGAAAGAAATTTTGAAATATTGTAAACAAGATGTTAAAATTTTAAGGCTAGCATGTTTGGCTTTTCGAGAAACTTTTTTAAATTGTTCTAAAGTTGATCCTTTTACTGAAGCAGCTACAATTGCATCGTTTTGTCTTCGTGTGTATAGAAAAAACTTTTTAAAACCAAAAACTATTGGTATTATACCTCAAGGTGGATACAAGCGAGCGAATAATCAATCACTTAAAGCATTATTATGGTTAAAATGGATGGAAAAGGTTATGAATTGTGAAATACAACATGCTGACCGTTCTCATGAAAAACGACTTCCGGAGGGGCCAATAGTTGATGGTTTTCTATCACCTTATCAAAATAACACTCATAGTAAGGGTATAGTATTACAGTTTCACGGGTGTTACTGGCACGGGTGTCCAAGATGTTACCGAATTAACAGAGACACGCGTTTGGTAGTGGGTAAGGAAACATTGGATGATAGGTATGAAAGAACCTGCAAAATTTCTGAAAAATTAGATCATATAATTATTATCTTATAGAAAAATGGGAGTGTGAATATGAGAAAGAGTGTTTGGAAAATGAAAGTATGAGTCAGTTTGTACAACAGGCTAAACTTAAAATCTATGAACCCTTAAATCCTAGAAATGCTTTCTTTGGTGGAAGAACAGGCAATACAGTTAAAGTTTATGACGCACAGGATAACCAAAAAATTAAATACGTTGATGTTTGTTCACTTTATCCGTACATATGTAAACGAGGCAAATACCCTGTTAGTCATCCAAAAGTATATGTTGGCGAAGAAGAGTGTCTTCAATTCATTGGTAATATAAATAATATTCATAAAATCGATGGACTTATTATGTGTGCCATATTACCACCACGCAATTTATATCACCCGGTTTTACCTGTAAAAATGCATGGTAAATTAATTTTCCCACTATGTCGAAAGTGTGTAGAAGATAAAGTGCAAGAAGATTGTATACACGAAAATGAAGAAGACAGAGTATTTATTGGTACATGGGTATCTGAGGAGGTAAAAAATGCTGTTGAAATTGGCTACAGAATTAGAAAAATTTTTGAAATTTGGCAATATAAAATTACACAATATGATCCTGCTACTGGTCAAGGTGCATTATTTACAGGTTACATCGATGAATTTTTTAAACAGAAAACCCATGAATCTGGATTTCCTGCAGAATGTAACAATGATCCAGAGGCAATAACACAGTATATTCAAGACTTTGAACGAGCGGAAGGTATAAAACTGGACAAGAAAGGTCTGTAGCAAAACTTTGTCTTAATTCTTTATGGGGTAAATTTGGACAAAGAGAGAATATGCCAAAAACAGAAATAGTGACAGATCCTCAAAGACTTGTAGAAATGTTAACCAACTCTGAAGTCGAAGTTATGGCGTATTTATCCGTTAATGATTACACTCTGTACGTCTGCTGGCAATACACTGAAGAAGCAATGGAAACATCACATACTACTAACGTTGTTGTTGCTGCTCATACCACAGCACAGGCCCGATTGAAACTTTTCAGTTACTTGGAACCCCTAGGAGAACGCGCTTTATATTATGATACAGATTTAATTATTTATGTGAGAAATACAGATACACAGGAGTATGAACCACCTACGGGAACACTTTTAGGAGAAATGACAGATGAATTGTCATGTTACGGTATAGGGAGTTATATAACATCTTTTGTATCAGGGGGGCCAAAATTTTATGCTTATAAGGTTAAGAAATCTGACGGCACTGAATCTTGCATATGTAAGGTCAAAGGTATACGGTTAAATTATTCAAACGCTGAGAAAATAAACTTTGACTCTATACGTGATTTAGTTACCGGTGAGATTCCACCTATATTATTAACGTTCGATTCGATAAGACGTACAAACTTTCATGATGTCGTAACGCGGGAAGAAAATAAGATATGTAAGCCTGTGTATGCAAAGAGGCGTTTTATAAATATATCTAAAAGTTACCCTTATGGGTATAAAACATCTTAAATAAAGGTTATTTAGTTTAGTATATCTGTGACAACCAAGATGTCGAGAAGTCTGTCCAAAAGAATGGAGTACATTGTTGACATGCAGGGGTTTAAACAATCTACAGATGATTATGTTCTTAAGGAGCTTGCTATATTACCGCTGGAAAAAGACTCTGAACCTCTAGTACTTTTGTTTCAAGAACCATATAATTGGCGTCGACTTACGGATAGACACAAAAAAGAAAATACATGGCTGAAACAATACTATCACGGGCTTTCATGGAAGTCTGGTGAAATTCCTTATGCGAATATAGGCAAGATTCTTCGAGAAGAGTTACATGATGCTAAGAAAGTTTTCGTCAGAGGTCAGATTAGAAAGGAATGGTTGAAACGTTTTAAATTTAATGTCGTCGATATTTACGATTTAGGTTACTCCCAAGTTGTACCATAAAAAAAAATTGTAACTATTTGTATTAACCATAATGATTCTTATAAAACAAATTGTGTACTTCATAACGCTAAACTTATGAGAAAATATTATTTCGAAAATATTTGTGTGAATTATGAATAATTTCATATTGTTAAATAGCATAAGTGAATTAATTGTATTCATGTGTCAAAACATTTGTAAATACTTAATAAAACGCTTATCCTTCAATCAAAACTGCTTGTTTCTCAATTAATCTTATTTCAATGTAATAAATCTAACAAAAAAATAAATTTTTTTAAAGCGGTGGTGGTGAAAGACTCAAGAAGTGTATTAAACAGTCTGATATACCATATTAAGCTTATTGATTCACATCAAGCTTATCGATTCACATTGAGCTTTTCAATTCACATTAAGCTTTTTGGTACACGTTGATAGCGTTTATCACAAGTTTTATAGCTTGAAAATAGCTTGTCACTTCGTCAGCAATCTGATTTCTCGAGCAGCTTGTGACACGCGGGCCGCCCGGCCGCCGCAAACCTCGAGACTTATAAAAATATTATTTGCTTTGATGAAAACAGTTTTTGTCATGGATCCACGGTGAAAACATCCTTGGATATCTATGGTTTGTGGTCCCACATCATGTGGGAAAACCGTATTTGTTAAAAACTTTTTAAAACATATAGATAGTATGAGTAACGTACACTTTGACCGAATAATAGTTTACTATTCCGAATGGCAATCAACGTATAAAGAACTGAGTGATGATGTCGAATTTCACGAGGGTTTACCAAAAAATTCAGACTTTGTCGACAATCCTAGACCAAAATTGATAATTATAGACGACTTGATGAGGGAGTCTTCGGGTGGTGGTGGTGGTGGTGGTGGTGGCGTTATTGCCAATCTTTTTACCAAGGGTAGTCATCATAATAATTTAAGCGTAATATTCATCACACAAAACCTTTTCCATAAGGGCCAGCGTGAAATATCGTTAAATTCTAATTATATAGTTATTTTCAAAAACCCTAGAGATAAATCTCAGATACAGTATCTAGCTCGCCAAGTGTGTCTTGAAAATCTACCATTTCTACAAGAGACTTATCTTGATGCAACTAAACAAGCACACTCCTATTTATTACTTGACTTACGCCAAGATACACCTGATAATTGTCGTTTTCGTAGTAATATATTTCCGTTTGATAAATATCACTATGTTTATGTTCCCAAGAAATCTATAAAAGGTAGCGAACTTGGGAATAATATACTAGTCATACGATTGTAATGGGTTCGAGTAGACGCAAGCGTCTTGGACAACAAAATTTAAATACTTTAAAATCTCTGCTTCATTTCGATAAAAGTCAACGACGTGTTTTATTACGCGAAGCAGATAAAAAACTTGTTATTCTCATTTGCGAATGTGGCTTAAATATTTTACGTGGTAACGTGCCTTTGAACAAAAACTATAAAAATAAATTGAAAAAGTATGTTTTATTCTTAAGAAAATTAACTGATTCTTCGCAAAGTTTGAAAAATAAAAAAAAGTTGATTATCAAATACCAGACTTGTTTACCACTCATCTTGGTACCTGTGATAAAGCTATGGAGCATGCAAGAAAAATGATTTTGATCCCTGAAGAAAGTATAAACAATTTACACCATCGTTTATCAGGTGAAAAATTGGTTACTATGCAAACACCGGGTATACCTTCGTCGCGACTACACAAAGAAATGAGCGAAATTATAAATTCGACATCAATTCAAGATGATCGTGAAAAATATGCGATGTACCAACAAGCATTAGACCGTTTTATGTATTATAAATCAAATGATGGTGCAAAAAAGTTTCACGTGAGCGACGTAACCACCCCTGGAGATATCGATAAGGCAAGCAGAGTAAATAATAACGAAGATACCAATGAAGATAGCAGAAAAGTAGATGATAACATAATAAACAGTGTACCATCAACGCTTCGATTTAAAGCAAAGCAGTTTTTACTGCGATTGTCTGCTTCTGATGATGTCACATGGGATGATCTTGGTAAGATTACCATAGATGGCAGTGTCGTCAAAGGTGGAAATATAGTAGATTTGATTAACGATGCTCTGAGAAATAGAAAACAGCCGTTCTCAAGTGGTTATAGGCAGTTTATCGAAGCGCTTCGCAGAGCAAATATACCACGAGAATTTATTGGTAACAATAAAATTTGGGAACTTGTTTCTTCACCACAACCTGATAGTGACGACGACGAAGAAGAAACTCAACAATCTAATAGTGAAGAAACAAATGAAAAACCAGCCAATAGAGTAACACCAAGAAAGTTGAAAAAAAGATTACACCCCCAAGAGACACCTAGACACGTTACAAAAGTTCGTATTCTTCCATGGGATCGCCTAGAGTAAACATTGAAGAAGATTTGATCACACACCCAGAATCAAGTTTTGTAGATAATTTAATCAATTCTTTACCTTTTGAAATACATGCTCCAGGATACCATTTTTGTGGACCTGGTACACGTCTAAACGAGAGGTTAGAGAAAGGTGAGAAAGGTATCAACCCACTTGACGATTATTGTCGTGAACATGATATAGCATATGCAAACAGTAGTGATCGTAGCAAAGCTGATTGTTTGCTGGCTAAACGTGCCTTTGCACGTTTATTGTCTGAAACAGCTACAACTAACGAGACAGGTGTGGCTTTAGTCACAACTTGTTGTATGATAAGTAAAATAACTTTTGACAAGTTTTCTTTGTACATTAAAAAAATAATTAAAAGAAACGTAAAAAAGAAACTAAAAAAGTTTAAGAATAAGATAAATGGAAAAAACGTTAAATAATTTTTTCTATCGACCACCGAAATCACCAGCCTATGCTGGTGCGTACAACCTTTTAAAAACAATTGGTAAAAAACACGATCGCAAAAAAATTATCAAATGGCTTGAAAGTCAGGATGCTTATACTCTACATAAACCTGTACGCCGTCATTTTCCGCATAGATCTTATGACATTTGTAACCCTTTTCGGAAGGAGATCTCGCTGATTTACGATCATTAAAATCTATAACAATGACAACACATATCTACTTGTGGTTATAGACGTTTTATCAAAATTTGCATGGGTTGAACCTATTCGTAACAAAACATCGAAAAGTCTCGCTACAGCATTTGAACGTATTTTAACACGTTGAAAGGACAATACCCCATGCTCTTTCAAACTGATAAAGGTAAAGAATTTCTCGGCAAAGAGATGCAACAAGTTTTGAAAAAGAACAGTATAAACTATCGTGTAGTTAGAAATCCTGATATTAAAGCAGCTGTGGTTGAAAGGTTTAACAGAACATTGAAGGGTCGATTATGGCGATATTTTACTCATACAAATACGTACAGATAGATTGATATTTTACAAAAAATTGTTGATGCTTACAATAATTCTTGGCATTCTGGTACTAAAATGACTCCTGCTAAAGTTAATTTGTACAATGCCGTAAAAGCATACCAAAACCTAGCCCAACGATACAACACGACCCGTATTCGATACCCTAAATATAAGGTGGGTGACTTAGTACGTGTCAGTCGCGCCAAATTAGTGTTCAAGAAAGCATATGAAAGCGGATGGACTTTGGAATTATTCCGAATTATACGTATATCTACTAAATGCCAACCGCCTGTTTATACTTTGGAAGATCTTGACGGTGAACCAATCGAAGGTTTTTTCTACGAAGAAGAACTTTCTAGAGTACAAAAAGATTTGAATACAGAATCATTTCAAATAGATAAGATTCTTAAAACTAAAGGTAAAGGGAAAAACAAAAAATATTTTGTAACTTGGAAAGGTTATCCCGATAAATTTAATTCCTGGGTTTCAGCAAACAATTTAAAAAAGATATAATGAGAGAACAATTTTACATAGTATTATCTAGTAACAATAGCATCTATGTGTTTCCTGAAAATAAAACAACACATCTTACCACACAGCTACCTCAAAATATTTATTTACACGGTGAGTGGTCTGTAGCTCTATGTGAGATTCAGATACCCCACACATTTCAACATATTTCGCTCGATAACTATGAGGGTATGGTCTGTGTAAAAACAACTGAGTCGTTTTCACCAAATGATTTGAGACACGAATCAATAGAAAATGATGTTATTGCACACTCATCTCCAGGAATTTACACAGATATGGAAAATCTTTTACAAGAAATAAATAATTTACCTAACATAAAAAATCACTTACAATTCAAAGCACAACGTGGAGGGTATATAGAAATTGAACGAACTTGCCAGGATACTTGTGACACGAGTTTTCATAGTTTAATTTTGTCTGAAAAACTCTTGAGAATTATTGGCTTTGAAAATCATAATCTTGAAAAAATTAGAGATACAGTTACCGGTCAAAGACCTGCCGATCTTATTAGCGGTTTACCATCAATAATAAGAGTGTATTGTGATATTTGTGAACCTTACATTACAGGTGATGTACACACACCTCTTTTACGCATAGTTCCTCTTAATATGAACGAGTATAAATATGGTAGCATTGAGATTAAAAACTTTATCACGCCAATGTATATTCCATTGTTATCTACGTCATTTCAATCGATCACAATAGATATAAAGGACCAAGATGGAAACCCTATAGCATTCGATTACGGTACGTTGACAGTAACACTTCATTTTAAGAGAACAGCATAAGATGGGTTATTTTGAAACAATTTATGATAACCAAAGTGCCCACGATCCATTCAATAATTATATTACAATAGATACATCTATGCAAAAAGGAAAAGGTGTTTGAAGCTTTTTAAAAGGTGTCTATCGTAGTGTTTTACCGTTTGTAAAGAAAGGTGGTAAGGCTCTAGGAAAAGCTGTTGGTAAAGAGGTTTTACGAACAGGTGTAAATATTTTAGATGACACTACACATGAAAAACCTTTTAAAGAATCTTTTCGCAATAATATTCGAGAATCAGGAAAGAATCTCAAAAGAAAAGCCGAAGAAAAATTGCATAATCTGATAAGTGGCTCAGGATATAAAACTAAGCGTCGGGCCCAGAAACAACAGTTGACTAAGAACTCTGATGCCGTTAACACCAAAAGTAGAAAACGTTCCAAAGTTAAACCAAATAAAAAATTTGGTATTAAAAAAAGAACACTGTAAAAATAAAAGGAAAACTTTGAAAGAAAAACGTACTGCACGAGATATTTTTGAAGAGTAATGGCTATTCTGCATAGTGGTTCGTGTGTATGTCTTAAATCTGAAGTGAATTTATTTAGTGTATCCCCTACTCAAACAACGATTGAAAATTCAAATTATGTTCAATATAAGCCAATATCTTCGCTAACTGAAGGGTCGCCAATAGAGTTTTCTATACCGGGAACTAGTGAATATATCGACCTTGCACATACTCTGCTTAGTGTTCGCTAAGCTAGTTGTAACTATCGCACAAACAGTAACACCTCCTGAAACCATAGATAAAAATACCTTGAAAAATGTTGGTCCTGTAAATAATTTTATGCACTCGATATTTAATCAAGTTGATGTGTTTTTTAATCAAAAACCTGTTTCCCCGCCCAATAACGCCTACGCTTATCGATCATACATTGAAACTTTATTAAACTATGGGTCTGCAGCTAAAAAATCTCATCTCACCAGTGTACTATGGTACACCGACACTCCTGGAAAAATGGATGCTACAGATGACGAATACGAGGGTCTTACAAACCGCTGAATCCTTATGGGCGATGAGAAAAACATAGATATGATTGGGTATTTACATTGTGATGTTTTCAATCAAGACAAATTATTAATTAATGGTGTCGAAGTACGTGTGCGGCTCGTACGATCACGAGATAGTTTTTGTCTTATGGACCCGACAGGACTCTACACCGCTCGAATCACCGAAGCTGCTCTCTTTGTACGTCGTGTCAGGCTTAGTCCAAGTATTATATTGGCTCACGAAAAAGCACTTTCGAAAACAACAGCTAAATATCCTCTCACACGTGTAGAAGTAAAAGCTATTACAATGCATAGTGGTATTCATGGAGAAACATTGGATAATGTCATTTTAGGTTAATTACCAAAAAGAATTATTGTTGGTTTTGTAGAAAATAAAGCTTTTAACGGTGATAAGGGTCTCAATCCATTTAATTTAAAAAATTTCAATATAAATTATTTGTGTCTCTACATTGATGGTGTACAAGTACCGTCTAAACCATTACAACCTGATTTTAAAACGAATAATATGTATGTTGATGCATATCATACTTTATTTTCTGGTACAGGTATACATTATTTAAATGAGGGTAATTCTATTTCACGCGAAGCTTATGCCAATGGATATTGCCTTTTCGCTTTCGATTTAACACCTGATTTATCAGCAAATCAAGACACACATTGGAATCTAGTAAAACATGGTAGTGTGAGAATTGATGTTCGTTTTGATGATCCGTTAAGCAGTACAGTAAATTGTATAATTTATGCTGAATATGAAAATATACTTGAGATTGATTCGTCACGTCAAGTTCTCGTGGACTATAGTGGGTGAGATGGTGGGGGTAAGTGAACAATATACAAATTCAACGGATTTTATCTCGAATTCCTACTCACGCTGTGGGGGTCTTTGCGGCAGATCAAATTCCCCTGGTCTGGACGAGACCGACAGCTTTTATTTTCAACACCCAAAGGCACGATAAACCTGGCTTGCATTGGGTGGCAATTTACGTCAATAAAAACAGTGATGCCTGGTACTTTGATAGTTTTGGTGTACCTCCTTACATACCCGATCATATAAACCGTATTCGGAGAAATGTTAGAAAATTTCGATGGAATTCACGACAACTACAAAGTGAAACTTCAGATACATGTGGTTATTTTTGTCTCATGTTTTTACATTACATGTCTGCGGGCCTTGGAATTGGACATTTTCTCGAAAACTTTTCTTGTAACTTACACAAAAATGATCAAATTGTTAGAAATTATGTTACAAAATTGTATAGGGGCACATTTCCCCACTACCATTACCAACTCCTCCACTACTAACACATCCCGCTACTATCCTACCCTTCCAATAGAAAACCCCTCCACCATCCGAATGAATAGTATAAAAAAGAGCGTCTACCACAACCTATTCATTAGTTCACACGATCACTCCTGCTGAAAATAATACACAAGAATGGCTGGTCAAGGCAAGCGTAAATACAAGACAATGGCAGGTCAAGAAAGTGTTTCCAAATATCATTGTCGTCATCAACTGTTGCCAATGGTGTACGGACTAAACAAATCTTATACTAAGAAAATTACAATTGGCCTAGAAAATAAGGAAATTGGTGGTGAATTTCTACCTATCATCCGTCTTAGTGGTGACGACATTGTTGATATATCATTTACTATGTCTGACTGGCGTTTATTTGAAGGAATTTTTCCAGTTATTGATAAGTTCTTTGAAACTGAAGATGGTGATATGCTGGATAAAAAGATGCCCTTTAGCCGTTTTAGCATAAGGCTTATTATGAGTTATGGCGACAAGGCAATTGAACTTGTAGAAGAAGAAGATTCACAGACGTCAGGTGATCAAACACCAAAGAAACAGTACCAGCGTAGTTTAGTATTTAAAAAAGTTTCTTTTGATAGATTAAAAATATTAAAACATTGTATACGTGTGAGAGTGAGATTTTTATTAGATGTAACATGTAACATAGAATATATTATTAATACACTTTGTCATTATTTCAAAGAAAAATTGCAAGAATCGCAATCATCACAATATACACATTTTTCTAAGGATAATTTATTAACTTATGTGGAAAAATTCGGCATACCTGATTCTGATAAAGTTTATGATGAAATAATGATTAAAAAAAATGATATACCGATATCAATACCCATTCATGACGTTATGTCTTTAATATATGAGCTTGTATCATTACATTTAGAAAATATTATATTTTTAATGAATAAAAAGATTTAAATGTATCAAACTTGTGTTTACTTACCTTTCATACTCCTATCCTAAAATACCACTTAGTTTCTCACAGATAGAGTTTAATATTATAGAGTTAAATTGTAAAGTTATATTTTATATCATAGAGTTCAATATTATATAAATTTTAAAAGTTCAAGTTATATTTTAAATTTTGAAATCATAGAGTTAAGTTTAAATCATAATTTTAAATTTTGAAATCATAGAGTTAAGTTTAAATCATAATTTTGAATTTTGAATATTGTGGCACCATGGGGCAGACACACAAACCCCCACCACCACACACTGGTGGGTGGGAGAGGGGATGTATAATAGCCCCTCCACCAGGGTGTGGTGGTGGAGGGTTTGTTTGTCTGCCCCATGGTGCCACAATAACTACTGACCACGAATAAATAATCTTCGCACGTATCTGGCAGAGGATCCTTCCTATCACCTCTTTGGTATAGCGGAGTCATGGCTGGGCCCGATTGTCGACGATAGTCTCATTCGGATCGAGGGCTAATCGGTTATTAGGCAGGATCGCAACATAAATGGCGGCGGGGTTGCCCTGTATGTGCGAGAAAAAATGGGTTGTCGCGTAAAAATGGGTGACTCTTCCCCCATTTTGGTCGGTGTTATATATAGACTCCCATATATTGCCATGCAGAAAGACACCGATCTCTTTGATGTTTTACGTGATCTTGCCAGCGAATATAGCCACAAATTCATCATGGGGGATCTGGATGCTGACTTGTCGTCGGCAACTGATGCGTATGCATACACTATAAGGAACTTGGCTAAAGAGTTGTCTCTGCAAATTGTGCAGCATGCCCCAACTCACCATAAAACTCCAACAACTCACACATGGATTGACTTGATCCTTGTAGATGACAACGACGAGTTGCTAGGCTACGAAAACGAATGCTTACCCAGTTTCGGAAAACATGCCATCATCGATGCTATCATCTCTCACTATGTGCCAGCCCCTGTAAAGGACTCTTTCTTTTACAGAGATTATAAAAAGATTTGTCCTGCCACTCTGAATGCACTGCTCGCACGCTGCGACTGGGTAAGTACGAGTTCAATCGAATCCGTTCTGGAGGGAGCTTTAGATAATTTAAATGCGAATCTGAACCTAGCTGTCAATCAATTAGAACCTTTAAAAACTGTAAAGCCCAGTAAAAAATGTGTTCCACGGAGTTTCTTAATAGAAATAGTTTCCTTGACTCTCTCCAGACCGGATTCCGTAAGCATCACAGCATTCAGACGGCACTTCTTATGCTGACCGATGACATACGCATGGGCATTGATAACAGAAAACTGACGCTGCTGTTACTTTTTGACTTTAGCAAGGCCTTTGACAAGATCTCACGGACAAAACTTCAGCGCAAGCTCCGCCAGCGGGAATTCTCCAGATCGGCTCTCCTGTGGATTCAATCATACTTACAAGATCGCACTGAGATGGTTATTTCTAATTAAAAGCGGAAATTCTGATTGGTTCGAAACTAATCTGGGAGTTCCTCAGGGTTCCGTCCTAGGTCCCCTGCCATTTTGCCTCTACGTAAACGACTTACGAGACAGACCCGACGGATATACTATCAAATATATATTTTATGCAGACGACCTTCAAATCTATATACACTCTACCAAAGACAAAATTTTGCAGAGCACGGCTCGACTATCTGACGCGGCACGAATTGGTGGCTGAATGAATTGAGAGCTCTGGACTGCATCTCAATCCTGGCAAGACCAAAGCAATTCTATTTGGCTCAAGAAACGGTGTGAATACGCTAAACTCGTTGGGATTGCAGGGTATTGGCTTGCGGTCTGGAGAGCTTGTCCCATTTAGTAGCGAAGTTGTGAGTCTCGGTGTTACCCTTGACAGCAAATTAACATGGAAACCGCACATTGAAAAACTTGCAAAGAAAGTCAATAAAGCCTTATATAATTTGCGGTTTATTAGGGCATGTATCACCGAGATCCTCCGCAAAAGATTAGTTGCGTCATTAGTGCAACCATACTTGGACTACTGTACAGTGGTATACATGGACGCATCCAAAGATCAGCGAGAAAAAGTCCAACGATTGAGCAATGCACGTGTGAGGTATATTACTGGGGCTAGGAAGGATGAGCACATAACCCCCGACAGGAAGCTCCTGGGCTGGCTCCGGACGGACTCACGCAGATTTTACTTTGCAGCATTATTAATGTATAAAATACTACGACTGCGTGAGCTCAGTTATTTGACTGCCTTTTTCACGGAGCACAAGCCTAAGCTTACCGGCAGGGGTGTGCAAAACGAGTGACAAGGCGTTTCAAGCTCAGAGCGTCCAATTCTGGAATTCTCTCCCTTCCTCCCTACGCTACTTACCATCATTATCGTCATTCAAGAGGACGGTGGGCAGGCACCTATTCGATCTCGACGCCTAGCCGTTCTATATGGGGTAGGAGCTGCCAGCATGGGGACCTCTTCTCATAATAGAATTTTGACTCTGCAGATTAACCTTAATTTGCGATTTTTGACTAAGCAGCTGTAATACCTTTGAGTACTACTGTGATATTTTATATAATGTCCTGACTACTGCTGTGATATTTTAGGAAATGTATTAACTGTGATATTTTCTTTAGAATGTATAGTACTACCAGCTGTGATATTTTTCTATTTTTTCTATATTTACTATTTTTCTTCTAAGGGAAGGTCCACATGTAGACACGCTGCTTTTGCACCAAGGCCTTTTGAGGGTTAAATCTACGCCGGAAGTTCACATTGAAAAATGATATATAATTATATATATATATATATATACACACATAAATGAATTTTTTGATCCAACGATTTAGATGTTTTTCCTCATAAAAAGTAACAGTAGCATATATGACACATATAATTTACTCGTAAATCCATCAGGGTTGTATCCCTATTTATTTAAAGTGCGTCATCATCTTTTTTATAAACAAATTTTTATTTATAATTGATAAAAATCAATAATTTGATTCGAAATCGACGAATTTTCATTTTTTTTTTAATTCATAATAATAGTAATTATAATAGTAATAAATTATTAATATTTAACGTCTATAAAATTATAAACTCGTGTAATTAATAATGTTATCGTTATATCTATTATATTTACCTTTTTTTTAAACATTTCAATATCACTTTTTGAAACTGCCTACAAATATGTTTTGCGCTAATCATTTAATATAAAATGTTTAAAAAATATTTGAAAAATTATATTATTTATACAATTTTGATGTATTAGTAATCCTACTATTACTATTATTGTTCGAAATGAAATGAATTGAATAATTGTTCAATGCAATTTTTTACTGTTTCAAAGAAAGTGTGAAAGCCGATCACACACATAGTTGATCTTCCTGACTTGATTTTATTGTAGAGCAGAGTGACAGAGTGAGAGAAGATTAAGTATATGGCGTTGATTAATTTTACAATTGACTAATGAATACCCTAAAAAGAGGTTAAAGCTACCTTAAACTCAAAAAAGTTATATCTTTTTTTAGTCATCCATTTCATTATCGACGATGTTTTTCACTATCATTCATAAATTATTATCCATATCTTTATATTACCTTACATAATTACATATACAAATACATGCTGTAGTAACCAATTTTACATACAAAATTGTTTAAAAGAAATTTTATCACATAACAGTTAGATATGTAAAGCAAATAATACCAGAACAAATGATACAGAGGATAATTTTATTATAAATATAAATTATTATGTGTTACATCGTACCAATTCATGAGATCATGAATTATGTTTTACAATAATAATATTCATGGTAAAAATGTTGTAAACATAGCGTTTTTTGCACCAGGAGCAAGTTATGATTGCTCTTTTTCCGCAAATATCGCATGTAACAAAATTAGAATTGAAACAAAACTTTTGGGAATTTTCAACTCTTTCTGGCCTTTTGTCAATGTAACCTGCAGCATACCAAGCATATTTAAATAAATTTCTAAACCTGGGACCGGATAATTGATTATGCAGTAATGACTGCATTTTAATAATATCATTCCGATTATGTAAATTGATGGCTTGATTCGTCAACAATATCATATCTGTAAACTTTCGAACAAAGTTGTTCCACATGCGAAAACTGTATACATCAAGAGGTTGAAGTTCGTCTGTTGTCCCTTCTGGAATCTATAGTAGCATTAATGTTTTGTGTTTTGGTTTAACTTCCTAAATGGTATTTTGGCAGTGACCTCTCCATGAATCAAGCAGCAGATTACTAGTTATCGTAGTATATGGGAAATATATATCTATGGTCCAAGCTTTTAGGTGATTTTTAGTCAATTTACCTGATTTGGAAGCCATAACGTAAAGGTTTTCAACTTTGAATAAATTTCGCTCTACTACTGGCCTAAACTCTCCCTTTGGTTCTTTTAATACTAATAAAAATGGAGATAAAAGTTTTCCTCCTGTAGATATGATTAGTTGAATGGTGTACGAATGTGTGGTAGCGTGTATTGATTGAACAGTACAATCGATTTTTTTTCTCCTTTATTAGCGAGGGTTCGTCCACTATGTAATTCGTAATTGAATCCAGATTGGTCAGGATTGCATACACGTTCTGCACCATATTTTGTTATAGCATTTTTCACTTCATTGCGAAATTCCTCTATTTTTTTTAACGTTTCTCTGTATTATCTAGAGATTTTTTTGTAGTAATTTTAGTTATTTTTCGAGAAACGATACCAATGGAAAGATGCTTTAAATCGTTACAAATTTATTTCTTGTGCTTTTTCTATTGCAATACGTCTAATATCGATATCGTGAATACGCATTCTATCCAATCTGGCTCTTTCAAATATACATAAACAATGTTCTTCAATTTGTTTTAATTTATCGATTCGGCTTCCTTTCGCGGCTAATTGCTCTCTTCATCTATACAGTTGGCGTTCCGTTTTCAATTTCTTAAATTTATTTTGGACAGTTATAAATTTCCTTTTCTTTTTACCGCTTGACCAAAATTCTACAGCTCGCTTTTTATAGTTCAAATCAATAAATTCCATCTTGCTGCTGCACTGATTTTCGGTTTCAGATATTTCCGTAGCTTCAAAATCTTTATCTACATGTGAGTTATCTGCAGGTATGCAATTACGAGGTTGATATGAATTATCGTAATATAAATATTCATCTGTTTCTTCGAAAACACTATTATCCTCTAAATTAGATACAATAATATTGTACACTATATTGGCAACATATTTTTCTGCATTGTTAACAGGTAGTCTCTTTTCTTGGCCTTGAAACATATTATTTAGGATGAATAATACATTCATCGCATTTATTAAATTCATCTTTCTGGATAATTATTGTACTTTTATTTTGCCTTTAGATAGTTTGTATGAAAATGTAGTGCTGCAAAATTTTTTATTAAAGCATGAAACTCTTATAAAAGGTAATAATATATAAATGCGAAAAAGAATATCCTTGGTACAATCGGTTTTTCATAAGTCTTATAATTATAATTATTAATAAATTATTTTGAAGTAGTTAAATTTTTTCAATGTTAATATAGTTCCGCGGTAAATTTCAATTGTAAGTTGATTCAACTCTTTTTACGTCCAAACGTAGGACTAAAATATGATTTTTTTTATGACTAATGGAGAATAATTCCGTTCATACAGATTATACAAAATACATATATAAATAGTTATTGTGGCTGATACCCCACTTAATGACGAATTATAGATTATATTATTTTTCATCTATTTTTTTAATTAGAGTCATAAAATTGATAAAAGTAGTAAAAATAATAATAATTGTTTTACCTGTTAAGGTATTTCTCTCTAAATTTCAAGAAAATATTTATTTTCTTTCGGAGACGTTTTTATGAGTCGACAATGATAAATATTGATTATTTTGACGTTTATTTTTTTAATCAAGGAAACGCTTAATATTGTGCAATACTTTATTAATGTACAATTAGCGCCGTGGTGTATCACTCGAACTTTGATACGGAACTGCCTTCTTCTCCTTATCGTTAGTCTAAAATTAATCAACACTATATATCCTTGATCTCCACCCACTCTAGTGATTCAAAGTCACTCGAGCTTCGATACTGTCTTCTTTTCCTTATAGTTAGTCTCAAATTAATCAGCAGTATATACTTGACCTCCTTCCACTCTAGTGACTCAAAGTCAAAATTGTATAAATAATATAACTTTTCAAATATTTTTTAAACATTTTATATTAAATGATTAGCGCAAAACATATATGTAGACAGTCTTGAAAAAGTGATATTGAAATGTTTAAAAAAAAGGTAAATGTAATAGATATAATGATAACATTATTAATTACACGAGTTTATAATTTTATAGACGTTAAATATTAATAATTTATTACTATAATAATTACTATTATTATGAATTAAAAAAAAAATGAAAATTCGTCGATTTCGAATCAAATTATTGATTTTTATCAATTATAAATAAAAATTTGTTTATAAAAAAGATGATGACGCACTTTAAATAAATAGGAATACAACCCTGATGGGTTTACGAGTAAATTATATGTGTCATATATGCTACTGTTACTTTTTATGAGGAAAAACATCTAAATCGTTGGATCAAAAAACTCATTTATGTTGTGTATATATATATAATTATATATCATTTTTCAGTGTGAACTTCCGGCGTAGATTTAACCCTCAAAAGGCCTTGGTTCTCGATAAAAAAAAATATTTGTGAATGTCTCATGGAGGACTACTACCTACAATAGTTTTTATAATTTTTTGAATTTACAGTTCGGGACGTTTCCTTGTGAGTTTATGAGATGTCACCGGTGAGTCATACCATGCCAATGCAGTTGCCAATAATGTTGAGTAAGTAAATGAGTTTTGCAGTTGAGTTTGATCTTGAGTGAGGATGATTGCGCTGTTGTCCTAATTTTGAGTTGATGCGGTTGCTGGCGTGCCTTGCAGATCTTACATCTGTACTGCGATTTGCAATTTTTGCTGAGTGAAGACCGAGACAATTGAAACAAAGAGGCTTCTCCATGACAAATTTGCGTCTCTGCTGTTCATTGTGTCTCTTAAAGGTTGGGCACACTACAATAAAATGAGGATCACTGCAACAGGTGCAGGGGTGCTGAGAAATCCGAGTTGAGTGTGTCATCTTTTGAGAGTCTTTCCGTGTTGGTTGAGATGCACGAGGACTAATTGAGACATTTGATTTTAGTGGTTTGGACGTGGTTGGCGTGGGTGGCTTGTGAGATCGAACCGGTGTGTCAGCAGCTATCTCCAGGGCACGAACTCGTGACACCAAAAACGTTTCGAAGTCCACAAATGTAGGTAATTCAGTATCAGTGGCTCTAGAAGTTTCCCATGCTTCTCGTGTTGTCTGATCCAGCAGTTTTGACATCTTGTGAGCCATGATACAGTCTCCCACATCCTCCCTGGGTACAAGTAGGTGAAGTGACTTTCGTATCTTTAACATCTCTGATACGAGTGCATTGAGAAAAACCGGGTTTTTAGGTTGAGCAGCTGCCAGATCAGATAAATGATCAAGATGTTCATTTACTAGTGATCTCTTATTTTCAAACCTCTCCACAATAGTATTCCATGAAGGCATGAGTGAGTCCCTAGAAACAGCAAATTCTGCTATCCAAATGAGTGGTGTTACTGAGCTTCGTAAATAATGGAGTTTAGCTACGTCAGTGAGTCCAGTCCTGTTAAGTATCATTTCGGTAAACAATTCTTTGAAAGCTGGCCAATCAGAGTAAGATCCAGTAAATGAGGGTAGCATAATTTCAGGCAACTTGCTAGACTGGAGATTTTAAGTTGTGCCGACTAGTTGTTGTGTAGTCTGGTGAGTGGAGTGCCATTGCTGTTCCAGTTCACTTATGCCAAATATGATTGACTCGTATCAACTCATGTCTCGATTGATGGAACTCTGCCTTGAAATAGTCGTTGCCGACAAATGAAGCTGGACAGCTTGCCTCAATATTGATATGCTCCTTCTTATAGTTGGCATAAGTCTCCTTCGCGTTCTGCCTCCATGTTAATAAGATTGATAATTGAGCACGTTCCCTCCTTTTCTCAACAAATTTGGCAATCCGCTCAAGACTATTGAGCCTTAACTACTGCGAGGTTAGCTTGTAGACAAATGAAGCTGGGACGTTGGATGGAGAAGCGAATCTGGTCCTCCGCCCAGTACTATCAGTCACTGTGAGTATTGGCACCGATGGATGAGTTGTGAGTTTTGCTTCAGAAATGTGAGGTTGAACGTTGTCAGAAGCCACCTTCTATGTCCCTTCCAACTCGTTGAGGTTGGTGGGTGCCAGGTCCTTGAGTTTTCCCTCCTGATTTTGAGTGTCCTGGTCCTTTTTCGTATCCGCGATGGTAAACTGTTGAGAATTCACATAATGAGTACTTATTCACTGGCTCCACTCTACACCACAACATTTTATCCGGCTCGAAAGACCAAATGTTGCAGAATATCATAAGTTAAAGTGAGTTACATGCTATGGGTGGTTGAAATAATTTTAAGTCGAATACAAGTTAAGCGATAACACTGTACAATATATTATAATAAAAGTCAATTACAAAGTTTTACATCATTATAAAATTTAGTTGAAAGTTTTCTTAAATTTACATATTATTCTGTTAAAAAATCTAAAATCTATTATGTAGAGTGTTTACAATAATTTGGTATATGTCTATTATAATTGTCTTCCCGTCGAAGGGGAAACTAACCTGTGTTATACAGTGAGTTTTGCCAAGTTTGAGTTTGTCCGATAAAATGCTTAATCAACTGAGTGATTAAATGAATCTTGCCTTGAAATCTGCTCCGTCACTCTG